>WUAM01000431.1:88017173-88043864 GCA_024336885.1 Actenoides hombroni | reverse complement strand
TGTACTCGATGTGTCGGGCTTCTGGTCGCGAACACTGGTGTGTTCGGGTGAGGTTTGGTGGTGTGTAGGTGGGGGGGGGGGGGGGGGGGTGGGGGGGGCGGGGTAGCAGGTTTTTTACGCTGGCTTTTGCTGATTCTACTTGAGGAAGAGAAATAAAATAATTCTCTTGGTGGGGGTGAAAGCAGATGTGGATGTTCAAGTAAATTCTCAAGCCATTTTATGCAGCCTTTTTCCACCTGTAGCATGCTGTTTTTTCTGAGCTTACATGTACATGGTTTTAAATAAGGTGTCTCTTGGCAGGTTCTGGTTCTGGTAGTTGCTAGTCTAAAGATAGTTACTGAATTATAGGGTTTACTTTGGCTGTTGCCTTGACTTGCATCCTTGAGAGCTAGGCAAAATATCAGTGTCTATAAATTCACTCCCATACTAGGCTTAGGGCAAATAAAAGAGTAACCCTCATTCTCGTCTGAAACTGGTGATCTGTTTGGTTAAAATCATATCAGAATTAGTAGTCCTTAAAGTAGCAATATTTTTTTCTAGGCAGTAAGTTATGCTCTGTGGAAAGTAAGTTAGATAAGACTTATTTTTTATGGCATTAAAAATCAACATTTCAGAGCTATTTTTTCCACAACAGAATAGTACTGTACTGGAGGTTTAAAAACATGCAATAAAAATTTTATTCTCTGCTAAATTATGGTATGTTTGGGTAGTATTTTGGAGAAAAACAGAGAGGTGTGTATATATACGATGTAAAGACCTTTGTGCGGAGATGCTGTAGATATGTGGCATCTATATGCATGCACATATGCATGCAACAAAGATCCTTTTATATAATAAAATTGTATTGATTAGGAGAACAATTCCTTAAATACACATTTAAGGCAAATGCAGAGATACTGTAGATATCCAGATGTTACATATTGCTATGTAACTGTTATTTCGTAATGCACGTATATGTGTGTACAAATGTGTACTCAAAAAGCCCCTTCCGTGTGTCTTAGTCCTCGTGCCAGTGGATTTGGCACCTGGATCTGATTCAGTTGGTCAGCAGGTTGTAGTTGCACACACAGGTCAGGAAGGTCTCCCAGAGACAATTCTGTTATCTGCAGAGCGGTAGAGAATAGGCTGGCTGTGAGTCCAGCACATCCTGCTGTGGTCTGCTGTTACTGAATGACTCCTTGAGCCTTGTGCTGAAACTGCTTTTTTTTTTTTTTTTTTGTCTTCAGCAGTACCAAACTCCTTTATGTGTGATAAGGATTCAGTAACTTTTTTTTGATCATGTGAACTGAGATTAAATAGCTGTTAATAAACTAATTACTGAGACAGGAATCTAATACTGTGGTTGTGAGAAGTGTCATGGCGTATCTTAAGTGTGAGAACTGCCTAGTATCACTCCTAGATGACTGAAGTATGTACTGCTGATGCTAGATGTGGTCTTGTTTTTTCCACCTCAGCCTTCTCTTGTATACATTTCTATCCCATCCCATGTCCTGCTCAATACTGAAAGCCAAATCTGTCTAGTGACCTAAGGAAAAAGCAAACTGGAAGGAAAAAAGATGAGGTCACATCCTGACCTGGCTTACATTATAGCTGTTAACAATCGAACAAGGTGGAGTGTATGGATGTGTGGCTGAGGACAAGGTCTTCAGGACTTCCCACTTGGTAGCTACCCTTAGTTCCAGAGCTGGAGTGACCTTTCTAAGTGAGATCAAAAAATGTACTTTTTGTGTTGTTCTGATGACAGAGATATAAAAGTCTTTCTGAAAACAGACTGCAGAAATGGGCATTCTCTCTTTGAGGATAAATATTTATTTAAGCTATATTTTATTACTGCCCAATGTGCCTGCTTTGTCTTCTTGGCAGTATCAAGATCTGAAATAAAAATTCATTTTAAGTCATTTGTAACATATCCATCATGCATAAAAGTCAAGTATGTGATATTCTTTCCCTGCTATGTATTCCATGTGTTGAAATTTAAAGCTTTGTGTGGGCTACTCTGTAAAAGAAATACTAGTTAATGAAACATTTATTAAATATTGAGTGTACTTACTGAGCAGATGTTGTGAGAATTTGGAGTTCTAGTACAGGATAAGAATGCGGAGCTACGGAGTATCAGGACTTATTTAGCAGAGATCACCTTGCAATATAAAATGAAAGAGCTCAGTTCCAGACAATGAAGATAGAAACTTATTTCACCTTCAATGAATTTCCCATGCTATGCTTTTATTATATCATAACTGGCACTCTTTACTTAAATCAGAAATCCCTGTTGACGTCACTGGGATTGCCGCCAAAAGAAACAGGGCAATACCAGGTTCTTAGGGACTGCTCCATTGTCTTGCATATTGTAAAACTGATTAACGTGTGTTAAGCACATGAAGTGTTTAAGTTCTGCTAAACCAGACTGATATAGCCTGTATATAAGCCACGATACTGGTAAATATACTTTTATAGGATGCAGTAAGTGTTTACTCAAAGAAATTTTACAAGCAGTCATGAGTGTTATCTACTTCTGTTCATAACACTTTGAATGCGATTAAAATGGAAAGAACCAATGCATGAGTTTAGTGAGATCATTTTCCAAATCAAGAGAAGTGATGACATCTGGCAACGTGGTATTGATGGTATTTGCAAAGCATTTATTCAGGTATTTGTTGCCTGTAGCTTCAATTGCTTCACTGTGTTCCATGATGCAAAATGAAATGCTTATGGTAATAGGAATAATTTTCAAAAGAAGTATTAGTATACTGTTTTATCATAATAAAAGTGTTACTTGTGCAATAAGGCATGAAATCTGAGCTCATTACATGGGCTGTATATACAAGCAGTTGAAATTTTCTTTACAGGCTACTTTATGCCCCTAATTAAGACAAACCAGAATTCTTCCCCAAGATACCCACTTCACGAATCCTTAACACAGATTTCCAGGCTTGCAAAGGAGTCCCAGTTCTGGTTGGAGTTCTGCAGTAAAAGAGAAACAATTTATCTTTTCTTGCAAGTACTCAAAATTGCATGAATTGTTGTTCAGATATGCAAAAGTAGTACTTAGAGATCCACTTCATCTGAATCGAGGGCCCTGCTGTGGCACAGCCCATTTGCTGTCTACGCTGCACCGTGTGCCAATGTCAGCATTACAACATGGATATGTAATTGTATATCAAGGTTATTTAATTTGGCTACTTTGTATGACATCATACTGGTTCCAGGACCTACCTGAAGGTTGAAACCCGTATGTTCTCCTGAGCTTAGAGACTCCCTAGGAATGGATCTATCTGCCATGGCCAGATGAATTGGAAAAAGGACGTTTTCCTGTCTCTCTTTTCATCCTATGTAAGCTGTTTTCATCACTGAGGAAACCTTCGTTAATTGTGCCTTGAGTGTATTGTCAGATGACATCAGTGTGGAGGCCTTTTGGCACTTTGTTGGACCATTGGTGGAATGGGAGTGTTTAGGTGATGCAGATCATGGGATCCTGAAATTTCTGAAGATTTCCTCAATTTGTGCTGTCATTAGGTTAGGGCATATTCTTGTTGATGGTTTCAGACCTTAGGTTCTTTTATGTATTGTGTTTGTTGGCAAGGATGTGCTACTTTAAGGAGTTGCCTGGAGATTAGTGCTAAGTGATAGTGCAGGTTGTGTTGAATTAATTTCTCAGCAGCGTGGGTTAGGTTTGAAGCATGCATAGATCAAAGCATAAGTTTTGAGTGAAAGGTGATTCGGAAAGTTGCCGAATTCTCAAGATCCCCAGGATTTGCACACCCTTATTTCCATGTGGTGGTGGGAAAGCTGCTGCTAGTGTGGGCTGCTATGTTGTGTTCCTGACCTGATAAACTGTGTTGCCTTGCAAGTCAAAGCTCAGTCTTTTGAGGCGTTTTTTCCATCCTTTTCTTTTGCATTGCCAACAATTTTGATCTCTGATGAAGAAATGAGGTGGGGGGGGTTGCGATCTCCTCCCTCTCATATCTGTTGGTATTGCTGTGAAGAAGTTTTACTCCTTCCCTTATATAGTGCTTTGAATTTTTGATACTTATACCACATTTGTTATAATTTCTGTTCTGTATTCATGTTGTTATCCATGCCAATTTTGATAGTAATAAAAATCCGTTTGAAAACAAATGCAAAATACTAATTCAGCTTTTGGCCCAATTTAGACTGTTATTGGTCTTTGTTCAAACTCACCAAATCATGATCTGCTTCTTTTTTCTATTTTTGGCTTTGCTTTGCTGTACTATGCCAAGAAAAACCTTGGCAAGCCCCATTCAATTTCCATGTTGTTGTGGAGGTTAGATGACCCTCATAATCCTTGCTGCATTTTTTGGCTCTTTGCTTGTAGCTAGTAGCCTGCTTTGTGTTGATTCTTAATTTAATGAGATCTCAAATCCTCTCTTTCCAGATGTCTGCAATACAGATTCCTAGTTATCCTACTATATTTGACTTAAAGAGATTCCAGTCTCTGAATTCCTCACTTCACTTGAGTACCCTGAAGAGCTCCCTGGGTTTACCGAAGTTTACCCTTTTGAAGTTGATAATTGAGTTACGAACCTATTGTTTTAGCCTCTTCATTTAATTTATGCTAACTCAAATTTCAACAATAAACTATTTAAATCTTCATTACATGACAAAATCCAATTTAAATAATGTAAATTTTTGTTAGCTCTGGCTATTTGTTATGCAGGTTTGTTGGTTGTAACATCCAACAGTGGTTGCCTCCACCTGTATCATTAGCTGTTACTACTATGTCAGTTCTAATCTTTGTCAGGAAGTTTGTCTCCTGTCACAACAGATATTGTCCCAATAGCTAGTAGTATTTCTCTTTCTGATGATGTTACAGTGATCTTTATCAGTATTTATATCTGACCATGGATCTCTTATGAACTTTCACCTTGATTCCAACAGAAACTCTTTATCTTTTAAAAAATGGACTTTTATTTTTAAAAAAGTGCTTTGCTTCATAATGCCTTATAGCTTGTTGCATATCCCACTGCTCTCATTTTTAATATTATCTTTCATAAATGGTATCTGTCCTTCTATATCTATACTCTCGTTCTGAATTCAATGTTATCAAGCTTCTGTTTTCTCCTTAACATTCATTTTTACATCCTATAAACGTATTTCAAGATCTTCCATTGTGTTGAGAAAGCTCCTGAGAGTTGTTTACACATTGAAGTAGTTTCTTACTCCATTGCTTATATAGAACAAACTTAGGTGTGTCATCTCCTGTTACCCGATTGCTGTTCATAGTCTTAATTCTTTTTATTTACCCTATTTATTTATTTACCATATGTTGTCCTGCTACCACAGGTTGGTTTTTTTTAGTCCATGTCTGCATTGTCATTTACTCTATATTTTCTCTTTCCACTGGTGTTTGGAGATCTATCATGTCTCAGTTTCAAACTTTTCTTATCTGGTGTCAGCTTTGATACCAGGTAACTATTCCCTGGGGCACTCAAGTCAAATTTATCTCTTGAAAAACGACTTCCTTCAATAAACATATCTCAACAGTCAAACATTACAGAAGCTTCCTTATACCACTCATAATTTAGCTACTGGTTAGTATATTCTCTTCTTTTTATTCCTTCTACATGTCCCTGAAGTTCCTATGAATATCTACTTGTGTGCAAGTATTCCGTAAAGCAGTTAGTCCTTCACAGTTTTTGTTTTGTTTGTTGTTTTGTTTGTGTTTTTTTTTGTTTTTCCAGTAGGAATTGGGCAACATTGGAGGATTTGTAGTTTTTTCCCAAGTTCCTTGTGATGCTTCTCAGTTGCAGATCCACCTGCCAGTTGCACCTAACAGATGTGATATCATTTTGGTTTTTTTTTTTTTATTCCCTTCCGTGATCAGACTAACGGTAACAAGGAAGCTGTGATCACACAGACCTGCCTCTCCACATGGTGCTGGGCATCTCCAGCTCTTTGCTCTGTGTGCTATTTTTAATTCTATCTGGAACTCTCAAAGTCCCTTCTGTTTTCTTTCAGTGTTTCTGTGTACTGACTGGATTCCCCTTCAGTTCCCAATGTCTGGTATTCTCGCTGTCTCATTGCACAGCTAGCATCCATTTTCTTCCTTCTTGCTACCCTTACTTTTTACTTTTATTCTCTAGGGCATCAAACTTCCTCCTCCATTCTGTTTCGTATTCACAAGTTAGTCTAGTCCTTTGGATTTTCCTTCTCTTTATTTCTTCCATAGGCAGCTATCCTTAGCTAGTAGTGTTTTTCATCTCTTCGTTGTGGAGTACAGCTGAAGGTTTTGTAGAGATGCTTGTCACCTTTTGTCCCAAAAGACATGTTGGCTCTAACATCATAAATTGAATTCTCGGTCTTTATGAGCCCATTGTGTGTGTGGTTTCCAGGATACCCACTGAAGGATAATGAAGATCCTGCTATTTCTTTATCTTGTATCTTTATCCTAGTACACTTCAGGGATAAGTACCATCCTTTACTGAAGTCCAACTGCCATTACATATCATCCCTGTCTTGGAGTTGTGACCAGAAGAGCTGGTCACTCATCTGACATGCACTGATTTTTTTTTTTTCAATGTTTGTTTATTGAACTACTTGGGAATGCTGAATTCAACCCAGATTACCTACTGTTCTCAAAGGTGACGTTATAATTGTCTTGTATGTTACTTGTGCCTTGAAACTTCATACTGTTTCTTGGTAAAAATATTATATTTTGTGTATGCTATTGTACTATTAACTGAGACAGGGACAGGACCCACTTGTGCCTCTGTTGCCCCACAAGATTTTTTGTTTAATACATATATGACTACATGGTTACTTCTTTTGTTCTCTATTATATAGAAATATTCATTTACAATGAAAAAGTGTATTGAAAAATATACAGTTAGAGCAACTGTGACTGTGCTCCAGAATTAAATACAGACTTTGACTAATCTGGATAGAGCTGCAGTCCCAAACGTTTCATTTCACACAGTGCGAATGTGTTTTATAAAAAGAAAGACACAGTTTCAACAAGAAGCCCCAAGTCCAGAGTGGTGGGAAAGTCATCTCTAAACCAGAAAGAGAAGGGCTTCTTGGATGTTGTGAGCTCAGCTTTGGTGTGGGTTGGGTAAGCGGATAGTGAGGGAGCCTGACCACTGGCTGAATTGCTGGGCTCAAAGGGTTGTCAGCAGGTTGATACTGGTGTACCCCAGGCGCTGGTTCCTTCAAATCTTAGTATGCTGAAGTTCAGCACGTGACTGGTGTGTGAAGGGAGTTCACCCACCTTTTAATGATTCTTTTGTGAAAGCTTCCACGTGTTCAGAACATATCCAGTCAATTGGATCTAACAGGTATGAACCATTTATTTCTTACGTTCTGTGGAGTTTACATGTGCACTGCAGCTCCACCAAGGTGGGGTACCAGGACTTGGACAGAGTTTGTGGGGACATCTTCAGGAAGTTGAGTTTTTATGGATTTAGGAACTTGCAGGACAAGATGTTTTCTTCTCTGGGGCTTTGAGCATGGTGTAGTGCTGAAATGCTGAATTGGACATGATTATACAGAGAGCCTGTACCTGGATCCACAGGTCAGCTGGTTTGGTGATTAAGTAAAATCTCTGTGGATTTCTAACCCTTTTTTATCTAATGCTGTTGAACTTTATATTTTACTGATCACAGTTGGTTGTTTTGTTGTGTTTTTTTTTTTTAATTATAAACTTATCCTAGTAGAAGTACTTTGAGTCTCATCTCTTAATCATATCTTGGATGCATGAGTGAGTGGTTTGCTTTTGGTGGTGGTGTTTTGTTTTCCTGGGTTGGTTTTTTTTTTGTTTTTTTATGGTGTTTTTTTGTCATTTGATGTAAAGCAGGTTTTCCATCACTGAAAATCAGTTCAGAACCCCTTCCATTTTTTCAAAATCATATTGAAACTTTAGACACCAGAATCAAGGATAATCTTAAAAATAACTGAAGTTAGTTGTTTCTCACGTGTCTGGGACTTATAGGTTGGGTTTCTGCCATTTTGCCATGCTGTATTTGCAAATTATTTGTTAATCAAGGTTTCTCACTAAAATATCTGAGGACCTAAAAGATCATGAGATAAAAGGGAAGGTTCCCATATAGATTAATAGTGGATTATAAATTAGGGAAAAGGAGGGCACAGGTGAAACATTGTTTGTTACAGGGGAAGGATGAAGCCTAGTATTCTGTGCTGCAGTGTGCTTTTTTAGCATGTTCATAAATGATCAGAAAAAGAATAAATACCAAGGCAACAAAGTTTGCCAATGATACCGTCTACTGATGATAAGGAGCTGCAAACCAATCCAAGTATGCTGTGATAAACAGCTGATTAAATTCAATGTAGATTAATAGATAATGATGCCTTTAAGGGGGGGGAGGGCGGGCAGGCATGAAAAGAATGGTCCTAATTGTACATGTTCTTGGATGGATTGTGAATTGACTATTACAACCCTAAATCTCATTCTGAGCAGTAATAGATAGCCTTATGGAAACAGGAGTGCAGTCAAAAATCAGATGGAATATTATGAATTATTGTGAAAGGAACAGAGAACAAATCAGAACCTCATTATGCCACTTTGCAAATCCATCATGTACAGTCATTGTGTTAGTTTCTCAAATTAAAGAAAAAAAAAGGAGATGGAGATGATGTAAGAATGAAGTATCTGAGTTTTTAATTTTGAACAGAAAATGTAAGAAAATAATAAAAAAAAAGGACTTACTTGCATGTGTGATGTGGCTGAAGAGCCATCGCTTTCTCCCTCTCTCCTTATTTTCCTTTATTTTCCTATTGTAGCTATTGCACAAACAGCTAAATTCACTTGGTTCTTTAATGACTTCTGTCCTTCAGCAAAATATGATATGCCTGTTGCTCTGGAGGGCTGAGGGGAAGAAATCTATAGAGTGGGTACAGTTGCTGTTCTCTTCAGGGGTGGAAAAAACCCACACACACGATAAGGGAATATTTTCAGTATTGCAGTTGGAGATACCTAGTAAGTAGTGCTTGATGCCTGATGTTTGGGTTTCTAAAAAATTATTCTTGATGCAGTCACAGAGGTCTGGCAGGTGTCCTGGGAGAAAGGGAAGGTGTACAAACATCTGTATGTCTTCAGCAATCTGTTCAGAAAACATTGTTTCCTCAGAGTGCTGTATTAGTTATCTTTGGCACTCAATGCATTTCACAGTTGGGAATGAGAGTTAGTCCTGCAGTGAGCACTGACCTGTTTACAGAACCTTTTGATTCAGAGCAGAACTGTAGAATGCTTTGCTACAGGATACAGAGGAGTTTTTGAGAAGAGCAGGAGCTCTAAGCTGAAGTGAACCGAGGAACAGTGTACACGGTCTTCTCTAACGCTGTTCCTTGGAAGAGTCAAATGTGCTTTAAACAGACTTCAGCTGAACAGTGATGTTGAGGCTATTAGGGCTTATGCAATAAGAATACATGTATAAATAATGGCTTAGTAATGGGATAAAACTGCAGGCGAAAAATAAGGCAGGAAAATCCATCTGGGGAGCAAAGGGGACAAAAAGATCCCATGTAGTAAAGTGAACAGAGTTGTTAGCCTTGACTGCCCATCTGTTCTTTCACTCCTCTGAGAAAGCCTTCCCTGAACATGCTGTCTCTGAAAAGGTCACCATAAAATCAAATCCATTTGGGCTAGCCCTCGTCTACTTTAGTAATAGTTCCTTTTGGGAGAGTAGGCTGTTTGCAGAAAAGTGTAGGTACAGCGATGCCACTGTAGAGTTGTGAAGATGGTGGAGTCCCTCCTGAAGAGGAACTTGGGATCTACTCGACAGTATAATTCAGCTACAGGTGGACAAAGCAAAGCTTGGTTTGCTGCCTGTTACACTTTGGTTTTTTTTCCTTCAGAAAGCAGAAAACATAGAATCATAGGTTAGTTTTGGTTAGAATAGACCTTTAAGATGAGTCCAACCATTAACCGAACTCTACCAAGTCCACTGCTAAGCCTAAGCACTCTATCTACATGACTTTTAAACATGTCTGGGGATGATGATTCAACCCCTTCCTTGAGCAGCCTGTTTCAGGGCTTGACAACCCTTTCAGTGAAGAAGTTTTTCCTAATATCCAACCTAAACTGCCCCTGGTGCAACTTGAGGTCATTTCCTCTTGTCCTATCACTTCTTACTTGTGAGAAGAGACCTGCACCAACCTCTCTACAACCTCATTTCAGGTAGCTGTAGAGAGTGATAAGGTCTCCCCTCAGCCTCCTTTTCTTCAGACTAAACAACCCCAGTTCTCTTTGCCACTTCTCACAGGACTTTTTTTTCCAGACCCTTCTCCGGCTTTTTTTGCCGTTCTCTGGACCTGCTCCAGCACTTTGATGTCCATCTTATATTGAAGTGCCCAAAACTGAACAGCAGTATTCAAGGTGCAGCCTCACCAGTGTTGAGTACATGGGGGTGATCACTTTCCTAGTCCTGCTGGTATCACTGTTTTTCATACAAGCCAGGATGCTCTTGGCCGCTTTGGCCACCTGGGTACACTGCTGGCTCATGTTTAGCTGGTTGTTGATCAGTACCCCCAGGTCCCTTTCTTCTGGGAGGGTTCCAGTCACTCTTCCCCAAGCCTCTAGCATTGCATGGGGTTGTTGTGGCCCAAGTGCAGAACCTGACACTTGGCCTTCTTGAACCTCATACAGTTTGCCTCGGCCCATATGCATGTCTGCAGAGTCTGAATATTATGTTCAACTGCAAAGTGAAAACTTCAACATTTTGGTATTCAGGAGAAACCTGTAATTCATAAAAACGATGCTGTGCTATGATGTTACAGAGATGATGATTCTGTAGGGGAGAAACAGAACTAGTTTGAAATACTGTGTTGGGCAAGATAGTGTTCCTGAAATATCAACAGGTACTGTGGAGAAGTAGATGTTTTCTTCTCTGCATCCAACAGGAAGTGACTTTGTGGTCATTCAACCAACCATTTTTCTCAGGAGATGTGTTAGAAAATAACTACAGTGAGTAGGGTGTCATTGGGGTAGGCAAGGACCTGCTGATTACATACAAATCCCATGGCTTCTGCAGCCATTTTGGGATGTCATTTTCCTAAAACGAGGTAGAGTGGTGGCTTACCACTGTGTGATAATATCACAGGAAATCTCAGAGCATTAGGTAGTAGGTTATTTATTTATTTATTTCCTTGGGTAAGGAAGATAAAAGTAAAATACCTCAAAATGCCTTTGCAAGAGGTTTTTGGAAATGTTTGATGGGTGGTGTAGAAGGTCATGTAAGCTACAGCAAATCAGTTAGATCTTACACATTAAGTGAACATACTTTTGCCAGACTTCTTGGTTCTGAACATTACAAACCTCAAGATAGAGAACACTTTTCTGTCGTCATCCCGATGAATATTTCAGATTGGAATAGCTTAAACAGGAAAAGCTGCAGAGCATCCCAGCAGAATTACCAAGGGGTTTGTGTTGCAGGCATTCTGCAAAGAGCAATGAGTGAGTTCAGATCTCCTCAGGTGGAGAGTGGTTAAGTAGGCTCATGGATGTAATGACGTGGCTGAGTAAACCTGAGGTTTCTGTAGAAAAAAAAAATGCCATCCCCTTGGTTTTGTCCCTAACTAGCTCTCCATTCCATTGCTTTACTGCTTTTGCAACACCTGTGGTAAAAATAAAATGTTTCTTGTCAGAGAAAATGAAATATTTTGTTTTGCCTCAAAATGAAAGTAGCTGTGCTTTTCTATATTGTTGAGGAGAAAACAAATGTGTTCCTATCTGCTGCTGTCAAGCTGACTTTTTCATTTTGCTCCGTCAGGTTTCTATGTTCGTTCTTCAAGCAGAAATCCGTTGTTCACCCAGCCCTGCTTTATGTCTCTTAGTGATCAGCTGTTCCCTGCTTTTTTTCAGAATGAACAGTTGAGCCTTAATATGTGTCCTGAGCACTTACATGCCAGAGGAGAAGGGACTGTGGCTGTCTGCGTGCTGCTGAACTCAGGGCAGTGTAAAGCAGTGTCCACCTCTGTACTGACATTTTCCTGTAGTGGATACAGGGTAGAGGGTAAAAGGAATAACATGGTACTTTCACTGAAATATAATTAGACCAGCTAAATTGGAATAAGAAACATGTAAGTTGAAATAAGTATATTCATGAGACTTTTAGTACTGGTTAATAGCATTAATGTTGTATCTTTGGTAAAATGACATAGTTCTGACTGGAAACAGTTCATGAGTCTCTAAGTATTCTTTAGATCAGTAAAGCTGAAATACTTACATTAGTATATTCTGAGTGAGCAATCAGGAAGAATAGAATAAATATAAGGAATGTTTTATCTTAAAATAGATGGCTGGTCAGTGTTCAGCTTCTGTCAGAGGATATGCCTTAAAATGGGGCTATGGAATATGGGTGATGATTATCTGCTTCTTTTTTTTTTTTGTTCAGATTTAACCCACATCACACAGGTGAGTTTATAATGAACTTAAGTTTTCCTGACAAGGATAAATTGCCCTTTGATTAAATGTGACTCTTTTGATGCTTCTACAAACTAATTGATTTTGTATTAGAAAGGACCATTAGATCATTTAGTTCAAGCTGGCAAGGTACCACAACTCCTAGATCATCACATGCACAGAGTTTCATAACTCATAATCTGTTACACTCTTTCAGAAGAGTAGGCAACGTAGTTTTTGAAATGGTAAGAGATGATTCATTATCCTATCTCATTGTTAAAAATTGGCAACTCAATTCTATTTGAATTTGTTTAGCGCTAGCTATGAGTTTTGGGTTCTGCATTTGCTCTTCTCCACTAGATTGAAAAGCCTTTTTAACATCTGATGGCTTGTTTCAATGAATATACTCACTCTAATCTAACTGCTGGGTTTTCTTTTGGTAAACTAAACCAATGGAACTTCTGAATTCATTTAATTTAAGTCTTATTTCAGTCTAAATCTCTTTTCTGCTTCCTCTGTATATATATAATAATACATATATTATTTCTGAGACTAGAATTACAGTATCTTCAGCATAGTTGCCATCAATGACATGAAGAGGTAAAGTATAGTTTGGTATTCTTTTACATACTGCTCTTTTTGCATACATTCATTGTAGACTTCTGTGTGGCCAAGCTGGACTGGGAGTTTTTGTTCTGCTCTTTGACAATTATTTAGGAGTCATAATGGATGAAATCACTGTGGTCCTGAATGCAGTCCTTTAGTCAAGTGATATGACTGGTATTGCTTAGTTCTGTGTCCATGATCATGCATTTGACTGTATTAAGGTATATCTGGTAAGAATGGGCTTAAACTTACTAAATTACTTTTGAGATCACTCTGCACAATTGCCTTCTCTACCTTACTTAATATTCTGCAGACTTTGGTGGATCTACAAATCTGATAAGGAACCAGGTTTTATTTAATTCCAGATCATTTACGAAATATTGAAAGACATCAACCTGTGTAACACAAAAAATCGTTACCGCTTGATGATTCTTAGTGATTATTTGTCACTAAATAATTACTGTTTAAGTTCCATTAGTTATTCAGATCTTTATTCATTTACTGTGATTTTGAGTGACAGAGCAGATTAATAGTTTTTTTGGGGTTTTTTTCCCCTTTTGAAAAAAGTATTTTAGAGACTGTTTGGCCACAGCAGACATCTATTTTGTCTGATTGCTGAAATGCATTTTCAAATACCTTAAATCAAAGTCCCTAGCTTTTACTTCTGAGATATTTATGGTACATCATTGGCAACCCTTTCTGAAATCACAGTATTGCTGAATGAGGAAGGAACCAAGGAGGTTGTCTAGTCCAGCTGTTATGCACAGAGCAGGGTCAGCTAAAGCAGATTTCTCAGGACTGTGTCTAGTCAGATTTTTAATATTTCCAAGGATGGAGACTCTACAACATCTATGGGCAGCCTGTTCCATTGTTTGACTACCCTCAGAGTAAAGAAGTTTTTCTGATGTTAAATTTAATTCTTTTTATTTCAGTTTGTGCCCATTGCCTCATGCCCTGCCACTGAATATGGCTGAGGTTGACTCCATCATTTTTATATCCCTCTATTTATACACACTGATGAGATCCCCATGAGCCTTCTCTTCCACATGCTGAACAGTTCCAGCTTTCTCAAGCACGTCTCTTATTAGATATGATCCAATCTTCATGGTTCTTCTTTGGACTCACTGCAGTAAGTTCCCATCTCTCTTGTGCTGAGGAGTCCAGACTTTAACACCAGACTCCTGATGTGCCCTCACCAGTGCTGAGCAGAGGCAAACGATTACCTCCCTCAATTTGCTGGTGATGCTCTTCATAATGCAGTTCCTTTGCCATGAGGGTACATTACTGGCTCGTTGTCAGCTTGTGGTCCACCAGGACTGTTAGGTCCTTTTCTGTGAAGCTACTTTCCTGATAGTTGGCCCCTAGCATACTGGTGCACATTATTCATTCCTAGCACCAGGACTTTGTATGTCTTTGTTAATTTATGAAGTTCCTCTCTGCCTGTTTCTACAGCCTGTTGAGGTCTCTTTGAATGAGCAAACCTATCCAGTACTTCAGCCAGTCCTCCTGTTTCTCATCATCAGTCTCACAGTGACATTAGCCACCTCCCTCAATACTTGTGGGTGTACCCCATGAGGACTCATGGACTTGTGTATGTCCAGTTTCCCTAATTTGATCCTCCCCCCACAAACAGTAACTTTCTTAATCCAGACTTTCCCCTGGTCTCAGAGGTCTGGGATTCCTAAAGGCAAGTTTTCTGAGTGAAAACCGAGGTGAACTACCTTGGCCTCTTCCCATGTCCATTGTCACCAAGTTCCCTGCCCCATTCAGTATCAGGCCCACTTTTTTCACTTGTTAATCTTTTTGATGTTGGTAGGCCTGTGGAAGCCTTTCTTACTGCCCTTTGTGTTCTTCACCTGATTTGGTTTAAGGCAGGCTTTGCCTTTCCTTGTGCACTCACTGTTTATGTATTTCTCCTGGATGACGTGACCATGGATCCCTCTCT
The DNA here is from genome assembly GCA_024336885.1 of Actenoides hombroni. Classification (NCBI taxonomy): domain Eukaryota; kingdom Metazoa; phylum Chordata; class Aves; order Coraciiformes; family Alcedinidae; genus Actenoides; species Actenoides hombroni. The sequence goes on along the minus strand of WUAM01000431.1, from coordinate 88,028,940 downwards.
TGCATGCTTCCTTTTTAAGTTTAGTCAGGAGCAACTTGTTGGTTTAGGTGGGGATGGACCATTCTTGAGCATGGAGGATGAGTTTCTCAAAGAACAACCATTCTGAAAGCATCTGGAAGTTTGGTTGCAAATGGCAAAGGAGTGTCTTGGAACTGCAAATACATCAGGAACAGAAATATTTTGAAGCTAGGTGTTGTCAAGTTCTGGGTTAAGTGGGAATACTACAGAACTATTATTTTCTTTCATTTCTGTCTGCATACGGATATATAGAGGTGTGAGGAAAGATATAAACTGAAAAGATTTGGAGAAGCAGATTCAAACTTATCTGTGAAGTTTTGGCTTTGAACAAAAAGCATGGACGTGTAGGGTAGCTGGAAATTTAAATGGACTGTAGAAAATCGTCTTTGATCTTACTGAGTTTCTCTAGGTATGATGTAATTCCTGACAGGCCTCCAGGTTAATGAATATGCCTTCAATTCAAAGAAATGCAGCTTTCTAAGAAACAAGATAACTTCCATGTTGTATAGTAACATAGTTGATGCTTCCGATTGCCATTGTCCCTATCAAGCAACCATTTCCTGTTTTGCAGATCTATATAGGACAGCATGCAAAACTGCATTTCACTTTGCATTAATAGGAAAGATAACACATTTTGCATGTTGCGTTTTCAGAGATAGCAAGGGAAGAATAACCTCTAACATTTTGCCTTCTTATGATGGTCCTCAGTGCGAGGCTGCTGAAGTTTGGGAAGGGAGGGTTTTTATAATTTCCCTTTTTTAAAATTAGACTGCACTATACTTTGACATCACTACCATGGGGACAGATTAGAAGTACCAAATATTCCAGTCCTGCAATATAAAAAGAAGAGGTCTTTTTGAAGAAAAAAATGTACACTTTTTATGTTAAGATTTCAATTTTAATAAATAAATCAATTCCGTAAAGCAACTTGAAAATAGACAAACTTCTCTAAGAGTATTATATTTAGATACTTTATATAGCTAAGAAACATGTATGCTTCAGTGAAAATGGAGTTTAGGGCTTTGAATGCGTGAGAAATTTCATTTTGTGTGTGCTGTTTCAGCTCAGGCTCACTCTTTGGTTGAAGGTTTATGCTTGTTCGAAATATTTCACATTTGTCTTTTCTGTTAAATTCCATTCTTGTAAGTCCATTGGCCTTGTAACAGTGATGGCTAGAAGACCGCCAGCTCTATCATTATTCAAATATGAAAGTTGTATAAGGAGAACAGGATATGCTAGTAAGAGGAGGTAATGGTCTGCTTTGTTTTATCTGATTGTTTTAGCACCTTGCAATTTCCTCAGCCATCAGACTAGCCAAAAAAAATGTGATTCTGAAAATCAGAAAGCTGGGGAAGTAATTTGATGCTGTTGGTCTTGCATATTTTCACAGTCTATTGCCAAAATATATAAGAATGTTTGCAAGTGGTTTGAATGAGTATGTGGAAAGATGTGGATCTGAGGTACCTTTTTAAAAATAAAATAAAACACTCTTAACACAAGGAGAGCTTTTTATATTTCCCTGATGTGAAAATTATTAGCAGCTACAGGCAGTCCCCATCTGGGATTTTGGATCCTACTATCTGGTCTTTCCATCAGATTACTTGGTGATCCTAGAAAGAATGAATGATACTTGGGAGGAACTGTGTGTAGTTTATGACAACAAAAGACTGAATTGGCAACATGTGGCTAACAGTTCACAGACATCTGGTGTAAGCCATTTTCCTGAGGAATTAATTTTTGTGGAATATATATTACAAATCTTTCCTTCTCTAACACAGGCATTTGCAGGAAATTAGATGAAGAAAAAATAAATACTGTATCAAAGTTTCAGCATTAACTTGACAGAAGTAGAAAACCACTAGGTTTGGCCTTTTTAATTTTTATTTGTAATGTCTTAAGAAGGACTGATGGTCTGTTGCTTCTGGACATCTTTTGGGGAAGGTGGAGATGAGAATGATTAGATTTTTTTCCTGCTTCATTTTTATCCTTAAAAGTGTTTGGGATGTTGTGGCATGATTAACTGATGTGATTCAGTGGCTTCGTGTTGCTCCTGGGGAACAATGTAGGGGTAAGTCTGGTTGAAAAAAAACCCTAAAAATAAAAAATCCCAGTGGACAATTTTCCCTTGGTACCTGGGGTTTTATACTATACCATCAAGGGGGTCTTCTGTTTTTACAAGGTATTTTGGAATTGATGAAGGTGCAAGGAGGGTGCTGAAGGACTGTCTTAGGTAGAGGATTGTAATGTGACGTGGTTCATAGTCTGTCGCTGTTATGTGTCTCTGTCTCTCAAGGAACTGTTTGGTTTATTCCACACTGGAGCTCAGGAATAAATGGTTATGTGTGTGTTGAAGCTGACTAGGGGCCATTTCACCAAACCAGGGAGTAAACCAAACTGCCAGACTTTGTTAAGCTTACCTGTGAGCTTGGATCTGTTTCTGAATAAATGACAAAGGCAGCAGTGATGATGAGTTATGAAAGTGACAAATTCTCCTGTGTTGATATAAAAATTGTTTCTCAGGCAGTATAAAAGTATGCTCCATCACAGGTCCACATCAGAATGCATGATTTTTATGGATTATAGTACATTTTTAGTTTTGTGAAGTTGATCTTTAATTACTGTCTTCATCAGAAAACAATTACATGGGAATTGTCAAGCAGTATTCTTTTTAAATACTGTAGTTTTATGGAAGCCCTTATAAAATGTTTGAGAACAAGTGTGAGTTAATAATTTCCTGGAAAAGGTGAATAACTTTAGCAGAGATAAATAACTTCAGCAGTGATGTGTAGAGGTGCACTTGCAGTTACGCTGATCAATGTCTGTTATTAATGAGCATATAAGTAAGAGAACTACTTCTGTGGCTTTGTTCAATATGGCCATAGAGAGCAAAAGTAGCTAAACCTAATTTTTTACTTTTTTGTTAGTTTACCACTTTGTCTATACTTATAGACAATAGACAGTATAGAAAGTAACTATCTGATTACAGTGCTTATGGTAATCCCTCCCCCTCAATGGTATTTGTGCTTTTATCTGCATGAATATTGATTTTTTTTTTTATTTTTTTTTTCCCATTTGAATAAGGAAAGAGGATGAAAAATGTCACTACCTAACCTGTTCAGTTTGTTTATCTACTAACAAATGCTTTCAGGCTTTGTAGAAGAACTTTGTATGAAATGATAAGATGAATTAGTTACTCTTACCATAATTTCCCAACTTATCTTTTTTTTTTTTTTTCCGCTTTATTGTCCTACTGTACTTTTTCAGTCTATGAGCTTTTAGGTGCCAAGGATATATGTGTGTGTGAACAGTGCCTGACAGAGTGAGACGAGAGTTTACAGCTAGGGCAGTGGACAGGCAACAGAAACAGAAATGTTTTGTCCTAAAGAGGGGGGGGAATCTCTGTTGCAGAGCTTGACATACTTTGTTTTATTTTCTTCTGCATGGTTACCCAGGTCTTCATTTTCTGATTTCAGAAAATGTCCTAAACCCCCTCATTTTGTTCCTACAAAGTAAGACAAATGGGTCATCACATTCTTTGCAAAAGCTTCTGATCGCCAGAGGTATAACTGTCAGGATGTGAACTGTCCAGAGGTGATAAGCGTATTGTCACTTATCTGATGCTTATCTATGTTGTGCCTCTATGATATGCTTACCTGTCTTGATGATTCCTCTGTGTGTGTGAGTGTGTACTGGGTGTTATGCTCATAGGTGAAACAGCTGTTTCTCTTTCACTGTGTACAGTTATCTCAGCAAAATAGTACAGGCTCCGAGGGTCTCTCTCCTTTCCGACGCAGTACGCTGAAAGTAATGCAAGCAATTGCTACATTATTAACTGTCAGGCTAAAGTTATTAAGAATTGGCCAAAGGATGAGGAAAGTACATATAAACTATAATGTACTTTTAAATGAGATAAAATTGCGGCTACAACTCAATAAAATTCTCATGTTTTGAATAGTCCCTGACCTGAGAGCATAACACAATTAAGTGCTAGAGTCACGTTGGTTGAAGCATATGCAACTAACTAGACACGAAGCATTTCAACAGAACATTAATACAACTGTAGTACTAGCAAATATAGAATGGAAAGAGCTCATGGTGATATAAATGCACGTAATAACCAGATCATGTATTTAAAAATAAAACCTCAAAAAGCTATACCTTTGGAAGGCTAAGCTGTCAATTCAAATGCTGTGTACACTCACCAAAAGCCTGTGGAAAAGCTGGTTGCAATAACTCTAACTAGGGGAAGCAGGAAAGGAGCAATCTGGAGAGAAATAAAAACTTGGCAACAATATTTATTTGTTTCTTTTCATATATTTGGAAAAAAAACGCTCAGTTGAATGAATGATTGACTGCTTCAGATCACTAGATAAAATGACCACTCATTTCTTGTTTCTGGAGCAAAGTTTTGCATTTGAAGTTCTACACCACTATAAAAAAAAATACGTCTGCTTGAAAATAGAAATGAATGTCATTCAGGGCAATTCTGAATTTCCAGTAAGTAATAAAAAAGTAATAATATTTGGAAACTGTCAAGAACCAGAAATATCGACAATATGACTTTGTCTGTGGCTCAGTCTTGTGCAGCAAAGAGAAATACAGAATCCTATTTTTTTTCTTTTATTTCAAAATTTAAATCTTTCATACAAAAAGGAGATAATTTTTAGTATTGTCATTTAAAAATGCAGTGATAAGAAGAAATGCTCCTTAAAAAATGTAAGTATTTAATAATATGTCCCATCTGGACTTTAATGAAATATTAATGCTAAGTTATGATAAGAAGAGTACCTCATTCCCCTCTTTCTTTTATCTGAATTGTTTAATATTTAATACTTTATAATAGAGAGATAGAGTAGACCAAAGTGGAGTTTGATATTGTTTTATTATGCATGATTTTATTACCAGATAAGAGAATTTTAAAATGTTTAGGATATTATAGGATCAGATACAGAATATTTAAAGCTGTGTAATGCATTCTGAAACAGATCCAGATATCCAAGTTTTTCCTTGCCAAAGGAGACTGTAGATACAAACCCAAAATTTGTAGGAATATCTACATTGGTGTTCTTTACAGGTCCTTTCTGACTTGAGATATTCTGTGATTCTATTCCATTTTTGCCAGAAGCATAGCTAAGTTGTTTGTTTATTTGTTCTGTTAGAAAAAGTGGTGCAACGAATGGTATGTCAGATATCGAGTGTAGCATAAAGAAGTTAAAGTTAAGCCTTATCAAAATGTTAGAACACCACAATATCTGAAATCTGGTGAAGTGTATTACTGACAGTTTCATAGAGACAGTGATCCAACTAACCATATCTGTCAACTGAAGAGAGTAATGAAATGCTGAGACAAAAAGTATATTTAGTTGGTGCTATATAATTTCATTTAACTGGTGTATCCTGTTGGACTTTGCTGATTTTATTCTTCATTGCAAAACAAAACCAGGTAACTACTAACTAAGGACAGTACTGAAATGTCACAGGATGAACAGAGGGGTTACATAGACATTATCGTACAAATCAAAATGGATATTTAGAGATATAGAAAACTACTGAGAGAGAACACAGCTTGGAAGAGAACTTGGAAATATGTGAGGTGGCCATAGGTGCACTTCAGGGAAATGGAGAAGTTCATCTAAATCACATAACTAAATGGAATTTTGCCATCAAATGCTTAGCAGTTGTTGTTTCAACATATTTTAAGTACTCTGACATGATGCTGTGTAATAGTAGTTTGACAGAGGATCTTTGCCCCTGTAGATTTGTGAACTTTCAAGAATTGAAATCAGAATTGAGTATGCAAACAAAATTGTAGCCATGTGAAAGCAAATTTGTGAAAAACCAGTGACTTCATTGTTTCCTTTGAAATGGTGGAGGGTATGTAACTCGCATTCGGCTTGCACACTGTATATCTTTGATGGAAGCAAGTATTTCTTTTACTTGGTTCACATCTACTTTTCCAGAAAGAAAATTGGGCTACATGGTCCACCAGAAGCTGTTTGTGTGGTTTAACTCTGATATAGCACTCAGACAAATTTCATTGTCTCCCTGTATTTCTCTGTATATCTGATCCCTCTGTTTTTTGCTGGTAAGTCTTAGATTTCAACCTCTTGGTTAAAAGGACCAACTTCTTGTTCTGGCTGTAGTCTCTGAAGCCTGTCAGTAATACTTGGCATAATATGAGACTTGACAGTGATTTAGGCTCAAAAACCCAGCAATTCCCACTTTTCAACTCCCAAGTTTCATTTGTGTTCTGTGATTGCAGGGAAGTCAGCTCCCTAAGTAGAGAGTCATTGTGAGAGCCAGAAGGAGATAAAAGTAGAACTTGGGTAGCACCTTAGAAGTAGGATTTCTCTGTTACTCAAAATGTTGCAAGTCCCTGATCTAGAACTGGTTGGGGAAATCATCTGTCTGTATATTACTTATATGAATGAAACCACTTTTATCTATGGATTCTATTAACTCTACTAAAAAATAGATTATTTGAAGTTATTGTTTCCTCAAAAGTACCTATTCATTAAACACATAATTAAGCCAAGTTACCTGTACACTTCATTAAGGGACAGATGTAGAACACTAGAGAGTATATTTGATATATAAGTGCCTAGTGAGATTTTTCATAAGTACTAAACCAGTGTGCTTGAAACATCTCGAGTCATCTGGATAACCTTACAGTACAACCAGAGGTGAATAAGTAATAGAAAGTAGAGTTAGAGAAACTCAAGACTCTAAGGTTAATAGCATTTTAACAGAAAATTTATTTCTCTAGTGAGAAGGACAGCTAAAAAATCCACTGTCTTGCAGGGATTAGCATTAAATGGTGTGAACGAATTTCTGTTTTGTGACCAAGAGAAAATAGCAGCTTTTTTAGATAAAAGGAGAAAGAAGCTTTGAGCTATTTCCTAAGTTAATATTTCTGCCCTTATTTTAAACATTTGGTCTCAGCAGTGCGTGATCTTACTCTGTGGGCAGCTTTAAGATCCCTGAGGAGTCAGAAATGGCTAGATGTGCTCAGAGCATGCCTGATCAGCTCCTGCAGCTACACTGAGTTTAATAACAAGGGGGAAAGCCCCACACCCTTATGCTGGCATTAACTTTTGCTATGCCTGATGAGTAAAGAGCCTTTCTCAGAAGATGAGGATCTGGGTTATTCTTAGCCTGAGGGAGTTTGAATTCATGGGTGAGACTGATACTAATTTTAATGGTCAAAAATACTCACTTAAATGTATTATATGACTGAAAAAAAAAATAAATTTCTAAATGGGTGGTAGGTGGTTGGTTCCCCCTGCCACCCCTCCCCACACCCCCCAATGTCTCATAGTCAAGAATCCTCATTAAAATAGTCTTGACTTAACTTGCCTACCAAAATGAGAACCTGAAATCCTTAAGAAAAGGCAGTCTGACTATTGATGCTAAAGTCCCAGACCCTGGAACTTCAGGGTAAAATGCCAAAGAGGACAAGAGAATCATTGCTTCCTTGCAGCAGGTTGCAGTGTTCGGTCATTCAGCAATCAATAATGAAATGGGTAGTACCCTCAATTGCACATATTTCACCCTTAATGTAAGCTTTGCTGTCCTTCTTGGGGATTAATAGTTGTATGGAGTGGCTTCTTCAGCAGTCAAGTGCTTTTTCACGTGAACCTTTCCTCTGCTGCCTTCTGGGAGTTAAATGTGCTGGCTGATGAGCTTAAGTCTTCTGGAGTTGGGCACAGAAAAAGAATGTCCCACTAAAGGGTAAAGTCCTTAAGTTAATCTTTGTCTTTTATAGAGTATTCTCGATGCATATATCCAAGATTAATGACTTTCTGGTGATTTGAACATTCTGAAAACTGTATGGTTAGTCCTACTATAATAAATCCTACTCAAAACAATAATAGAAGAAAACAGGATGTAAAATGTTGAAAGAATAAGTATGTATCTTCTCATGGAGATAAACAGATATAGTAAACATTGAAAGGCTACAACTGAAAGAAACACTAGCACTCTCTACTATGTACACCTTCACCTCCTTGGTTCAGTATCTCCAATTAATTGTGGGCTGGCGTTTTAAAAAAGGAATGTGAGATTTTTTTGGCATTCACATTCTATGTGACAGAATTTTTAGCTATAAACTGTGGCACGCTGGAACACTAGCAGCGTTTTTGCAGCATTTTTTTTCTTTTATAAATACTGAATTTGGTGATATGCTGACAAAATGGTTAATATGATCCTTAGGTAAGAGCACAGAGGACCAATGAGTAGGTGATTTGTTACCTCTTTAAACTAAGTCAGTGAGACAGGTATTGAGAAACTAAATGGTGCTCTGATCCCCACAGTATGGCTGTGGTCATATTTTAAAAGTGTGGCCAGTGTGTAAATGAGCTGCAAAAATGATGTAAAGGCTTTCGAAGGGCAGACTTAGAAATCTCCAGCTGTTCAGCTGAGAGAAGGGAAAACAAAAGGTGGTGGTAACTTGATTACTACGAAATACTTACACGGTATTTCTGAGGTGAGAAAAATGCTGGCTGCTGACGAGATCTTCATTCTGGCTGGGAAGGCAGAACAAGAGTGATTCCCTGGAAGCTGCTGCCATGCAGTGAGAGTGGGCAAGCACTGAAATGTACTATGGGCTGAACGGGGGGTTCTTTACCTGACACGTCTTGCAAGACCTAGGGCAAATGTTACTTTAGCCGAGTCGAAGTTTTTCAGTGCAGCAAAGGATAGCTGGAAGATACATAGTGAATGTTACAGTAAGTTGGAGCGTGTGTTTGAAGGATTCCTTCAGGCCTTAAATTCTCTATTTATTTTTCTTTAAGAACTGCTGTCTCCTTATATTTTAATTTTTAGACTTTGTGTCCTCAAAAGACAGTCACAGACTCTGGTTCTGTTTCTGCCTTTACCTTACATCAGTAGTTTAAGAAGAGGAGACTATTGCCTTTAGATCCAGGATATCCTATTTCTGTTTGGTTTTTGTGGCTGTGTTTTCCTAAAGCACCCCTCCAAGATCGTGTCCCTGTTGTTTGCTCTTTGAGCTGTGAAAGAAACGTTATGTCACTTGGGAAATGCTTTTTATATTGTTGTTTACTGCTTTTATGATACAGAAAGTTTTTCAGGGAAAAGGACCTGCTTTTGTTTAGCAGACTCTGCTGAGAGATCTTTCTCTTCTTAAGATAATCCCATATATACTGGCATTCTTTTGCTCCTTCATTTTCTCAATAAAATAAATTTTAAAATTGGAATATGTTTTTTATTGGTTAGGCTGTTGTATCTTATGGTTAAGAGATTTAGAGTAATGGAGAGGCGTTGGCTTAGAAGTTGGAAAACCGTTGCCAGGTTTCTAGTTTGGATAGCTGGGAGTGAAAGAGAAGCTCTGCTCAGAGAGAGAGAGAGAGTTACTTTATAAAGCTTGTGGGATTTAAGAAAGTTTAATGTGGTGATGGGCATTTTTATTTTTTTTTTTAAAGAATATCCCTGCAGAGAAAACAGGTCTGGGACAGTGCTATCGGGAACATATGATAGTGGCAAGACCATCTGCTTTCTTTCACACAGCTGTTGAATCCTCTGGAGGGAAAAGAAATTTCATCTGTGTAGGGCAAAATGAGTGAACCTGGAACCTAAAATTATGAACCTCTCCACAAAAAGGGGTCACCTCTAAAGGATGAGCAGATGCTGTGCACCATACACATGGCAGAAGTCATAGAAACCTCTCACAGACTTTCAGCAGTAACTAATGCATCTTACAACTGTGGAGGAAAAAAGGAAAGTATGAAATGAATGGATTTTTGTGTCATGTATTACCAAATGATACTGTCTTTGTCAACCACTGCTGCTGGTAGATGACAGTGATACAGTCTTTTTCCCTATCAGCATGCCTTCTGTCCCCTTGCAGTGGACTTTGTCCAAACCTTGACTCCTGACCTTTCACCTCAGTCCATGGTTAGTGCAGATGATGGATGAGCCTTGTTAGGCTCCTAGGATCTGCTGGAGTGAAGGAAAAATGCCAGCGGGCATACTGTGCTTGCCTTACATTTTCATAAGAATAACTTAGCTTTAAAACAGTCAAATAGCTGCACAGGCTGAGCAAAATAAATATGTCATGAATGTTTTCGTCTTCTGCTGTTCAGTGTTGAATATGGATGCCGTATCAGCAGGTAGGGAAAAGTGGGCAAGACAGGAGACTCCAGCAGGAAAGGAATGGACCAGTTGGAGCCGTAAAGGAACAGGCACTCAGTTTTGCTGCCTGAGTCTGAGCTCAGGGAATACAGAGCAGCCTCTATTAATGTTTGTTTGTTTGTTGTTGTTGTTCAAAGAGAATTCTTTAAATGTTTTGCAGGAACGTAGCAGAAAGGAGGGTGCTTATTTTAATCACTAGATGACAGGGTGGGAAAGAGATTTCTAAGGCAAGAGTAATCGGAAAGACACTTTCTGGCTAACATAGTAGATAGGACTTTTATTTACTTCTAAGAAATATGGTTCCATGAGATGTTGGGTTTTTTTAAGTCTAGATGTTTTCATAAAAATACACAGGTACAACGAATCCAGTGTTAGAGCTCTTCGTGGAATTTTTCCAAGACTCCATAGGCTTGAATTGCGGGCTGTGGGCTTGAACTCACAAGTCCAGGTAGTGAATGGCTCATACAATATCCACAGAAACACATTTTTTATGTTTGTCAGGCCTCATGAACAAGAACAAACCAGTGTATTTTGGAAAAAGCATATTTTCCAGCAAGTCTTGTTATTTCCTGCTTATCATCTATCATATGTGGGTGTTTCTTCAGAAAAGTCTTGCCCTGCCAATCCAGTGGTTTGTATTTCTCCTGTCCATAGTGCATTTAGCACTATTGCCCTTTTTCCTAAGTATTCTAGCTAGTTTAAGAAGCTTTAAGTTGCTGAAGGATGGCTGCCTTAATAGTCCTCATTTAAACATGATTTTACTTGGCTTGGAAAACAAAACAAACAGGAAAGGCCCAGTTTCTGCTTTTGAAATTTTGTTTACCCCTGAACTGCTTTTTTCATGAAGCGATCGTGGAAAGGCAGTTGTTTTTACACTGTGCCAAGCAAACAAAATTAGCTGTAAGCCTTCTCAAATATTGGCATTTTTCAGCCCATGTTTCAAATTGTGTGCTGCGTCCCCATCGTGAAGAGGTTCTAATTCAGTGGTGAGACCAGCGACTGACCGCACTATGTGAAGAATTCACAGCACAGGGAACTGCTTCACTGTGCTGAAAGTTCCACCTATAACTCTGGCTATGGTGTGCTGTGCTTTTGCTAGTAACTGGGAGTGTCTTTATGAGAAGTTAACCTCAGGCATAGGAGTGTTTTGCTGTGTGGCTCGTGGCATGGGTATGTTTTACATTTGGGAAGCTTACAAAGGGAGAACTACTGTCAGGAGGTTTACTGAGTTCAGTACAGCCACTGTTTGGATTTGCTCAGTGTTCAGAGGGAGAATACTGAATACCTGCAGATAAAATAAATGCTAAGTATTTCTGTGCATTACATTTCTGAATTTGGAATAACTGTTTCCAAGTCTGGAAAGAGGGGAAAATATAAATCCCATCAGATGAAAGAATGTACAAAAAAATTTCAAGAATATTTGAAATATTGTACTTTTTTTAGCATCCTGGCAACTGATGAAGCGTAGATGTTGATAATCAAGACTGCTATTTACCTTTACAATGAGACCCAGAATTGGTCTGCTACTTATGCTATACTTTCTTCCCTAAACAAGGTTCTCTTGACCATCCTGTGAAGATGAAACAGGAAGTGTATTATC
>WUAM01000431.1:88002989-88017073 GCA_024336885.1 Actenoides hombroni | reverse complement strand
GGACGTGTATTATCTTCTTTTTCAGCACTGCTCCTCATTTAAAGGACATAAAAGCAAGGCCACGCAAATGAAAACAGCATGCTAGATCTAGAGTAAAGAATATCGACAGTTGCCAAAGCTTAGGGTTTTTACAGTGTCTTGATTTGAGGTTCAATATTAGTTCATACCTTGTACACGTCCAATGGCCTGTAGCCATTTCTATGCCTGATGCCCTACTGACAGTAGCATGAAATGAGCTGACATCTTCTGAATTGGGGAAGTGACATCAGTGTGGGGAAGGTTGAGTAAAAGAGACACAAAAATAACTTGTGCACTGAGGAAAGTGAGTTATAATGAGAGTTTTAACGAATTCGGTCTATCGAGTTTTCTAAAAAGAAAATTTGAATGTGGCTTGAATGTGCCCAAATACTTTCAAGTTGAGAAAATTGTGTGCTCTGTAAGAGAGAAAAGATTAATGGCAGGAAGCTAAATGCATACAAATTTGAATAAGAAATTAGTACTAATTTTTAACAGTGAGAGCCCTGTAACGTCATCACAAATTATCAGTGGAATTAGTGATTTTTACACCTTATGAAGTCTTCAAATCAATGCTGAATCTTTCTAAAATAATTGATTTAGACAAACAGGTTTGGGGATAAAAATTAGAGGAACTGCCTGAAAAGGACTGCTGTTACGTGGGACACAATAATTGATGTAATTGTCCTTCTGACCATAGTTTCTCTGAATTTCTTAAAGGTTATTTTTAGATAGGAGAAGAATCACTGAACTGCTAGTTGGTTTTATTCTTATATTAGGCATTTCATACAACTGCTATTTTCTTATGATCGTCAGTGAAAGAATCAAAGTTTATGATGTCATCTAGTATAGTTATTATAATTGGTTATATAAATTTAATCCTTGATTTCTTCAGTGGAATAGAATTTAAACATTGTCTTTTTCCAATATGGTCTTGTTGTCTTGACCTAACCTGACCAATCCCCTATTTTCCCGGAGTTCGACATAGCCATTTTGGAAAGAAAGCTCCTCTAAGTCGTTGAAGAGAAGGAAGATACTTGACTACCACCTGGGGAGGTAACTGCATGGTCACTGGTGATGACCAGTGAGTCACCTCCCTTAGGTGAAGAGTGAAGTATCTTTTGTTCACTGGGCCAGAGGTGCTTTCCTTCTACAGTGGACTCTGACTTCTCTTCTGCCTGACCCTACTAAGATGTTTCAATGTAAAATCAGTGTAAGGGGCAAGCAGTAGCTGCTAAAAACGTATTGTATAAACACTTCCTTTAAATTTTCTGAGTATGATAAAATACCACTCCTCTTCCTGATAAACATCACTATGCACACATTCTAGCATTTTGTAGGTAGTGGGGTTGTTTTTCTCTTAATACTGGTGTGTTTGATTCTGTGGGTTTTGACATCTCTATTGTTTTGTCTGACAAATCTGTGCGCTGACTTGTAAAAAAAAAAAAAAAAAAAATCAATATTGTTTTCCCTGGCACTTTCTCTGCAGTTGAGTTGATTTATTATCACAGTTCCCTTCCCCTCTTTTTATCAGTGTGTTTCTATTGCTTTAGGGTTGAGTACCTGATAACATCGCAGAGTAGAAGACACACAGAGAGTTTCCGTGACCTTATCCCCTGTGTGATCTTGTCCAGTGTGACGGTGAGCCATAGCTATAAAGTGAACAGTGATATTATCCAAGCTGTGTGATCAGATTTATATTCTATTATGTTGGAAACAGAGATGAACTAGAACCAATGGACAAAATTTAGGTTTGTGTTTAAGCTGTACTTGTCCAGTACGATGGCTAAAAGGAGAGTAAACATCCACTGAGTAAAATTTAATTTGCCTACAAAGTTATATGTGCTGGAAGAGTCATGCAGCCCAATAGTCTTTGCACGATTTCAACCAAGCATGAAGGTGAACTTCTGGTTGGTCCTTAAAAATGTAGATGTATTACTGTTGTTTCTACTTATACCAAGGTAGTGTTTGAGAACCTCAGTAAAAGATTGGAGCTACCTTGCCCTAGACACATTAAAATAAAAAAAAAAAATTAAAAAAAAAGTTGACAAGTATTTCAGAACAGATGCAGCCAAGGGCTGCAACAGGTAACTGTGCTGTGAGCACGTTGAGAAGCATGAGCGCAGTAACTCAGAGGCCATGTTCACATGGGGGTTCGCAGGGAAAATGAGTTAACTAAGTTTACTACACCTGTGCCTACTGTGGCTACATCAGATTAGACCCACTTTATTCTTGGAAGAGAGTGTCCTCATGAAATGACTTCTCCCTGTTGACGTTCTTTCTCTTTCTGCCAGCCACCTCAGTAATCTCAGATCATGCCTTGCCACGGGGGACTACCATTCTCTATAGGCGTGAGAGAAACACACTTGAAGATAGGATGCAAAGCAGGATTTTGTGAAGGGGTTTTTCTTATTGGCAGGAAGTAGCAATGAGGAAACAATAGGTGCTTGACAGAGAGGCATGTGCATGTGTGTGTCCTTGTGCTTGGGGCTGCAGGAGTTGGGAGACTGAGGAGGGAACTTGACAACAAAGTAAACTCAGACATCTGATAGAGCAGGCAATAGGGTGAAGTCTAATAAGAAAGTGAAAATAGTGTGTCAGCTCAGCGGAAAAATACAAAAGTGTGATAATACAGTTAGAGAAATGAGGGAGGAGGACAGTTTTAGCAGTTATTAGGCTTAATGTGATTTGGAGTTCAGCCTCTGGCCAGACTACATCAGAGGAAATGATGCAAGCAAGAAGTCTGAGAAAAGTTGGTTTGGAAATCATGACCTTGCACTATTGCCCTCTTCTCTTCTCATCTTTCCTGCTGGGACTAAGGAAGATTTGGCAGCAGGACAGTGGAGTTGGCAATAGAAGGGGAGCAGCATTACCAGCATCCCCGATGCTGCTGCTCTAATGCAGTAAGTTTCTTAATGATGTCAGAACCTCAAGCTTCCTTCAGTTCTGGCTGGAAAAAGTCCTGATTGGCTTTTCTTTCTTTCTTCCCCCACCCCCCCTCTCTTTTCTTTCAGTAGTGCGTCAGAGGGTGAAAAGGAGGAAGAAGATAGAGTTTAGTAGCTTTGTCTTTTCTCCTGTTTTCTTCTCCTTGACAGAGAGAAGAATCTTTTCCTCTGTCTTCTGCTTTCCTCATCAGCTGTAGGTCTGCAGTGGCTGCAGGCAGTTGAGAGCTGGAACAGGAACAGATCTAGAGGTGAGAGAAGCACCTCTGGAGCTCTGTGCATAGTTTCAAAGCAAAGCAAAAGATTGCTGGAGAGGTGGAGTGGATCTGGATTAATTTAGTGGTTAAGATGTGTCTACCAGGCCTTTGTATATTTTGGTGGTACTTCTCAGAAGAACCAGTTTATCCAGTTGGACACACAACCAGGCTTCAGTTACACAGAAGCAGTCAAGCTGCTGCCAAAGTATATCATCTTGGCAACGTGTGTTTCATTAACATTATTGCTTTTATCAATCAGTGTATTTTATTTTTTTTTGTAAAAAGAGGTATGAAGTTATAAACATGTTTCATTTTCTGTAGAACCATACTCATCAACAGAAATTTTATTACTCCAGTTAAATTCTTTAATAAGAATCCAGCCACTAACAGATATAATTTTTCTACTTTCTGTAGACTCTTAAGATATCATCAAAATGTAGTTCTTTGTTTTGTTGGTTTTTTTCCCCTCTTTGGAGCTTCCCTAGCACAACCCCCCCTGTTATTCTTTTAACATCTTGCTTAAGTATGTTGTTATGGAGAGTATTTATGCACCATCTATTCACTGTCATACAGTGATATCATTTGTTCTCTTTCCACTTAGTGAGCTATAATTTTCTGGAGGCACCACTGTATCCTTTGTCTTAATTATGGAGATATATGCCTTTAAATTGTCCTTACCTCTGCCATACTGATAGATTGAGCTGTTTTGCTTCCCTTCCCTTATCAATTTTCTAAAATTCTTACACTCTGATTTATATTTCTCATCAGCTTCTTGTTTCTTTAATCAGCAAGCAATAATTTCGTAGTTGGTGTTGTATCTGTTATAACCAGTAAAGGCATCTTTCTTAATTGCTTCAAACAGAAGCTTTTCAGACTTGTACCAAAATGTTTTTACACAGTTCCCAGTTATCATTCAATTTTCCTGCTTAAATTATTTTCCGAGTTGATTTGGTTATATATTAATACAATAGCTGAGCTGTTTGGGTGATGCAAGGGTTTGGGGCACAGTGATATTAGAAGATAGACAATGGTGTAGTTACTTATTCTGTGAATGTTTGTTGTCCAAATCTGCTGATAGTTCCCTGCCTACCCATATACATGAGTAGTGTTCTAGCCTCAAAATTATGGATTTCTAAAGTGAAGAATGCTTATGTCTGGAATAGTGGTATGAAGTAGAATGGCATATATTTTGTTTCACACAACTATGCAACATTGATTTATTTATTTATTTGTTAACAACAAAACCACCAAATTTTAACATAACATCCAGTAGTATTCCTGAATTTCTTTTTGTTTAGAAAGCCATCTGAATTTTTCAGGCAGCAGAATTTTATAGCCACATCACTTTCCTTTCACTGGGGAGTTAAATTTCAAGGATTTTTTTGTTTTGCTTTTTTTTATCATGGTTAGTATATATCAGTTCCAGGGTGAGAAGAAGTATATTCTTCGTAAGTATCCCGCGTTATGGGTGAGCTCCTCTCTTTCAATCAGTGCTGGGACAGACTTTTTTGCTGTCATTGAATCATACTTTCAATTAGTACAGGGGAAACCCGCAGTGATGAAAGTCATCCATATTGATACGTTTCTCTGAAAAATGATGGGTTTGAACCCACATTTTTTGGTGAAAATGATCAAAAACATCTCTTGTTGTTTTTACACCTCTGACCTTTCAAAGCACTTATGATGTGGGAAAAAGTATTACATGATTGTGTATCAAAAGAGAGATCCTTCCTGTCTTCTGCTAGAAGATGGCATTTTCCAGTACCTTATGAGATACCTCAGTGAGAATGGGGACAACTGGAGGTTGAAATCTGGGCTGGGGAGGGTGGCAAGGGACATGACCCATGCTCCTCTTTTACACTCTCTCGTCAGCCTGTCTGTCCCATCTATTCACCATTAAGCATCTACAGCTGTGGCTGAGGTAGTTTGGAGACAACATCAGAAGGGGCTGTGAATATTCTTGTTGTTTCTTGGCAGACTGTCAGCGTTTTCTTGAGGGGTGTAAGCAAAAGATTTTTAGGTGTGTCTTATTATTTGGGAGGCAGAGTTACATGGAGAAAGGAGAAGATAAGTCTATAACCAGAGTGCTTTATCCCTGTGGGGCATAAAAGGCTGCTATAAATGACAGAGGTGAGAGACCAAGCAAAAGCAAAGGTCACAATTACCTTTTCCAGAAGATGATTATAGACAACCTTCCCATAGGTATTATTTAATACATGGTGGTGTCTCTGTATATGCTCTACAGAGATAATAGTTGTTTGGTTTGGTTTTTATCTATCCAAACAGAGAGAATTATGAGTCAGATTCTGATGCCTTTGAGTAATGTTAGGAGCTATATTGTCCCATAGGTTAGATCACTTGTAATGGTTGAATTATTTGGAAAGGTTCTACTCAGTCTGATTCTGCATGTCCATGTGAATGACTTGGCACTGTTAATATCACATGAACTCTTGGTCCTTGCAGTTTTAAATACCCGTAGTTTAGTTTGTTCACCAAGTAGGTGTAATATTTCTAATTTGATTTGGTACCAATCAAAAAAAACCCTAAACAAATGGATGAATTTGTGAATGTAAGTGATAGCTTCAAAACTATAAAAAATGTGTGACAATTTTCATGTTTTTCTGAAAACAAACCCAGCTTTTGACAGTACAGTTGAAATCTGTGGGTGTCATTTACCTTTTATTGTCACAACCCCCCTCCCCTACAAGAGTGGTAATAAACTCTTGTTTAAGAGTTTATTTATAACTGGGAGGAGTGGCTGACATGCCAGAAGGCTGTGCTGCCATCCAGCGTGACCTGCACAGGCTGGAAAGCTGAGCACTGAGAAATCTAATGACATTCAATAAGGGCATGTGTAAAGTACTGCATCTGGGGAAGAACAACCCCATGTATCAGTACTGGTTGGGGTCTGATCTGTTGTCTGCTCTGGGGAAAAAGATCTGGGAGTCATGGTGGACGAGAGGATGACCATGAGTCAACAATGTGCCCTCACCACCAAGAAGGCCAATGGCATCCTGGGATGCATTAAGAAGAGCGTGGCCAGCAGGTCAAGGGACGTTCTCCTCCCCCTCTACTCTGTCCTGGTGAAGCCCCACCTGGAGTACCGTACCTAGTTCTGGGCACCCCAGTTCAAGGAAGACAGGGAGCTACTGGAGAGAGTCCAGTGCAGAGCCACTAAGATGATTAATGGAGTGGAGCATCTCCCTTATAAGGAGAGGCTGAGAGAGCTGGGTCTTTTTAGCCTGGGGAAGAGGAGGCTGAGGGGGGGCCTCATTAATGTCTATAAATATGTAAAGGGCAAGTGTCTGGAGGATGGAGTCAGGCTCTTCCCAGTGACATCCAGTGATGGGACAATGGGTAATGGGTACAAGCTGGAGTATAGGAGGTTCCGGGTAAACATAAGGAAAAACTTGTTCATGGTGAATGGTCACAGAGCACTGGAAAAAGGCTGCCCAGAAGGGTTGTGGAGTCTCCTTCTCTGGAGATGCACTTGGATGTGTTCCTGTGTGACCTGATCTAGGTGATCCTGTTCTGGCAGGGGGATTGGACTAGATGATCTTTCGAGGTCCCTTCCAACCCGTAACATTCTGTGATTCTGTGAAACGTCTTCCTCTTTCACAGCCTGCAAAAGAGTGAATTCTTATCTGCTCTTGCCTGTGATACAGTTTTCCAAATAGCTCTAGTGATTGCCGTCTTGAGTGTATGAATAGAAAATTCAAATCACTTAGTTGAAAGAGTCTTATGAAATTTGCAAGCATGCAGCAAAACCAGACTATGTACATAAAAATAAGGTCACTTTTTGGTTATAACAAATGCTAAAGCTAATAATAAAAAAACCAAACAAATAAACACATCCCAAACCTGCAAGGCTTTCCTAAGTGGATTTCTGAATTTCAAGAATATCACAGGAAATGTAATAGTTTCTAGTGGTTTTTTCAAAAAAATCTACTGACCTACACTAAATCTGCCAGATGGCTTCTGCCACTTTTGAAACATAAACTACAGATAATTTTACAAGATCTCTTTGCTCTCATTGAATGTTTTTCCATACACACAAATACAATAGTATTTTCAAATAAAAGGACAAAGGTTTTAATTACCAGTGTCAGCCTGAGGGTGAGAAACTCTTATTTTTCTGGAAGTGTTGTTAAATACTTCCAGTGCCTTCTAGAGATTGACTAGGTCACATTTGTGAGGATAAGGTCATGATTATGGCTTCACTTTTAGTTTGGCTTTTTATGCATTTTGTGGCAATGGATCTTCAATTTTCGAAGTATATCTGGGAGTTAAGTTACCTTTTCTTGAAAACATGGTGTTAGGTGAAAGGTTTATACTTTAGGAGAGTTTTCTCTTGACTTCAATATATCAAATTTAAAAAAGCAATATATTTGCTATAAGAGTGATTTTTTAACTTTTAAATACATACTGGGGTTATGGGCCACTATCCAGGGCCATACCTGTCAAGTGCTTTGGTAGAGAAGCTGTAAAATGAGTAGTGCTGGTGCATTAGCATCTATGGGTGCATGTTGGTGGCATGTCCTCCTCCTGAAATAGGGTTTGGCTCTATGCTGACCATGCCTGAGGTCAAAAAGGACACTCGCAGAATCAAGTTGGACCCGGCACCTGCATGTGTTTGAGAACTGAGCTTTCAGTATTTACCTGATCTGAGTCTTGTAGCTTGTACTGAGGCATGATTGATAATACCACTAGAATATTATTTAGTAGCAGTTTAGCAATGAGTTTATTTAAAGCCTTATTTCCCAGAGAGGAGTGATTCTGTTATCATCTCAGCTTTTGTTTAGAAATGTGAGAATATATTCAGTTTTCCTAGTGCTGGGAAGAAGTTTAAAACAGTCTTAAAAGACCTCAGTATTTCCTTATTTTCTTTATGTCTTATTGTTGTTGTTTTTGTTTTGTTTTTAACAACTTCATGATGCTTTGGGGTCCCAGCAATTTTTTAATATTTGATGTTAGCCCCACTGCCCAACCATTCAGCAAATACTAAACAACTCGTAGATTCTGCCCCATCCTGATCTATTGATAAATAGTAAGTAACAACTGTTTTCTGCTAATTGCTTATCTGTGATCTTACCATAAAATTCCAAATTAGATGCTTGTATGTGTTGCACGTATGTTTTAGTAAAACTCTTGATAAGGTATGAATGAGTTATAAGCCACATAACTCTTCTCTACATGGTATCACATAATTCCACATTTATTACTAGTTCCTGGATAGTCTTAATGATGCAGAGAGGGCAGATGCAGTGAAAACAGAACTCATTAGTGCTGTATCAAAAAGAAAAAGCAAGCCAGAACACATTTTCCTATTTTGAGTTTTTTCTTTGTGTGCATGTGTGTAATTTTTATGCTAAAAGTGGAGGAAAAAGGTTAAAGATATAAAGAGTTGTTAATGTGAAATATTACTGGGAATGACTTTTTGGAATATAACTCTTTGGAATAAATAAAAGTATTGCTTCTTGGTCTTCAATTGCAAGATCAGTTGCCTGAATTTCTCTGTTCAACTGACAGCCCTGGTCTTTAGAGGTAGCCCTTGTTAAAGGGCATTTCTCTAGTGCCCCATCCTAAAGGTTTCCACGTGCAGTGGCAGAAGTGAAGGGGAGGATTGACAAGATATGGGTATTGGGTTAGTTATTTGAATGCTCTGGAAGTGTGAATGCAAGCTTGGGCATGAGTCCAGGTCTCTTGTGGTGTCAGTACATTTGTTTGCTATTGGTGTCATGAGCACCCTTGCAAGAGGGATCCACACAGGCAGTAACAGATATGATAGCTAAAGCAGAAGATGGTGGTAATATAAGAAAGTGATTTTAAACCTTTTGAGACAACCTGCAAGGCCAAAGAATAAAACTTAACTTGATAAAAATTAGCCCAAGAGCTCTGTACTGAAATATCATAAAGTTTGAATGGAGTGCCTGTATTTGCTTTACCACCTTTGCTTTGCTTAATGGGAGCTACCCCTTTAAGACTTAGTGTGGTGGACAGAGTGTCTGACCTGAGGAAGAGGGGGTGTCTGTCCTGTGAACCAAGAGAAAATCAAAGTCTATCGGAGAAATTTCAGAAGACTGGAAAAATTGCATTGCTGGGAAGCAAGGCTTATTTTTTTCCTTTTGCAAGCAGAAAGACTGAGCGTCTCAAGTGATTGCTAATTAACCTCTTAGATAAGAGCAGTCAGCACCCTGTTTAGTTCATCCAGAACTGAAAGTGCACATGTCTAATGCAGGCTTAGTAGCCACACCATTCAATGAGTTTGACAAGTCTCTGCTCTTACCCCCATGACATACCCCCATTATGGTGTATCTTACCCTAAGCCTGTTCATGGTGCCCAGTGCACAGGACCATGACTTTTCTGGGTCCTGTGCCAGGGACTCTTGTGTTGTGTGGGCTGCAATCAACAGTCCTGGCCATAGGTTTTAAAATGCTGGCAACACTCCCTTCACTATCACAGGGATGCTGAGTCAAAGGAATTTTTACAAAGTCTGATGATAATGAATTATTGATACTTACCTTTTTACATAAAACAAAACATGTCTCATAGTCTCATGACTTCTGACTTAGGAAGTTTTTCTTCTGGAAGCACCATGAAGATACTCGATTTCCCATAGTTATGCATGTACTTTATATTCCATAGTTTTCCATATTTTTCTTTTTTTTCAAAAGTGGTGGTGAGGTAAGTGAACAATGTTAACCTGTTTACTCATGTCATATATATATAGAACAATGATGATGGTTCATGTGATTCCTGCAGTTTCGTGGCCAAACTACGGTAAAAGTGCAACAGGAGGTGGATGTGACATAAAACAGGACCTCTGTTCTGTTAATTAAATTTGTCTTAGTACATATGCTAACACAGGCTTAGATAGTATTTGTGATCATTATCAAAAAGTATGTGATTCATTTTTCATTTCTTTTGTGATTCAGAGATGCAATCTTAAAGTGGGCTGTTAAGACTATCTGTGCTATCCTCTGGAATAAAGCATTTATAACCAGTGTGGTCTTCTATACATAAATGAATTTAGAAACAATACTGAATTTTATATTCAGTGGAAATAAGGGCTCTTGAATGAGTGGAGTATGTACAAGAAGGCAGAGATGTAATCAGCTGCACTCTGTGGACTCTTAAGAAGTTGAAGAAGAAAAACCCCATGATTCATAAAAAAAGTATAAAGGTTGCTGGATGATTTAAGGTCAGATTAACAAATCACTACAATGCAATTTATGGCTTTAGATAATGGAAGGTCAAACACATATGACCAGCTGACTCAAATCTGATGTGACTGAAAGATGAAACTCTTCTACAAGAACCACATTAACTGAAAGCCTCTGCTTTACATTTCTCACTGATGGCACCCTGGGGAGGCAACTTTCTTGGCATTTCACATCCAATTTAAGAACATCATTGATGAAAAGATGGCTAAATTGGTGCGTCATTTTGTAATAAAATATCTCACAAATTGTTTATCTGATCAATGGAGAATGCAATCTCAAGCTGTTCAGGGCTAATGTGCTCGTTGCACTAAAATAGTAAGTTATTGACTGTCAGAGGGACCTGGGAATTTCTGAACTCAGTTCAGATTTCCTGAATGAGAGCATCATATTGCATTAGAATAGTAGGTTGTAAGAGATTAACTCTGCTAGCTGAATTTTCACTGAAATCAAATAGATGTGAGGGCACTAAACACTTCGTGGGAAATGTTCAGCTTCTCATACGATCAGGTGTAGAGGCCAGAAAGGGGTCTTACTCTGCTTATGCAGGCTTTGCACTAAATTCCACTGACTTCATTTGACAAACTCCTGCAGCGTAAGAAAGTGATGCCATATGTGTTTTATATATCAAATGTTATTTTCAGATCTGTAGTGAGACATTTTGCTTCCTGGGGTAGAGTGGGACCGCTCCTTCCCAGGTGGGAAGCATCTGGGTTCTCTTCAGGACCACAGCCATGTGGAGACTCCCTGGGCAGATGCCTTCTCTTCAGACTTGGGCTGAGACAGCCCTGAGGAAACCTGGGTGGATGCGGTGTAGAGAGAACAGGGATCCTTCCTTTGAAGGAGAAAGGTAGGGAGGTGGGACAGATAGCTGCCTTGCCTGGAGGGGAAAATGCCTATTTTTGCTGGAGCTGTTGCCCACTGAGGTTGGGGAATCAGCCCCATAGCAGTCTTCAAATTCAGCTGGCCTTGGAGGAATGCAGTCATGTTTCTTATGCACCCTTCTTCCTAGCTACCCATTTGGCATGCTTTGTTACTCGCTCCCCCGACCCCCCCCATCATTTTTTCCCACAAAATGAACTGAATAAGAATGCCTAAGAATGTTTTTTCACAAGAAGCAAAAAAACCAAACCCAAAAACCCCTCAGGAGGTCTGTCTTTACTGAACAGGTTTCCTGTCTCTTCAGGCCTGGACTTATTCACTGTGGGAGTGGGAGAGAACAAATTGTGTGATATCATTTTTTTTTTTTATTTCTTTTCCTAGAAATGTTCAATCCACCACAGAAACGACTTGCAGACAGAAGGAAATGCAAAACAAAGCGGTTGGTGGATATTTTTTGTGGGAGGAGAGTGCTCTAAGGTTTAAGGAGGAAAAGGCTTTTTCTTTGCAGCCTATACCTCTTTCTGTATAGGTATTGGTAAAAGAGTGGAAAAGAGGTGTAAAGTGCATGTATTAGGAAAGCACCTTCCGTGGTGAGATGTAGGATATTCCAAGGTGAGCACTCCCTGGTCTCTTGTTGAAGCTGCTTTGCTGTTCACAATAGATTTCAACATTGTTATGCCCACAGGGCAACACAGCACTGTAGGCTGCTGATTTAAGTGTTTATCCGACAGCTAGAAACAATAGATTCTCATGCCCTTCCGCCCAGTAACTACTATAATTAAATAATAAAATTATTGTAATTACTTTCTTCAGCCAAAAAATACTAGATTCTGTTCAATGTTGCAATTTCTTTCTGTTTGGCTGAAACTGGTAGTTTTGTTAATGGGATACATCCATGAGGAGGTAGGGCTTTCATGCTTAAAGCAGGTATCAGTGACATTGAAAACTCAGTTTAGTCCCCAGCAGTACAACAGAGGCCAGATGGCCAAAATACACTGCTTTTTCTTATCTGACTTTTGGAAGTTAAATAGTCCTAGGCCTTCCCAGTACTTGAATGAGAGACCTAGCTAGGGAGCACAGGTAGTAAAGGAACAAACCAAAGAATACTAGTGTCACTTGGTGAATCTTAGATCAAAGAAGCTGAACAAGTAGATAGATGTAATTTTGACAGCCCATTATGGCTTGTGGAGCACTGGGTAGGAGAAAGAGGAGTTGCTCAAGTACTGACCCTGATTCTAAGCATATCTTCCTAATTATTTTTTTAAATTTTTTTTGCAGTATTTGTCACTAATATTATCCTCCCTACCCTAAAGGTGTTTATCTTCAGGAAAGCAGGGGCTTTTTAGAAGTCCTAAGGGCTTCTGACTGTGAGTGAACACGCATGGGTTTTTTGAGATCAGGGCTAGTATGCAAACAAGACGTGGTAGAAGATGTCTTTGAGGAAACACCTAACTTTAAAATCAAATAATAATAATAAAAAGGTGTGGTAAATTAGTGACTTTTTGTCAAAATGAGAAAAAATGGTATTTTGGATTTATCTTTATCTCAAAGACTGTTAGCATGATGACTCTTTTAGTTTTGGCATTTGCTGTCAACAGAGAAAGGGTATTGATGAAAGATTGCACTGAGCAAAGTAAACCAAGGAAAATGAAGGAAGATACTTCTGATGAGCAAGCCCTTTGATAGTTCTGTGGTGTCTTCACCATCTTTAAAGTAATGACCCTCTATTGTTCCCAAAAATGTATAGATCTGTAGATGATAGCAAAACCAACAGAAACCTGAGTTTACCAATTTTTACTCAAAAATACTTTCCAGATGTCCTTGTGTGTTCCTGACATTTGCTCATTTTGGTTTTGTGCAAATGAGAAGAGAGCTCCTCATGTTACACACAATTATTCTAGACTGTTATTAATCTTGTGAGATTAATTGTTCCTATGAAGTCACTTCTAAGAACTCTTGAGCATTCATTACCAGTATTACAGACTTTAAAATATTATTTTTATGTGCATGATGGATACCAATTTTGTACATAAGTGCTAGTGATTAATTAATATTACTATTAAAATCAGTGTGTTGATCATGTCCTCAGAATCAGATGAAGAAAAGTGTCCTTAAGAAATAAACAAATCTGTATGTTTTACTTGATTATAAAAATCAAATTGTTAATAGATCCCGAGAAGTACTTTACTTGTTCAACAAATAGGTAGTTTTGTGAGTCTGATAGATGACGTCTTTTCCTTACTCAAAAGTCATTAAAGAAAAGCCTAAATTCTTATGAAAGTTAGTGGAAATGTTGGTGCTTGTACTGAAATTTATAGTCAGCCTTTCAACACCAACCTACTGGCACTGAACATCTCTTCTATTGGTTTGTCTGTGGACAGCTGAGTCATAGTGAAAATTTGTAAATAAAAAAAATAACTGAATTAGTCCCTAAGACATGACTGAACAGACTTCATAATGAGATAACTGTAGACATTTGAGATGTGGTGAACTACTAGAGGTGCAGTGTTATCTCATTACAACACACATTTTACTAAAGAATAGCACGCTCTGAGGCATGTATTTATACTGCAATACATTACTGCCTCAGGCGTGTTTTGAGGTATAAGGCAAAGGACAAGTAGTTTTAAAACTTGAAAAGTAGATGCCTTTTACTGTAGCTGCATGTGTAACATGCAGTTATATTCAGTGGTTTATTGAGTGTGTTAACTGTGAGCAATAAAGCTGAAAAATGGGTGTTCTAATGAATAGCACCCCTCCCTCTCCA
>WUAM01000431.1:87976220-88002889 GCA_024336885.1 Actenoides hombroni | reverse complement strand
GTTTTTGTAGGGGGTTTTTTTGGGGTTTTAAGAGGAGGAAAAAACCCGGAAAAAGGGGGTTCTTATTAAATAACCCCCCCCCCCCCCCCCCCCCTCCCCCCCCCCCCCCCCCAATTAATACTGTTCAAAATATTTTCAGCAAGCAGTCAGAAACACCAGAGAAAGAAATTCCAATTGCATTTGAGGACTCAAATAGATGTTTTTCTAAAGTTGCTGCTGTAGTAGTAGTAGTATTATGGGATATTCAGTCAGAGCAGCAGCTTAAAGTATTACTACCTTTCTCCTCATGACAAGAGAGTTTAGTTTAGCAAATAAAACCACTGCCCAATCTTTTTAATCTCTACTAAGGTTAAACCTGTGTCAAAGAAAGCACCTTTTCTAGGAATGACCCGTTTAGTGTGGTGAATTGATCACTCTTTGCTTCTAGCATAGTGTAAATCTGGGGTGGCCCAGTGAAATTATTGGAGTGACATCAGTAAAATCAAGTGCCATGACAGGGCATCAGATCTGCAATGTGAAACACTCTCTCCATTGAAATCAGGATTGGTGCTAGAGGGATTTCATCTGCAGATATGTTACTAGAAATTATGATGGATTGCAATGAGATATAGAATTAACTTTCAAAAGCAGTGATCAGGGATTCATGGTGAAAGAGATCTTGTGTGCTTCGTGAAGCAGAAAAAAGAACAGGATAATAATAATACTTTAAAACGTAAAGTAGAAGAATAAAAATGAGTGACTAATGTGGTTCAAATAAGTGAAATTTGGTAGAAAGGGAATGTAAAACTAAAGATAATTTGTTATTATTTCTGTGCTTGTATTACACTGACATGGACTGGCCCAAAAAATGTTGCAAGAAGAAATTTACTGTCCTGAGGAACTTCAGGCCAACACTAGGGGCTTGACAAATTAATTAATTAGGGCAGATACATGGGAGTAACCGTAATACTAATTTTACAGTTGTTGTAATGGGCTTCCCATAGGTCAGCTCTGTGTCATTCAAGGCTGGCCTGACCACAGAGCAAATACAGTACTATGCTAAAAAATTCAATGATGGTCTACCAGAAATCATGTATATTGAATAAGTAATTACTTTGTACGGGAAGTTCTGCTATGCATTTGTAGTAGCTGTGTTGCCCTTATCTTTAAGAATGAGTATTTTATCTCCATTTTCAGTAAGGATGGTGTTAATTTCATTTTGGAGACATACTCAGATTGCTTTTAATCTCTGTGTCGATTTCAGTGTGATTTGACTTCAGTTTTTCTTTATGTGGCTGAAAAGTCTTTTGGTATTTGTTCTTGTTGTTGTTGCAGGATCTTGCTCATTTGGCAATAATTTTAATTCTATGAAAACTCCTTTTGACTTCTGAGACACCGGATTTTTCATTGGGCCATTCTCTTTTTCCTTTTCCTTACAGGCTTTCCATACTGGACAAATAATGAACACCAAAGAACAACCAAATGGTCAAGGCTGAGGCTTACCCCTCAGAAGGATCCTGGGAAGGACATGAATTCAGAGAGCAGTATGACAAGACATAAAAATTGCAGGTAAGTTTCTGTTGACATTCTTCCTCTATTAGAAATAATCTGCCATGAAGAAAGACAAAACTGGCAGAGGGTGGCTGGAAAAATGATTTATTTGAACTGGGGAAAAAGGGAATATGTCACATTTCCCCTTTCAGTGTTTTTCAAAACAAAATTCCATTCAAGCTATTCAGTTCAAATTCTGAAATTTAACCTTAATGGAAAAAGAAATAAATTATCAAATTCAAAACTTTCTGTTTAATCCAAAATTATTCTCCCTAAGTTTTTTTGCTTGCTATATCATCTGCATTTTGACCTTTTTCCTCACTTTCAACGCCTCCTGTCACTGGTTCCAGACACTATGCAGCTACTTTTTTTCCATCTGGAAGGAAAGACTGGGAAAAAAAGTGGATGGAAAAAGTGAGGGCAAGTTTTCTTTGATTCCCAGGTTTTCCCTCCAGGAATATTTTTCTGTTACGGTGCTAAGTAGCAGGAATCTCGGTTTTAACACAGATGTCTAGGGAAAAAAGAAATGAGAAAATTGAAGTGAGTGTTTTTGTCAAACCTTGGGAAAAATGTGATAATTGGAAAAAAAAAAGGTCAGAACATAGTTGCTCATATTTGATGGTCTTATTTTTGTGGAAGAGTCTCTTATATTGACTTAATGATATCCACTGGAATTGAAACAACAGAGCCTACACAAGGGACTTACCCTGTTTAATTGCATCAATTGAAAGTGATCCAGGTTTTTTTGGCAGATACAAACATAGCCATTTATTTTTTCCATCTCCCTATGTTTTATAGAGATATAAAGGGGGAGTAAACAAAGCAAACAACTTATGGCCCTGAAATGTCATATTATTATATCTGGGAAACCATGACCAAAAGATGCTAATTTGTCTCAACAGACTCACTGTGAGGGTTCCCTTTGATCCTCCTGCCTTTCTTAAGAGTGTGATTTTCTCCCATTTTAATGGAGTATCATTTGACATTGAGATGCAGGGAAACTTGTCCAGTAAACAGCTTTCTTGTACTGATTTGGAGCTTGTGCGAAAGATTATAGCATGAGCTGGAGCCTGCCACAAGAGAAATGGATTATTACTCTGGGAACACTTACATCAAGGAGGGCCCTTTTACAGCTGAAAGAGGCAACCTTTTACAAAGAGCTGTGTTCTGTGAACTCCTTGTCAGCTTGCTGAAAGTGCTAACTCACTTAACAGCGTACAGGTCATTCTTCCCTAGAAACACAGGAGAAAATCCTTAGCATGCTATTTGTGACTTCTCCTTGAATGTAAAGGTGTTTTCTACAAAATGACACCCCATCAGAGCAGAAAACCTAAAATTCATTTAATGAGACAGATGGCTTAGGGAGGCAGGAGAGAATGGGTGGCTTAAAAGACATCACTGCTACATTGACAGTACCTTAAACTTTCAACACACTAGCCTGCGTGATTTGGAGAAAATGGGAGTGGTGGAATTTTCAAAACAAAATTCAGTTCTGATAAAACTCAGAGCTGGGAAAGAAGGTCTCCCTGAATTTCTCCACCCCTACAATCCTGCTTTTCTTCCTGTCAGGTTCAGTGTTACGATAAAATTAAAAGCCTCGCAAGGAAACATTTGTAATTTTGTTTTTGAAGGAGTTGGGTTTTTTTTAAGTCAAAGAGAACTATAGAATAAATTATTACAAGGACATTAAAAGGATTTAATTTCCTTGAGCATACATATGCATTCTGCTGCAGCATGTCCTCTCCCTCCCAGTGTAGCCATTGATCCACAGCTTTTATAATGAACTCTAATAACAACTCTATTACTGCGAGGCTCCTGATTGGCTCAGGCACCCACAAAATTAGCTACAAAGAAGCCAGCTTGTCAATATTAATTCCGCCACAGAGATTACTTGTTATTGTAGAACAAAGGTGTTTTGGCTTGAGCCGAACAACTTAACTCCTTGTCTCATAAAATTTAAGCTGCTATTGATCGCCGCCTTCTATTGTGCTGAAGGATTAAAAAAACCGAGGCTTGCGCACACGCAGGCAGACACCAGCGTGCTGAATCACTCCGATGCATTCTCCTAAACCACCAGCCGCCCCCTTGCTTTCCATCCCCTTCCTTCCCCTCCCTGTCTGCTAAGAATCATTCAGTAACATGAAGCAAATTAAATCAATGAATTCATCCTAGCAGATGGGTGCTTTAACAGTCAGTTAGCCTTTAGATAATTGAGGCGTTGACTCCGGAATCATAAAATGGATGGCTCGTTTGTACATTTTACTGAAATAGATCACCGAGGTTAAATAAATGAAATCCCATTTGTCAGGCGGTAATAAATGGCCTCCCCTTCTGCAAACAGCTCTGTTTGGCCTAATAAATACAGGGATGTTACAGTGCTCCTCCCTTGATAGGGTTATGGCTTAATGAAATGGTCTTTCCTCTGCTTGTTTTTGCCTCCTCCTGCACCGTGTGATAAGTAGCGAACCAACGAAGCTTGTAATTACAATCTTACAGAGAACCCAGCCAATCTGTATATAAATCTCACCATCCAATTACAAGATGTAATAATTTTGCAGTCAAGCTGGTAATGAGGTCTAATACTCATGCATGTGATAATCCCCCCTGGATGCTGACTCTATCAGATGTTAGCTTTGTAATTATACTGGCAGAAAATCATTATTTCATGTTCAGCAGAAAAATGAGGTTGGTGGGAAGTTAATTTTCTCTATGCTCTGTGAAGCATAGACAAAATTTTAATGATTTAATCATTATGGTTATCCCTTTTGCAATTGACCCGCGTTACTTCTGTAGAAACATTGGCACATTTAAAAGTCCCTGTTACCCGATAAAGCTTGCCACGTATGCAGCTTTTAATGTAAGAATAACCGTATACAATTAAACTATTAACCTGCTTGATAGAGGAAAAATCCATAGTTTTTATGTTTTCATTATTTACACCTAGGATCCAAAGGAATGTTTCTGTCCAGTCCACACTGCGATAAAAAAAGACTCTTAAATAAAGAAAAAAGAAAAATGCTATAATTAGGATGTAAGCTTTCAGAACAAAACAGCAGGTTCACAATGTTCACAATGGTATTTTAGCAGCTCAGTAATCTTTTGTTCCTTGCAAGTGTAGGAGACATTCATGAGATGTTATACCAATACACAAAGAGCTTATTATGTCTCATCAGCATTTTTGCAAGAAATAGTTTCAAGGAACTGCTTGTGATATGTATTTTTAATTGTTCTTTTCTGTTCTCCAAATTTTCTTGTTATTTCTGTTTGTCTAGCCTGCCAAGGGGAGAGACACAGAGTGAGTTGCAATGTTGAGATGGGAGATTGAGAAAATAAACAGCAGTGAAAACTGAAACTACAGGGAAGTAGGTAGGCAGGGCATAAAACAAAGCATATTGCAAATTTATAGCAACTAAAATATTTAAGGATAAATTGCCGTAAAAAAAATTAATGAAAACGTGATCAAATCCTTTTGTGCTAGGATTTCAACTAAAGACTGAAAGACACGTATCCAAATAGTACTTAAACACTCCCCAAATCACATGATTTTGTAAGCTTAATTCTGCTATTTGTGATTTTTGATTCTGTGCCCATAATGTTTCTTGACTCTCATCACACACACATACATATATGTGTGTGTATGTATATGTATATAAATATGTATGTGTATAGATGCTCTGTTTCTGTAAGATAGACATTTTTTAAAATATTAGCTGAATTTTATCTTCTGGGAATATCTTTATACATCCTTTTGAAAAAGCAGCAGGATTGTGTTCTTGAGTTGACGAATTTCACGTAGGCTTGATCTGGTATGTCTGGAGGCTTACAAAACCAGAACCTAGCTAGTATATCGAGTTTGTAAAAGATAACCTCATATGTGATTCCTGCTAGACTTACAAGGTAGACAAGGAGCTTTTGTCTCAAGACAAAAGCAGTTATGGATGATGTCCAGAGAGTGATTTGCATATATGAACATCTTCTGAGCTCTTGGGTTGTGGCTGGTTTCATTTAACTTCAGACTTGGCCTTCCATACCTGGGAAAGTCATCTAGAGCCCCGTTATAGCCAGCAGAGCACACCAGGCCCTGCCCTTCTTTTACCCAGCTGAGACATATACCTTTGGATAAACTGATCTGTATCCCAGAAGTGTCTTTTTGTCCATTTGTTATAACAATTAGCAAATGAGTAGTTTTGATGTTGATGACTACTCTGTAGACTCAAAGACTAGTTGAACTAAATTCTACCCTTACCTCTGTCATGGATCTAACCCAAAGTGGCTCTGGAGAAGGCCTGGGGTCTATCATGTATTATGTATTAAACTCCTAATCTCATGATATAAAAAAGGCAACTTGACAGACACGAATCCTGATCTAATTATGGTTCTCAGACTTAAAAAAGGATTATTTTTTAATGAGTCCTGTAACTCAAAGCACATATATATTTAGACAATTTATCAAACCTCTTAAGAAGAAAATCCTGACATTAGTTATGGAAGTTCCACTGGTACTCTGTACATTTCCTTCCTGCAAAAGAAGCAGGATGGTGATGAGAAATGCAGATGACCTAAAAATTAGGTTTTTAAGAAGCAGTGATGACTAAGGAACTTGAAGAACATAATACACTAGTCAAACGGACAGTCCTTTGCTGACAAATATATTGTGTGTAACGTGTTGGATGGAGTAATTTGAAGTACTTAATGGCATACTGGATGCAAAATAAGTTGTTCTGAGTTGGTAGAAAGATGAGGGTATTATTATAGACAGCTGAGCCCAAAGTAATAAAAAACGCAAATAAAATACTAGACTAAGAGTAATACGGAAAATAAAACATGAAATGCCATTTAAGTCAAAGTCTAGAATCTTGTATTTCATTCATGACATATCAGTTGGGGCTGCTGTCTTTTACAAGTTTTATCAGGAGTTTGCCATGTTGTTGGGGGGGTGGTTTGGTTTAGATGTCTTCTTGAATTCATGGTTTTAGGTAAAGTTTCTACATTTCTTTAAAAATTAAAAAGAAACCTAATTATCTCAATTTGTTCCATAGTAGCTCTGGTGGAATGTGGCTTTCTAAAGGTTACTGTCCTGCACTTTTTTCTTTCCTGCACTTCAGAGGCCTTCGTTGTCTTCATATGCCCTCATCTGATGGACTCGTTTATCCATTTGGTGGGCATATACCAGAATGCAGGACTAGTCTGCAGCAATGCTTTTGCTGGATGGATGGCAAGCATCTATCTGCTGTCAAGCCAGCTATTTATGATCTTGCAAAATGGGTGGGGACACAGCTGTTTAGCTGCTTTTCCTGGGGAGGGGCATCGAGTGCAAAATAGAGTTTGCAAAATTAATACAATTAGCTTTTCTATCTGGAACACATTTTTACGCTTGTGTATGTACTTTTGCAAAACACTGAGATGTGGAAATGAAGCTGTTGTCCTGAACTTGTCATGAAAACATCTCAACTTTTAATTTAGCCAACTGGACATATTTCTCACTGAAGTAGAACTAGGATTAAAAGTCAAGTGAGTTTTACTGCTGGCTAACTGGACAAGATTGTATTTTTGTACCATAAATTACAGACTGTAGGCAGAGAGAGGCTGGGAGCTCTTGGCTTAAGACATTGTATTAAAATCCAGTAGAACACTTTAAGTATTACACAGCTGTGGTGATGTTCTAGAGGGTGGATGTCAATTATACTTTCCTCATTTTCCACATGAAGTATTGAAAACATGAACTTACAGGACTATGACTAAGTAAATCTTTGCTACTCAGCGCGTTTTAAGAAACGAAAGTGGTAACTGAGCTTCTCACCCAACTTCAGCAAAATGTTTCTATTTCATCTTAAAATAGCTTTCATCTGAAAATAACAAAGTAGGTATACAGATAGAGGCTGTGTCTAAAAAGCAGCACGTTTGTGCTTTTCAATACCACCTGCAGGAATGGTGGTTCTGTGCTCCAACCGTTGGATCTCTTGGAGTTTTCTGATGCTTCTTCTAGCATGTCATGGCACAGAGGGACGTGTCTGGAAGACTCCCATTTTCTCAGGTTACACGTGCCAGTTGGCAGGTGAATTGCATATCCATTTGGGGGCTAGTTTGTTAACCTAGGGATGCTTCATTGAGAGAGAGCAACCTAGAAAAACAAGGGGGCATGACAGAGTCCTAAGATCTGGTAAAATATCAGGTAGAGAGGTTGTCCCTGTGCTCTTAGCACAGTCTCTGCCTGCACTCCCTAGCACAGATTCACTTTTCCCTTACTTGACAGCTCTGGCATTTTTCTTGAGCACCATTATCCCCTAAATGTCAGCCATTTGGAATCCTTGAGCCAAAGAGCTTCCCATAGTCATGTCCAGTCATGTTCAGTTCCTATTTCAGTATGGACTTCACGTTCAAAACAGTGGAGAGCAAGGCAATGAGACTGCACGCCCACTTCGCAGGGGAAGCAGTGTCTGTGGCTCTATGTGGACTTTGACTTACGTATCCACTTTGTTTTATGACTCATATTCTGGGACCTAATGGTGGCCAAGCCACGGAGGTGGAAACTTGGCATACAAAATTCTGGAAACTCTCTGTGAAGCAGCCTTTGTTTTTTTGTATGGGTTTACAAGAGATCAGCTAATTCCATTTGAGCATAGTTAGGATTATATATTCCGCTAAACATATCCAATCCTTAAAAGAATTTCCAGGTTCAGCCATGATTTCATCAGGCAGTTTTCAACAGCTGAACCCATTGAAACTGCAAATAAAATTCCTAGTGTGTTTTGTGCAGAAAATAGGAAGTCCTTTTGTGATGTGAGATGCTATGCTACCCAAGCCTCATATGAAGGGGTTAATATATAAACAGGCACTGGATCTTAGTAGTTGCTAGGTAACATTGACCTTTTCCCAAAGGCTATACTCTGCCAAGGAGGGTGTTTTGGCAGAGGTAATGATTCTGTCTGGGGTTTACTCAATGAGTTGGTGGTAACCCATCCTGCAGGGAAGTTGAGAGGATACAGTTTTGGAACAAACTGTCATCTTTCACCCATCCTGGTCTTTCATTCCTATTTCTCTCTCTTTAAAAAAGAGGAAAAAACAGTTTCACCAATTTGCCTGTGAAATTACGTCACTGTAGATGCAAGAGCTCTCTGTCCTTCCGTGCAGACTGGGCACTAGAAACATGAACAACTGTTCAGTAAGGAGTCTCAAATCATAGTTGTGAAGCCTTCTCCTCAGAGTAATAGGAAAAAAAACCAAAACAAGGAAATGTGCCTGTTTTTGAGGTGACTATTGAAACCTCTTTTCTTTGGAATGAGCAAGAACTTCATAAAGAAATGAATTGTTAAGTAAGGTTTTTTTCTTGTCTCCAATTTTATGTCAGCATTTTATCTTCTGTATTAGGATAATAGAATCATAGAATACCAGGGTGGAAAGGACCTCAAGGATCAGCTGGTGCAAACTTTCTTTCTAAGGTTTCTTTCTTTCTAAGCAGGTCCACTGCTTAGAGTTATTTCTTTATTGCCTTTGTGTTTTGTAATATTTTTTTTAAGAGAAAAGGAAAAAAATCACTTGAAAATATGCATTTTCCATATGCACACTGAAACGATTTGTAAGTTGATGAAACAAACTGAATGACAAGCAGCATTTTTAGTTCTGTGACTAAGAAAGTACAATTAGTGTGTTTTGGTGGGTTTTTTTTTAAGAAACATTTTTATATAGAAGAAGGTGCATAGACTTCATCCTTATGGGCCAGGGTAACTTACATGACAACTTGTTAAATCGATTTTATGCTTCTTTTAGATCTGCTATTCAATTTTTTAAAGTGCAGATACCATGGCAACCCCCTCTCTCATATGGAACGTATGCTGCTTTAGAGATAAAGAGCAAGTACATGCAAAGATGGAACAGGATGACAAGTAAACTTTTTTTTTTATTTTCACACTTCTTTGGTTGAAAAAATATGCTACACAAACATCTTTTCTCTCATCTGCAGTGTATTTTTAGTAAGCAATCACATTTTGTACAATGCAATTAATCTTTAGCTTGTTTCATGAATAATATACAAGGAAATGGCACCCTATGCTTTTCTGATGTGCACATGCATGTGTATATATGCATGTATATAGGTAAAGATTTTTTTATATCTCTACGTTTGTTTTAGTGTGTAACTCCTTAAGGACTGACACTATCATCTACATTTTTACTGATTAAACTATTCTTTAATGGTAGGAATTTAGCACAGTTGTTTGCTTTTGTTTATAATTTTATGAAGGAGCTGCATAGTGGTTAGGACTAATTATTTGTGAAAGGCAAAACACAGCTGAAGTATCAATTCTGAGGAAAAAGTGGGAGAACCTGTATATACAGGGCTATTCTGGCAGTTATTTACATTATCTGAATCAGAATTTCCAAAAGAAGGATAGTATATTGAACTCCTCAATTAACTTTCTAAATAATTAACTTCACAGGAGCCTGCTGGGGCACAGTGTTTTTGAAAATCCAGTCTCTTACTCAAATTGCTTTAGAAAGAATTGGATTTAGGTTGAGATATTATGTACAAAGCAAGACCATTGATCAAGGAAACTGCTATTTCTTATCAAAACCCAGTCTCCTTCTGCATTCCATACTTTGGATGGAGACAGGATGTACTTGAAATTTCAACATCTTGCTGCTCCTTTTTATTTTTATATTCAAGCCTGGTTCTGTGATTAAAGAAAGACCTGGACTATTAGTAATGTGTCTACCAATACCAGCTGCGTGCTTATTTCAGGTTCCTGAATGAGTAAGTTTAAGAAAGAAATTAAACTTTTTTTTTTTAATTTTTTTTTTTACTTAATCTGAAACCCTTGCTGTACTGAACCTCAGTGTTGTCATTCTCACCCAGAAAACCCCCAAAATTACTCTCTTATGTGATCTTGATGATTACACAGATGACTTTTACACGCTTGGAGCACTGGAGGAAGATAGGGTGTAGGGTTCATTGTGCCTTTTCCAGCTTAAACATCATTAGTACTGGTGTTTGAGTATCTTTTAAAGTGTCGTTATTTAAATCAAGCAAACACACTTGTGTCATCTCTCTCAGTTTTTTCTGAATTTTTGGCACATGCACTACTCTTTGGCTGCTGTTGCCCATTTCCATCTGCCTGTTTTCTGGTTACCATTTTCGCTTGTTGGCATTAAGCTTTACCAGCTTATATTTCTTTTTTGCAAGCTTTAATAGCTTAGAAAGTTTAGTTTGTTTTCTGTGAGATTCCAAAAGTCTAAACTAGCTATATCAGGTATGGTTGTGGCTGCAAATCTCATAGGAAAAGACTATCAGAAAAGACTGAATACAAATAATAAATAGAAATGTTGGCTTTTCTTTTTTTTTTTTTATTCACACCTTTCTGATCCAACCCCCATTAAAATAGGGAATCCCATTGATGTTATTAGGATGGACACTGGACATCCAAGTCTCACGGGAATTCACAGTGGAAACTCCAAAAATCATGAAAATTGCTACTAAAAAGTGAATTCTACAAGTTATTTCTGCATCTTTGAATTCTAAATAAATCCCTGTTAGTGTTGAGGGGGATTGGATACTGGAGTTCATGTTCACAATGGTTTTCCTTTGTTGAAATCAATTTGCCTGTACCAACCACTTATGCTTTAACAAGAAAGTAATGTGATGGTGAGAAAAAGCATGGCATATTGGGATGTTCCTCTGAGTGCTATTCCCTGAGGCAGCTGCTGGAGAGTACTGAAGGGAGTCTAAATCAACATTGCCTACTTTTTTTTTTTCCTTTCTTTCTTTCCCCAGAGACCAAATATGTAACCTCTGTGATGCAAATTCTATTTAAGCAGCTCTGGGGACTGAATATGGATTGGTGTTTTGGTGAGCCTGAGTCTATGTGGCCACAGACAGTTTGTCTTTATGTCATACGTATTATTTGTATATAAGTAAACCACTGGATTTGCTTTATAATTCTTAATGACAGATCTGAATTAATTTGTTCTTTATTTTAGTTTAGTTTTTATGAAATGAAGTGGGTAGCAGTGTTGAAAACCAAGATAACTAAAAAAGAGATTACCCAACTCAGTCTAATAAATGCGTATTGAAGGGTTAACTTCAGTCAAAATACATTCATTAAAATACACTCCAAGCACACACACTATAAACGTAGATAGTGCATCTTGTAGCTTTCTGGCTCCGAGTTCATCAGTGACTAGAAATATTAAAAAGTATGTTTTACAAATGTTTTCAAATAATGATACCTTCAGGACAATAAATGAATTACAAAAATCTTAGTCTCAAAGGGCTGTTTATTAGGTATCAGTAATTATTCTAAGTGAATTTTGTAATGCAGCTATTAGGAGGGCAAAATAGACTGTGAATGGTGTGGGGAATGTATTTTTTATTTATATATTGTAGTGAATATTCAGGAAATAACAGTAAAATTAAGATATATCTAGACACCGGTAGATATAGTTCTATTCTACTTAAAAAATCCCCTTTGTGCTGGTTTGTGGAAAATAATCTTGTTTCAGTTATTGCATATATTTAAAAAAAAAAAATAAAAAAATCCCTACATTAAGTTTTTAATTATTTGATTTTATAGCCATTTCCATTCCAATATTTTATTAATTGTACTTGTTTCTAAAGTATTTTTTTATTTGTGCTTGAAGAATTTATTTACGAATTTAAAAAAAAAGTGCTTTCTCAAATTACATCTTTGTTTCCCTCTCATACAGAAATCCTAGGTAAAACCCTATATAAGCTTCCAGCTCCAGTTTTGAGGCAACCAATTCAAAGCATAGGTTTCAAGTAAAAAAATATTTCAGCAAATTGCCTGATGGGCGTGGCTTATTTTCATCTTGGCACTACTACTAAACCGCGTATGATTGTACTTTATTTTGCTGAAAGACTCAGAAGTAAAGAAAAAAACCCAACAAAAACACACACAACAAAATTAAAAACCCAAACAACCCACCACCACCACCAGAAATGGTGTTGGAGAAGTTTTATGTTAAGGTGAACACATCACATAAAATAATCCAATTATTTTCTTTATTTCACTGAGGCTTCTGGAGAAGGGGGGCATGGACATCAAGAAAAAAAAAGGAAACAGCCCTTAGCCTAAAAAACAGACTTTATCTTAAAATAACTACCAAAGAAAGTAGATTTTGTCAGAACTTGCCAAATCAATGGATCTTGTAATTCTCTTTTTTTTGGTTTTGTTTTTTTTTTCCTCTGTTAGTATGTATTTTGTAAAAGGTAACTCTCAGTAATACCAATTACAGGATATCCTTAATGCAGTCAGTTTGAATGTTTATTTAGTCTTTTAAACTTAAATGTTTTAACTGAAAATGGAACATATCAATAATAGCAATTTAATTATCTAACACACTATATTTTTTAATATTAAAGAAAGTAGTAATTTGAAATAATTCTTCTTCCAAGATAAGCATTATTTTAAAATAAAAACTTGAATAAGCCTCTGATTTAGGAAATGAGCATGAAGAACCTTCCAAAAATTGTATAAGTTCCCATTAACTGTCATTTAAATGTTGTCAATCAAATCTGTTTGCATCTGGTACTGATGCCATGTGAAATTTATTTATTTAAACTTTCAGTCACACATGGAAAGTTTTGCAGATGGTGTCTCTTCTCATCTGTTTTTTCCAATTTCCCCTCCAAACTCCCGTTCTTACTCTCTCGACCCCCCAATTTGATTCCTCCTCCTTCTAAAAAAATAGATCTAATCAGTAGCATGTTAAACAAGAGGGGATCTTTTATGTATTCTGTGTTAGGACAAGGAAAGCATCGCTGTAGATCACTAGAATAAACAACTCAGGCTGATTCAATTACAATGCCTGGGCCAGGCTTTTATCTGCTGGTGACATCATTTCAATCAAAATGTAAAATAATACAATCCAATAGATGCAAGAGGGAGAGATAGGACACAGACTGCTGCACTTAGTCATTTAATAAAAAAAAAGTGGAAGAAAGCTCTTTCTGACAGGCTGCTAGGACTTCCATTTCCAAAACTCTATTACCTTGTATAATAGTATTCAAAAGAATTGAATGCAGGAAATTGTCTATTACTTTTTATTAGTAGAAGCTGTTATGTAGGATACAGCCTACTGCACTGTTTTTTCTTTGTTCCTTTAATTAACAAAAGCATGAAATTCTTCTATTGGCAAGCACTTGTTCCAAAGCTTCTGTTGCCCTCTATTTTTACTGAAAAGGTGGATTTTTTTTCTTTTCTTTTCTCTGAATGTCTTTTTTCTTTTTTTTAATACTAAAAAAAGTAATATTTTTTTTTTTCAAGTCACTGTAATCTAAAGTCTATCAGTCACCTTAATGGGCTAGGAGAGGGTAGAATGCAGATACAGTTCTGTAGTCACAGAGCATTTTTTATAAGAAAGTTTCACATTTGAGGAGTGAGGCAGAGTCAGATTGTAACCATGTATAGTCTGAGGCCAGTGTTCTGATCATTTCACTTGCCAGCTAAAATTTGCTCTTATTACCTAATTTATTATGACAGAAAAAAAGATAAATTGATACATATCGATTTGATAGATGCACTGTGCAAAGAAACATATTCTTTCTTCAGGCCATATCCTTGATCCTATAAGATTGTTTGTGACAGCATAGGACAAGATTTTGTACATATCATCAATCTGGCCATCCTACAGAATTGTCTTAAATTTTAGCAGGGATAAAACTAGTAGACCTGATTACAATGAGATGTAGTTTCACTGACTTCTACTTTCATCTATATGTAATATACCAGAAAGTTGATGTAAAGGGTAGAACAGTAATGTACCTTCAGAGAGAATATATTTCATTGATTTTAATGATTAATCGCATGTATAATTCAGGTTCACTGCTATTAGGTTCATAAAGGTCTTAGTAACTTTATTTCATAACAGTTTCTATAGCTAAATTGTGATATTGGGTAATGAACAAGATCTTGTCAAGGGCAAACAATGACTACTACAGCGGTCACTGAAACACTCTTCCCACCATGCTTATTATTTTAGGGGACGTTTTGAAGAAACAGATTGAGTCAAATGGCTAACTGCAATGTTGTTTAAAGAGATGTAACTCCTTAGATGATTGTTATCAGCATTTTCGTTACTTATCATTATTGATGCCATGATTTGTTGTTCTTTTGCATTTACCAGTAGCAAATAAACCTAAAGAGATTTGAGGTCACTGGTCATCTTGAGAGATGTTGGCTGTATTGGGTTTGCATGGCAAAGTTTTGGTGGCTTCTGTGAAAAGCTGTGAGAAGCTTCCTCTATGTTTGATAGACCCAGTGCCAGCCAGCTCCAAGACAGACTCACTGCTGGCCAAGACCGAGCCCATCAGTGTTGGTGGTGGTGTCTCTGTGATAAAATATTTAAGAAGGGGGAAAAGTTGCTTGGTGACAGCAATTGCAGCCAGAGAAGGAGAATATGTGAGAGGAAAACCCATGCAGGCACCAAGGTCAGTTAAGAATTATGAGGAGTGCCTGAGGGACCTGTGGTTGTTTAGTCTGGAGGAGGCTGAGGGGAGACCTTCTCACTCTCTACAACTACCTGAAAGGATGTTGTAGTGAGGTGGGTGTTGGTTTTTTTTCTCCCAGGTGAGTAGTGATAGGACAAGAGGATATGGGCTTAAGTTGCACTAGGGGAGGTTTAGGTTGGGTACTAGGAAAAATTTTTTTACTGAGAGAGTGGTGAGGCGTTGGAACACGCTGCCCAGAGAGGCTGTAGAATTATCATCCCTGGAGGTGTTTAAAAATGTCTAGATGAGGCACTTCAGGACATGGTTTGGTGGTCCTGATAATATTTAGTAGATGGTTGGGCTGGGAATGAAATTAGGCCTGGGAAGAAGGCAGAGGTGAGGGGAAAGTGTTTTTAGGATTTGGTTTCATTTCATATTATCCTACTCTGGTTTGATTAATAATAAATTAATTTCCCCAAGTTGAGTCTGTTTTGCCTGTGACAGTAATTGCTGAATGATCTCTCCCTGTCCTTATCTTGACCCATGAGACTTTCAATAAATTTTCTTTCCACTGTCTAGTGGAGGAGGGGAATCACAGAACAGCTTTGGTAGGCACCTGGTGTCCAGCAAGGTCCAACCCACCATGTGTCTTTATGTCCTCTCTTGCTAAGAAAGAGTTTTCTACCATTCTGGTTGGCATTATTCCTTGCACATGGTAATTTTTTTCTGATGATTTCTTAAAAGGATATATAAGAGGAAGAAGTAATAAACTGCTATGTTGGGAATGAACTAGCAATGACTGTAATCACTGAATAATGTGATTACAGCACGATGGACAGTTAGTTTGAGATCACACTGCAGCACGATGGAACAGAGACAGTTACATACCTCTTCAACCATCACAGATTAAGATATATGTTAGCTTAGAGAAGGGTAATGCATTTGCATGACTGTCTCAGTGCTTAGGAAACTCTGTCACGCAAATGGAGATACGAGTTGATTGTAGGCACCCATGGACATAGTGCTGGAGAGCAGACATTTGTCAGAGATTCTTTGAGTCTTCCTCTCAATTCATGTGTAACTCATATGGTCTACATTTTAAAGCATAGTTTTAACCTAAAAAATGCAGATATGTCAAATTCCATGAGTCAGAACTAGAACTTTTCCTAGAATATCTGCCATATTCAACCACAGAGTGCTTTTTTTGACCTTATGTGGGCATGAAAATGCTCAGTGTGAGCATTCAATAACTATCTTGATCAAAGTCCTCACTTAAACATATGTAGTTGAGTCCCTTTAAAGTCATCTTTCTTCATAGGAAAATAAGCCAGAAAGGATAGCAAATGACAGAATTTAACAACCGAGCAGAATTTAACAGAATTTACCATCTCCTCTGGATGAAAGTCAAACATCTCATATGCCATCAGGGTTGAGCAATGTTGAGCGATGTAGTTTTTTTAGAAACATGTCTTTAATGGGTGTGCATGAATGTTCAGTTTATAATGGAAAAAATGTTTTCCTTGAAGTTCCTAAAAGCACGATACATTAGGCGCATGAGTTAAAAAAGATTAAACGAGGCAGTACTTGTTGGTCCTGATTCTCCAGACAGTGTGGCAGAACCAAGGAATGCAGAGGTTACCTTCTCTGCTGAATGCTCCTCTCTGTTATCCTGCTCTGCTACTGTGCACATCTCTGCCTGTTTTCTAGTCCCAGTTGGTTTACCCCTCCCTCCCTGGGGTCAGCTCTTGATTTACTGCTTTTAGCCTGATATTTTTTGTTCTCCTACAATTTTTTTGACTCCCAAAGTCCTGTTCTGTTTGTATTACAGGGATATTCTTTCCTTAAATCTGAATGTTATGGAGTCTTGTCCTAGCTGAAGATTGTTTCAAGGTCTAGCCAGAAATGACAGCATTTGTTTTTAATAGGGATTACTTTTCCATACCTGGTTATCAATATGTTTTGAAAATACTTGAAGTAGTCCATAGAACTTTTAAAGACTAAAGATATAATAAGAAACCCTATGTTTATCTAAGAAAATTTGATTTTGTATTGTGGATCTTAATAGATCGGAAGCATTTCCATTGTTCTGATTAACCACATCTGAAGGAAGAAAATACATGGAAATATGGAAAATTGGATAATTAACTGTTAGCTTTGTGCCTTTTTGTTTTGTTTTCTTTTTGTTAAATACAACA
This sequence comes from Actenoides hombroni, assembly GCA_024336885.1. NCBI lineage: Eukaryota > Metazoa > Chordata > Aves > Coraciiformes > Alcedinidae > Actenoides > Actenoides hombroni. The sequence goes on along the minus strand of WUAM01000431.1, from coordinate 87,985,723 downwards.
AAAAAGTGCCAAAATAGCAAAACCCTGACTGTTAATGAAGTCAAGTTGATCATCAAATCTACTCACCTTATAACTTCTTTAGCGGTCTTGGTATTCCTGTATCTTTCAGTCCAGTCTTTTGGGTCTAATAGTACATAGAAAACACATCAGCCTTTTCTCAAAATTTGACTTTTGGAAATAGTTTTGCAAAGTGTTAGTCTTATGCAAACAGGGAGCAGGCAAGAGCAAGATTTGGGGCCGCACATTCAATCTGCATGTCAATGAGGGTAGATTATACTGTGGTTTTAAAGGTTATATGGCTCTAATTGTTGGCCCTCCATTTCACCATTGTCTTAACTTAAATCATGCTTCATTGCACATGCATGTTCGATGTGTGGTCAGAAAGGTTTGTCAGAGAAAGCTGATACAGGAATGTACTTTATTCTGTGAGCATCCTGTGACGTGCTGTTCCTGCTATATAAATTATATATCTTAGACCTCTAGATGAAGGTGACTATTGATCTGCTGTTTAATGTGAACACTGCAATTGATGAGGTTTACCTAAAACTTTGTGCTGTGTATATATGAATGGATTAATGCACCTATAGAGGAACATAGAATGAATTTAAGCCAACCCGGGGATTGTAAACTGTAGATCATTTGCTGCATGTTGGCTCCCAGGCATCTTGGCTTCTTTTACTCATGCACGATTGTCCCAGGCTTGATCAATGAGAGCAGTTTAGACCATCTGGAATCAAGAAAGTAGATGTTCCATCAAAATCTAAATTCTTTAAAAATCTGAGTTCAGGAAATGTTTAGAGACTGTACCGGATAGTGACTGCTGGGATGGGGCTCTTCTGAAAACACAGGGGCAGCTAATAATTCCCTTTGCCATTTGGCTGGAGGAGTGCATAGTTAGCAAAGCAGTTTCTGAACATAGTCAAGTCATCAGGAGGTCAAATTGAAAGGCCTTCACTGCTGTCAGGCTATCTCTAGAAACAGACAAAGCAAGCAGTTGTCTAGAGTAGCAGCATGACACTAACTGGGTTGGCTGCTGTTGCTGCTGCTATAGAAAGGGTAAGTACGTGTGGGGCAGCCACTGCTTCTAGAAAGGGGATCCATAGTCAGTCCAGCTGTGGCTCAGCAGTGCAGATAGAAGACGTGTGAACTCCCTGCTGCTCCTCATCCCTAGTGCCAGTCCTCCTCTCTTCAATTTCCTTACCCATGGCAAGAGTGTCTTGCTCCCACGGTAGCATTCAGAAGACAAAATTCAATTTTGCTGGCATTACTGAGTAGACTGAGCCAGCTCTGACTGCCTGAAAGACTTCAAATCAGTATCTCCTAAAATGCTGTCTGCTGAGGGGCTGAGCTGGTATTGCTTTTCTCCCTTCGTATTAAAACTGCACTGCAGTTTGAAAGAGAGAAATTCGACAGCCTAGTGGTTGCAGTATTCACCTGGGAGGGCAAGTGAGGGGATCTATTTGTTGTGTAAAGGACTGTTTATTAAGTAGCCAAAGAAAATGAAACAAAGAAACAAAAAACAAAACAAAGAGGGAAATAGGAAGGAAGATATAGTAACAAACAGCAAGAGCTTAGAATGAAAGGAGAATGTAATTCAGCAAATTCTGTTGAATTGGTTACTTTTTGATAGTTTACTATGAAAAGGCAGCTTTAAATTAGAGATTTTTGACAGTGAATGCAGTTTCTTCCTGTTTTCCACTAACATCTTCAGTTTCTTATAAAGACAACTCGTCTTAAACATGCATTCTCCCTTCTCTAAGCTGTTCCAGGTGGGAAATGGCATAGTTCAGAGAGAAGCTGAATCAATAATCTTTCTAAATAGAAAAATACCTAGACAGAGAAACAGTTTTTGTAAGGTTTTCTCTGAGTCATTGAAGCTGGCCAGTTTTAGAATGTGGTGATGTGTTCAGGGCTTTAGTGGAGAGCTCAGATAAAACACCATTGTGTCTGTGAGTTATTGTTAACATGGGGAAAAAGCATTGGGGTAGCAATGGGAGTGTTTGGTATTCTTGTCTTTGCATCAATACAGGCACATTTGAAATGTACCTATCCATATTTAACAAATATCTTGATTATGAAATTATTTAAATTACTTTAAACAACATCCAGGTAAACAGATAAAAATTTGAAATCAATTGCAACATGTATAAAATCTGTATTAAGATGACTTTGACTTGGTAAGACCGATGCCAGAATGATCAATGCCATGATTAAAGGACATTTATCCTACCGTTCCACATATGGGGAGATCTGCAAGCACCACAAAATAAACTGCTTGCCACTTTTATCTGCTGGTGCTGTTAAAGGGAACTGAAACCCTGCATGAAGCTGGATCAGTCCCTTGGCAGTGATCCCAGTTAAGTAGACATGTCATTTATCAATGTGCCAATAACATCTTTTCTGTGATATTTTTTCCTCCCAGAATTTTGCATTGATAAAAGGCTTCTTCAGCCAATAATCTTTCTTAATATTATATCATAGAATAAAACTGCCTCTGCTTTATTCTCCATTTCTTGTTTTGTACAATTGGGAATACTAGAACGGATCAGTGAAGAATTAACCATTTTCTTGGTGGAGTTAAACTTGTTTGTTAAAGGCTAGGCTACTATGTATATTCCAAATACACTGAAAGCAAAATGTAGTTTCTGTTTTGAATAGACTGTTATGTGATGTGTTAGGAGAAGAAAGTCCCCAGCTGTAACTCCTGATTTACAGCCAGACTCAAACTTCCTTAAAAGTAAACGTGAGATCGTTGTTTCAGCTTTGACCAGCAGCTGGGCATGAGTTGAAAGAGTTAAGTCAGCTTACATTCTATATTCTTATCTAGTTTCACCCTATTCAGTATTCTATTGCTAATTATAATCAAGTACATGAGCACTCTAGGACTTGATTTAGACCCCAGGTTTGGGGTCTTTTTTTTCTCACATCTCTTTCTTAGTGAATGCAGTAAAGGCATGCTGCTTTTTCTCATTCCACTTCTTCACTGAAGCTGCTTAAGAAAATGAGATACAACAAATCCATTTAGGATTATGTTGAAAAAGCATCTCTGCTTTTAATATTAACCAGATTTTTACTGCTGTTTTTCTGGCAAATCTCTGAAAGTTTCAGCTTGCAACTTATCCGGATCACTTAAGTCTACAACACTGGCTTTGCAGTCTTCCAAGAACATCTGTTTTGATTTCCAGTGCTATCTTTTTTAGTCCTACAACACTCTTCTGTACTGTTTTAGGAAGCTTTTTTTCCCCGAATCTTAAAGGGCCTTAATTTTAACTCCAAAGCTAAATGAAAATCAGGAGGAAGTACCTCAGCATAATGTTTCTTGTGCTGGTATTTCTACTGAATGTATTCAGTGTAAATTGACAAGGAAACAGCTGAATGTCCACATCACGGTTCCTTTTCTATCACTTCAGTGAAACCTGGCAATACAGTAACATTGTGCACTGCATCTCTTATTGTGCTATTATTGGGGTATAGTTTGTATATACATACCTTGATATAATAAAGTATTAAGCTATACATTATTGAATATGAATGTGTCTAGTAGCATCCTCTTGCTTTTCTTTGATGGTAAATGAAAGTATTTGTTGGGGAGGTATTGGTCTGAATTTAAATTTTTAAAAATGATTCTATCATTTTCAAAATGAAACACCTGAAAAAAGCTAATGTATTGCAACCAGATGGTGACTATCAGGTAGAGAAAGGATTGGTTAGATTATCCATTCCTTAAATTAATTCATCTTTCTAAACACAAGTGTTAATAATGGTATTAAGTACCTCTGCACAATGGAAACCAAAACAGGTGTGAATTAACTCTGGTTATCACTACAAACTGTAACAAGTGCTCCTAAGGGAAAAATAGCTCACTAGCTACTGCCTTGTGTTCTCACAAGCTTCTTAGCTTAACAGAAAAAATTTATTACCTGGTGCTCAATTTCAGTTTCAAATAAGTATTCCTTTAACATGCTCTTTTGTACTTCAGATAATTTATATACATTAATTTCCTAGTCCATGTATGTAGAGATGTCTTCACTCTGCTGGGTGAACCTTCACTCTCTGATACACGTTTCTTGTATATTAACACAAATAGCATGCTATGGTTGATGTTACTGTATCCCAACCTTCTATCAAATTGTCTACCAAAATTAAATCCATCACTTTTTCTATACACATTCCAACCTAAAAAATAGTTATGTCTCTATTCCATACTTAATACCAGTTTTTGTACTGCCCCAAAACCTCAAAGCAACTTATGGGTAAAAAGTAAGTTAGCATTTGCATTTTTTCACTTGTACATTTATTAACAAAACTTTTAGTTAAGTAGACCTTTGAGTGGTCATACTTGCACTGCTGTATTTTTTTTTTTTAGCATAACTCACAAGAAAAATGAATGCTTTATTTGATTTTCAGTTGCTTTGATTTCTTCTACATGTTTTTCTCCTTTTTGTTTTTCAGGATAGGTTAATTTTTAAACAAAAAATACTGGTTTTAAAACAGAAGTTGAATAAGATCCACCCCACCTCCTCACCAAAGTATTGAAATAAACCTTTTTGGCACAGTCAGAAGTTAAATGTTGGCATGAAATAAAATTACACGTAAAAACAAAGTCTCCTTTTTTCCATTTTTAACTGTAAGTATTGGCCAAATTCTCCTGGAGCTTGTGGAAAGCTTTGTTCCTGAGAATTCTTTTCTATGGAAGAATTTATGTATATATTTTAAAATATTTTCTCATCTCTAATTCCAAGAGTCCCTAGGAAAAATAAAATATTTTAGTTAGTATCAGATACTACAAATGGTACTGGGAGTTGATGATTATGTAAATTATTTTGATAAATGTTAACCTTTTGTTAATGTAAAGCATTGATGTAGCAATTTGGTAGTTTTCAAATATATTCATAAGTTGTTCTTACCTGACATATTGGAAAGGATGTTCACAATTTGTGACATCATGTATTTGCTATTTTCTACTCATACTGTACATAAGTTTGTTCATTTAAGTCACAAGATTTCATTGGTCACTTTCCACCTTCTAGTTAGGAAAAAAAATCCCACACAGGTTAATGAAAAGCAAATAAGGAATAAATTTTTTACTTAAATCTATGAAATTTTCAGAATATACATGAAAACTTGTTGAACTCAGGAATGATTACCAAAAAAACAACCCTTATGAGTTGCATGACTTTAGCATTTTTATTGTTCCAGTATTTTCTAAACAATTTTTGTGCTGATTTACCAGCTCATGATAGTTGTGTGGATGTCATAAAGCATCATCTTTGTTAATAGCAGGTGAGAAAAAATGTGTTAAAAAATTATTTATGACTCTGAGAGTGACCACTCCAAAATTGTCCACTTCCACTAGCTTTTAATTGTGCTCTGCTGGTCATGTATTAAAATCTTTCATATTATGTATCTTTTTATTGAGGTTGGTGTTTATTTATATGACTAACTGCAAGGGTGGATGGGTAAAATGAAAAAGAAAGGTGGGATTGTGTTTTCTTCTTCTCTCTCTCTCTCTCACTCACTCCCCCCCTCTTTTCTAAACAAGCTAAGAGTTTTTATAATTCATCACCTGGCTGACAGATGAGTTCTGCTGGAGAATATTAGAAAATGTCTCAAATCTCATATATATGCTAATGGTATGCTGAGACTGGTTGGTGGTATGCCGGAGTTTTTAATCTGTCTCGACCAGTGTGGAAAGTGGAGGAGACAAGTCATTGCACTCGACAATTTATGATCAAACAACTGAATTGTAAAGGAAGAAGGACATGCAGAAAAGGAGAGTAATTTTCTGATTTAACAGCGTTGTTACTACAAATAAAGAAATCTTGATTTTGACTGCACTCGACATTAAATGAGTTTCCTGTGCCCTGCTCTGAATTTTTCATTTTCAGATTTGTATAAAGCACCCTGCTTAGATACAAGTGACAGATAAGGAGACGATTGCATATGGAAATCAAATGTGTATAATAAAGCCATCTTCTGTTTATTAAATAAACACATGTAGATGACTTCTGTGGAGAATGCACTGATAATTCTTCATTGTGTTCTAGTTTTTTTGCAAGTCACAAAGAATCTTATTTAACAACCACGAATGACTAGATGAAAGCTTTTCTGTTTATTACCTTATAACAAACCAGGCAGTCTAATATATGGCGTTTATAAACATTTTGTTTTGATTCTTTAGTCCAAGTGTTAGCTGTAACAGTACAATATATTAGTGCTTGTGCTGTTAGAGTTCTGGAAGCTGCATCAGTGCATTAGTATTTACTGAATATTAGGTTTTCATGCTAGAAATGGTAAAGATTAGCCAGATAATATGTACATTATTGTAAAATGAAAGTCCGGGTGAAGTGAACTATAACATATAGCAGTTTGGTCTTAAGATAAAAAATATAATATTATATAACGAGAACTAAGAAAAGACCATGGAGTCTGGAGTCAGCTTGGCAATGATTTTTGATTCAGTGATTTAAGAGTCTTAGTTTCAGATGTAAAACAAGTCCATCAGGGCTTGTATTTCCAGTTCTGTTTCTCACTGTTGTCTTTTTGAAGATATGGCCTTCCTATAAATTATTATAATAGATTGCAGTGTTGGGTAACATCATAAATACAGGGCTTTTATATTGCAGCTGAAGTGCTTGTAGGCATTTTACAGTAAAGCAAAAGACACTTTTTTTCACCTTCTACCTCGGAAGGTTAAGTTCAAGCGTAGGTTTTAGTTCATATTTTTACTTTGAGAATAAGAAGAGGTGGATGGGGAATCAGTAATGTCCAGACATTAATGAACTATATTTAGTGATCATTATTGGCCATGTCAAAGGAGGTCTACAGTCAGTAGCTCACTCTGGCTGGGCTGAGAGGGCCATTACATTGTTTTAAGCCTGCCCTTGTATTTATCATTATTAGCAGCTGCATTAAGAAGGTTTTGACTGTCAGCATTTTTTTCTCAATTTATTGTCAGCATCACCCTGTACTTTTGTTCTTGCTTGAACTGTGCTTCGATGTTTTACTTTTGAAATGAACCGAACAAATCCCACCAAATGAACACCCCAAAAGTAAAGCATGCCCACCTCCTGCCAGGCATTTTCTCTTGAATGAGAGGGGAATTGTGAAATACTGGTTCAGACTTCCAAAGCACCAAGCAGCTTCCCTGCCTGGAGTAACTGTAATGTGAGCTTTGGCGTAAGTGCATCAGAAAATCCACATGGATTTCTTACTATGATTGGAAGTGATTGCTGTGCATGGAAGTGCACAACCAGTTCAAACAAGACTAGATAAGCTGTGTTGCAAAGCCATATGGCTTAGTTTAAACAGCACAAAGAGGAAGTCTTTGATCATGGCCTTTGATCATAGTTAACCCTAAATGAAGTGGTGGGTTAATGTAGGTAAAAAGGTGTCAGAATCAAAGCAACTAGAGGCTGGTAAGAGTCTAGTAAAAGAAGGATTTTGGAGAGACCCCTGGTATGCAGATGGTTTGTTTGATTTTAAACCTAACATAAGGATGAAAAAGCGCAGCAACTTGGGCACCAGTGGGGAAGACCAAAATATGGCAGAAACTATGAAGATGACTGGATGCAGAAGCTGTAAGGTGTATGTTATCCTTCAGTGAGTTTCTGACAGAATTTACATATGCATGAAGGGTCATCTCATAATGTTCAAGGGAAAAAAATATGTGTGAGAGCCTGAAACTGAGCTAGAAATGAGGATAGAATACAGAAATGTGTTTGAGGATGACAGATGAGATGAAAGGGAAGAGCATGAACATAACTGGAGTTGCAGATGGGTTGATTGGCAGATCCTCAGATGAAAAGGAGACCTCTAGAAGTACATGAAAATGATGACAAGGCAGAGGAAAATGCCAGTATGTGAAGGAAATTTGTGGAAGGAGTTTGTTCTGGGGAAGGAATGATGAGGTGCAACAGCTAGAGACGGAATATTGGACAGCAAGAAAGAGGAGATTGAGTAAATGGTAACAGCAGGGGCTAGCAGCTGAAGAAGAGATAGGCAGAAAGGAAAAAGAAAGAAGGCCAGAGTGTAACAGGAACCTCAGGTTTCTTTTTTTAGTAAAAAATATTGAGATACTGGCCATCAGAATGGATCTAGAAAATGGTCTGGTGCAAAGTCTGTCCAAGCATAATGCTCTGAGGGTTTGACATGAGTGTGAAAGTCATTCTGAAGAGGCTGGGGAAGAATCCTTTTGCTGTCTTTCCACCATTTGACTGTAAGAATAAGTATCCTGCTTGAGTGGCTTTAAAAGGATGGTGCTAGGTGGGGGGAGACAATTCAATATCTTTGCTGGAATTCTTCTGTTTCCTAGATCTAGAAGGCAAATGTTTGGTAAGCTACTGAGTAGCATCGGGAATGGTGAAAGCACCAGTACACAGTTTGAGATGTATGCTAGCTCGAGTACCTGGAAGAGTGGCGTTTTTGGATTTTTACTAATCTGACTGATAAGAGAATGAGCGGTAAAGAAGGAAGTAAATATTATGAGGACAATAGCGAAGTGGGTAGTTAAAAATAGGCGTGCTTAATTTGCATAGCAAGATTCAACTGGAAACTGCTTCAATGATTCATAGGAACTGCACAACAAAGCAGAGGAAGTCAAACCAAGAGTCAGCTGTGAAACAACATTATAAGAAAAGCAAAATGGAATAGCTGTTATCACTAGAAAAGAGATATGGAAGGAGCTTAACCATTCAGGAACTTGTCTGGTGCGTTTTGTCACGTAATGACCTCTAAAGAAGAAAGAAAAGGGAGTGTGAGTGAGCCAAAATCTGAATGGTAATTTTTTAGGGAAGACAATAAAGTACATTTTGCTGTGAACATGCTGGAAATCAGAAATTGAACTCTAATGTCTTAGAATAATAAGAATCTCTATTGTCCCTGCAATGAATAAGGTCTTTCTAAGTTGGTTTTTCCCCCCCCACACTTCTTCAATATAGCCTGAGGTGCAAATGTTGCTAATAATAGTAACTCCCAGATGCAAAGTAGACTTCTTCAGTAAGGAGTTCTTGAGCTAGCAAAGGACAATGTTATTTTAACTTTGTTTTTGGACAGAAGAATGTTTAGCAGGGTAGCACACTGTCTCCTGCTTTCCTCCATCCTCATCCCCTCTAGTTCTCTTCATTGTTCAGCTTGTTGCTGGCACAGCCTGGGACACTGGCAACACCTCTCTGACAACTCCAGGCAACTTTCTTTTTACCCTGGTTATGGAGGATGGGGTGTTTTTGAAAGGTATTTAAGTAGCATTTTATCAGTCAGAAAGGCTTGATTCACTTACTTTTGTAGAAAATTCATGGGACCAAGCAGGTACACAACAGTGTTTTATCAGTAATATGCTTCTAAACCTGAGACATACTAGTTGGATCTTTGAAGCTGCTTGACAGTTATACAAATATATTTGGCACAAGCTGAAGTGGAAAGTAGTTACTTTTAAAAGCCTCACCCACAGTATTTTAGAAAATGTCTTATTTTTAATGTACAAGGTCTCTAAAATTATTCAAAAT
>WUAM01000431.1:87954255-87976120 GCA_024336885.1 Actenoides hombroni | reverse complement strand
TTTCAGTATATATGTATACTCAAAAAATGTATTGATGTTAAAAAAGCCAAATAGACACGGAAATCCCAAAGCAACAAAGATGCACTTTGAATATAAAAATGTGAATTAATAGACGCTGCTTTTTTTCCCTGTGTTCACACAACAAGAGCTGTCTACACCACTGTGCTTGACTGCCCTTTTATTCTGTAAAGGCAATGCCATGAATAAATAAAACTGAAAGTGTGAAACAGCTTAAGAGTCGAAATGCACCCATAACAGGGCATAACAAAACTTTATTGAACATCTATGCCTATGAACAATTCCTCATTTCAATCGTGCCAGCAGATGGCACTCTTTATATTAAGTAGCTTTCATGGGAAAACTTAATTTGTTTCTCCTTTTTTTTTTTTTAATTTTGTTTATTAAGTATTAGGATATACTATCCCATGTGATGCTTCTTCCTGAAACGATAAGTTGTTCTACACAAAACTTCAAATAACTACATATATGATGGTGTGTATAAACTGATACATGCCTTTCTATGGAAAAATAAGGTGAAGAAATTCAGTATGGCTGGACAGTTAGCACTTCAGAGTGTTGGAAAATTAAGATGAAAGAGCAGGTTTCTGTGAATGTTTTGTGACTACTCTGTATTTCTAGTGGTTAGGCATTTCCAGGCTGAAAGTTGGATACTTAACTATGTGTAACCAGTTAAGTCTGGGTGTTTGCAATTTGTTATTGGATGGCTTTCCAAGTTCCAACAGAGGAGATAAACATACAGGTATCCTGGCTGGAATGGACCGGGGAAGACTAGGGAGGAAGGAGAAGGACTGGAAATGCTGCTAGTCTGATCCTGCTGTAGCTGCTGCTCACAGACAGCTTCTTTCCTCAGTCCTGAATGAGACTGAGGAAAGAAACTGTCTGAGTCGGAGCTACATTTATTCCATCTCCTGTGATGGGGCTGAAAGACCCTTTGTGAAGCCAGTGGTGGTAAGGACCCATCTAAGCCTCACCTTGTCTGAGCTAGGGAAGCACTGCGTGAGCAGGGAAAGCACCAGAAGAGGAGCACCAGTCCACCAGCAAAGAGCTCGGATGCCTCCCAGTTCCCTACAGGGCTGCCATCTCCAGCACTGACAGTTGCACCCGCAGCCAGTTGACAGTAGTGTATGCTTACAAAGGGATTTTAGCTGTGTGAAAGTAATGTATATTCAAACTGTGAACAGTAATATAAAGTCCTGTGCTTTCTAAGTGAAGAGGAAGAAGAAAAAGAGGTTTCTATAACCCATAAAAACTTCTGTAGCTAGTAATGTGCTCAATTACTGATAGACACAAGACACATAGCCCCTGGGGTACAATAGAAAGCCTTCAATTTTTCCAGCTATAGCAGAGACTTCAGCTGAAGTGGAGCCTCTTTTTCTGAGAAAGTAAGTGGAAATAGCTTCTGCTGAGCTGGAAAGATACTCTTGATTACTTGCTGTGCTCTTAGATAATCAAGGACACAGTGGAAATACCACATAGCATGTGACCGGCTTTGATTTATCCCAGGAAACCTCTCTCAACCTCAGAATGTGCTGTAAACAGCTGCTTCACAAACTCGAGACAGAAAAACCTCTTCATTTTTTATCTTTTAGTGAATAATAATAAAAAAAGAAGTTTATTGGATGTTGCACAACTGCATCATTTCTGGTCCTTGCATGAAATTAGAACATGAAACAAGGATGACTTCAAATAATCTTGTTCTTGGGCACAGTCCTTTGCAAGGTTTCAATTACTAACTCAAATCTGTTATAAATATTTGCCCCATTAATCACATTATGTGCTGCGTTATTTAGTATGCTGGATATTTCTCTCCTCTAGCATGGAATTATATATCTCTCTGTCCTCTAGAAACTCCTGATAGTTTTTCATTATTATGCCTTTTTACTGCTCTGTATAGATGTTTACAGCTTCTACCCCAATTTTCACATCCTTGGCTTTCTTCAGCTTCCTAGTTCTGACAACTGTTAGTAACAACATCAAGCCTTGGTAAAGCTAATTTCTGGCTACCTCTGTAATGTTGTGGGTTTTTTTCTTAATAAAAATCCCAAATGGTTCAAAATAAAAAATGACTGAATCTAATACCTCTTTTCTTGTAACTATACTCACTCTTTTTTCTCTCTTGTCATAATTTTCTCTTGGTAGCTCTGGAATTATTCTGTTCTGCTCTGCTCTGTGTTCAGTGCTATGGGTGACAAACAATGTCACCTGGGAAGCTAAAACCTAAAACTGCAGTATTCAAATGCTTCCTCTACTGCTCCCTTCTTATGACTTCTTCCTATATATAGTGCTGCTTGTTTTCCTTCCTGTTTAACATCTTTGAATCCCCCTGATGCCCTTCATTACACAACTTCTGTTCAGGCACTTAGATCTTCTTAAATTGCGTATTAGAAAACTTCTAGCAACACTTGTTGCCTTAAATCTATCAAAAATGCTGTCACATCAAAATAAGCTATTTCACTTACACTTCTGCTTCTGCACAGTCACCTCCAAACCCTTGTATTGACACATTTCCTTTTTACCAAATACAAACCTCCTCCAGCATGCTGCTTGTTTCTTTCCCTTCATTTCTTTTGGCTGACCTCCCAGCCACTTTGTTGAGAATGAAGCCTTGCAACTAAGCATTTAACTTCTGTTTTTCATCTGTTGCTCATTCCAGGACTCCTTCCTAAGTCTCCATCCTCCATGGCCACATCCACAGCTGCCCGGCAGCCCAGGTGAGGTACTCCAAAGCTGTGCATTTGAGTAGTGCTAATATAGGGGACCACAACCCCTTTAATTTGCTGCAGACTTGCTTGCTGTTGTTTGAATGTGTTTGTAACTTCCTTTGTTTTGAATATTTCGAAGTGCACCTTAGTATTCAGGTGAAAACTGAGAGTTACATCTTTTATTTTGCTGGTACATAACAATGTGTGCAGAAGTATTTGCGGCAATAAAAAAGTACGAGGAGAATTTCTATGAGTCCCGACTTTCTATATATAGGTGAAGATGTGAATATTCATCCTTGAAATATTTTTGCTGTCATCTTGGAAGCAATTCAAGTGTAGCAGTTGCCCAGATACACAGCAAAAAGGAGACAGATACAATGGAAATTGTTGTGAAAATTTTAGCAATTATACTTCTGCAGGAAACTATGGCAGCAATTAAACAACTGAATTAATAATTACCAATATGTATGGAAAAATGTTTGATAAGCTCCAGCCTTAATATCATTTAGATGCATATATCATTTGTCTGAATGTTCTTTTAAGATTTTTAGGGGAAAGGAGGGGAAGCAATGCCATCTTTCCAGTGAATGTCGTTTACTGTTGTTTGTTGCTCGATGAAGAGTCGAGCTACTCTCTTAAAAATGTGTTCCCAGTTCCCAGTGTTGTTTTCGGTGTGGTGTTCATAGCCTCTGGCCCTCTCCTGAGCACAACCCATCACCACTATCACCCCTTATCATTATTGTGCTTCATTAGATGTTTGTTTTACTGTATGGGGATGTGAGAAGCACGGTGCTCTCTAATTAGTAGATCTTACTTATTGCAAACTGCGGGCTTGGGGGAATGGCATATGGCAACGGGACAAAAAGTTTCTTAATATTCTGAAAAGGAGATAAAATCCCCTGACACATACCCACTTTTTGCCTGTAGTTTTTCTATACTTCAAAGACATATCTGCAAACACTTTACGATGTACCTTGACAAGCTCTATTCTAGCTTGTATGGATAACAGCAGCATTTTGAGCAGTACAGCATGGACTTCAGCACCAAGTTCAAGCAAGAGCATTCATCTGTCTTCTAAATTAGGATGGTGTGGTTTGGTTACCAGCGTACAGTGTTGGTCATGGTTGGTGATCCATAACATCTTTGTCAAATCAAAGATCTGTCTAACCAATCTTGGGCAGTGGGAAAAGCTAGAGCTTTCATTAAAGAGAAGAAAAACCTATAGTGATGTTCCTCTTGGCTTAATCTATGATCTTCTACCATTCACTGGTTTAAATTTTTTTATGATCCAGGTGTCACATCCAGAGAACCATGTGTTATAGATTTTGGGTTTAATAAATACACCTTCCGTTATCTTCCAGGATTTAGTTGTGCATTGTATTAAGAAACAATTATTCTGTTTGTTTTGTACTTTCAGCACCATTATTTATTTTGATATTCCTGGTTCTTTTGTCAAGGGTAATAATGAATCGTGGTTCCCTAGTTACCTTGTGCAGGACATTCATTATTTTACATTTTATTATTCATTATTTTTGCTCCTCACATCTTTCCTCAGTAGTTTCTTTTGTAGGCCAAAAATCCTGGTCTAGTTTGTGTTTCATTTTGTTTCTCCATACCCTTTATAATTCCTTTTCTTTCTGCAATTTTTTTTTTTCTTTTCACTGTTTGCAGTATTTTGGGGTAAGGTCAGTTTCCAAAATAAGATGGCTAAAGCCATTTGAGAATTCAGGGCGTGAACTAACAAAAAATTAAAGGTAGTATCATGAGGTTACTTTGTTTTACTGTTTTTCCTCAATACTTCCTAATAGTGTTTTTGACATTTTGCCTGCTACAGAACAGAGAACTGATGTTTCCAGAGATCCCAAGGACTCTCTGCAGGTGGGGGTAGATAATATAGAGTCCAAAAGTGTGTATGCCTTTCTTTTTTTTTATTGACATCACACCTCTACTGACATTATGTCATGTGATCAGTCACTAGCATGTGGGTTCCTCTGCAATGCCAGTGTAGAGTCTCATGGAACACCTCGGTAACCTTCCTTTCACACTCAGTATTTTCTATCTTTGTATATCCCTGTATCTTCCCTTTTATTCCATAACAGCTTGCTTTTTTTAAAAGCCAATGGTAAGGGACCCTGGATGAGACCCCTAAAAATTCAGGAACATTGTGTCATTATTCTCAGGCTTACTCATAAATTTGCTCATACCTTCAAAACCTTCAAGCAGGTCTTTAAGATGTGGCTTGTTAAACAAAAGCTCCATCAACTCTTTAGCTTATCATTTGGTTTTACTGCAGTTTTTAGTGACTTGTCAATGCCTCCTGTTTGCAGTTCTCTACCTTATCCTTAAAAGCAAGGATATTCTTCCAAATTTGTGTAAGTTATAGTTTACATGTCACCAGTAATAGTTCAGATACTTAATACCTGAGTTCATTTAAGGTTCTTGCATAAATGCTGTGTGGTCCTGGTGGCTTTTACTGTTTCTACTGCCCTCTGGAAGGGTCCTTGCTGTTGATATTTTATGAAAAGAAGTTTCATATTTAGTTACCTTCTTCAAGGAAATTGCTCCTCAGTGGACACCTTGTTATCTAGTTAATATGAAATTAGTTTCTTCTGTGTTCCCAAGATTCATAACCCAAGTCTTAAACACACTCTATTTCTGCATTCTGTTCTGAAAGCTTTATTTTTCATTAGCCAAAGGACTAACACTGAATATGTAGTTGTACAAAATTAATACAAATTTCAAGTTCACTTCCAGATGTGACATTTTTCACTGTAAAATCCTCCAGTTATTCTAGAATTTTAATTTTTGAAAACGTATGATTTTCCCCATATGTCTTAACTTTACTATTCACAGAACAGATGTCATTTTTTTCAGGTCTAGGAATGAGTTGTGGAGGGAGGAAACATCATTCGTGGATAGCTGATACACAAAAGGTCAGCGGATTCCTTGGGTATTTATTTGAAGGTAGCAGGATGCTAGCTATCGAAATTCCTGGTTTCAGCCTTGAAGCACTTTACTAGTGCTTATAGTCTGTGCTATAGAATGAAAAGGGATGACCACTTTTGATTAGCAGAGGAAATTTAAATTAGGAACTCAGGATGAGAAAGTATGAACTTTTATCAATTATTGCAAAAGCTGCACATGCTTTAGAGTAAGCTGATGATGTCAAGCACACTCTAGCTGTCTTTTAGCCGTGTCTCAGAACCATTTTTAATGCAGCAACACAATCTGTTGGGATTTGGAACAAAAATGCACCTTGTGTCATGCTGCTTCTGTTTTTCACTTAAAACCAAATATGTGTGAATCTAGGGACTATTATTATTTCTCTTCTTGGCAGTTGTTTCATGGGTTGTTTTCATTTAGACTGGTGGCAGTTCATAGACAAATGGATGAGAAACATCAGTCCAGTTTATAAAATGTGACACCAAGCTGCAGCATTATTTTTTGCAATTAACACACTGGTGTTTCTTTTCCAAGCTGGGCAAAGTGAGTGTGGTGCTGTCACTTTAGATGTCAAGGATCTTATTCCAGGTCTGCCTGAATTAATATCATACGACGTCATAGTTCCACAGAGAAATGATAGATTATGTTGTCATCTGTGCTATATCATCTCATTTGTATAATGATTTCCACTATCAGTGCAGGATTAGGTGAGTAGAGTGAGGTACCACATAACCAAAGGGGAACATGAATAGCTGGGAGAATTACTAGGGGGGATGTAGATGTTGCTGCCGGTTCAAATCCTAGGTGAGAGTGGACCAGGGGTCAAGAGTGTGTCCCACAGGTTGGGAGCTATCTTCCAACTCAGTCCTAATTCCTCACTAGTGTAATGTCACCACTCCAGCCAAAAGATCAAAGCAGATTGCTAGTGCATGATCAAGCATTATATAGTCTGTAATTTAAGGCAGTTTTCTACCTTGTCCCCCTCCCTTCACATGTGTCAGGGGATGCCAAAGGAGCAAGATGGCATCTAGTCCCTATGTATGGAGGATCCCCAGTCAGAAGTGGAGCTAGTTACCTAGCTGTGATGGCTCTCTTCTCTCACCTAAGGCAGGGACATTTAGTTGCTGGCAGAGATAGGCTGCTGCTTGTTGGTTAGTTTACAGTTATTCTTGATGTTTCTTGTGCTACCATACACGCAGCTGAGCTTTCGCCGAGTTCCTGCTTGCTGTTGCTTGCGATTTCAGGGAGGCATTGCAACAGCCACAGCTGTCCTCTTCTTCACCCCACAATGTACTAATAGGCAATTACAGGGATAGGGGAAATCAGGGAAGGGAGATCTGTGTGGTCAAACACTCCCAGTTTGGACCAGGCTATTGCTGCCCCCTCACAGCTGTGCTGCAGGGCCGCTGTGCAGAAAGTGCCTCCCACCCATTTATTACACACCACTAACTTAAATTACTCTTGTATGCTAGGCTGTTAATGCTACTTTACACAGAGAGAAATCCAAAATAGGCAGTACATTATTACTCATAGATCCATATAGGAAAAATTCAGAGAGATATGCAGATCTTTATTTATATGTGATAATCTATATCATACATACTCACAGATATGCAAATTGCAGCTTTACATCAGAAATTCACAGGAAAGCCTCAGGCTGATGTTAATTCCATAATTTAAATAAAGAATTTCCCATTGTTACAGAGGCCTTGGAATGCTTCTTTGCTCTTTCTATTTACTTAGTGATTTTCGCAGTTGAATCAAATGTGTAGTGTTACAGACTAGTGATACTCTTACCAGTTATATATTGAATTATTCATCATTACAGGAGATTTCAACCAATACTGATTAATTGTTTCTCTTCTAAATGCCTTTTTTGTTAGAAAGATTCCACTAATTCTGTTCTCTTGCCATTATATATTATTTCTATCTGTTATCTGAGTTGGTTTTCAATCTGGTATTTAAAAAGTACCAGAACTGTCTAAAGGCTATTCAGTGAAACAGACTTTGGAAAGATATACTGTCAAGGGCAGAGTATTGAACAAGGCAGTAAGAGAGAAAAGAAAAACCCAGACAACATAATGATTCAGTTACAATGATTACACTTGTAGTAAGCATTACTTTCCTGGAGAAATGGATGGATGGCCCACTTCCAGAATAAAAATAGTCAGTTCCTATTCCACATCCCCCACAACCTTCTTCCAGTGTCTCTCACATTAAGGAATGTGTTGGTTTTTTTTCATGTCCTTTTAAAGAATGAGTAGTACAAGACACACTGAGGCTCTTTCATTTGTGCTTGGGGCGTCAGTCCAAAATTAAGACGACGATATATCTATATGATCATGTAACCTATGACAGGATGTAACTTCTGACTTCTAGGCCAGCTGGACTGGGATGATGTTCACATCATTGTTGTTCAAGGCAGGGACTGGCTAGAGGTGGACTAGTCATGTCCTCAGTGTGTATCAGTTGTCCCTGTGGCCTGGCTCAGAATCTATCCCCTGTGCCTCTGCATTTTCACACCCACAAATCTTTCCAGTGTGTCTTGCTTCATACACAGCATATGACCACATAGAGGGGCTTCAAATTAGGAAACCATGGGTGCTACTTGTGTAGCATTGCTTCCCATTTCTGCTGTCCCAGCCTCTGCTACTTATGCTTGAGAAGGCATAGCAGCAGTGCTGCGCAAGTGTCCGCTGTGTGCATAGATGTCACCACCCTGGGGGAGCTGGTGCTTCAGAATATAAGAGGAAATTGTTTCCAAATTTATGAGCCAGTGTTACATGTCTGTAGTATTCTTATTGCCAGGGCTAAGACTTTGAGTAATCATCTGTTGAGAAGGGTACAGACATGATCATACTACACTGTGTGCATAAGTCCTTGATTTTCTACCAGAATCAGGCTCTTTTCCCGAAGTGGTACTAGTTTGTGTTGATTCCACAGGTGTCATGGCTGACACTGTGTGCCTGTCTGTCTGTAAGGAGTGGATCCCATAGCACATTGTTCTCTGAACCCTAAAGATTTTCCTCTCAGAAGGAAACGTCTGTGTCGTGCTCAGCACAAATCTGGGCACAGAGAAGGACATGCATTGAGGACGTTTGGGGTCCTGTAGTTGAAGAGGGACTGAACCACACTGGCAGTGCACAGACACATCCCAAGATCCGGGAAAACACCAGACTAGACTGTTTAGCCATACCTCTAGCTGTCAGCTGTATCTATTTTCCTAATGGAGTAGCTCCATCTGGATCTATCGGTGATTCTAATTTCAGCCTCTAAGCATATTCTTCAGGAAAATTAACTTTCTTGGATGATGATAAGATTCAAGCTTTGTTAAAATGCTAGGGCAGCATTTTGCTGGGTTTCTGAGACATTGTTTTTCTGTTACAAGTCCGTTTTCTGGTGTACACATTAAAACTCATACATGTCACAAACACTCTTCTGTGTTTTGTTTTGTTTGGTTTTTTTCCTGCCATACCTCTTGTCTGATTATTTAGATCTATCTATCTATCTATATATCTATAAAAAAAAACCTGTTAAGTGCAAATACTAGTTCACAGATATAATTGAAATCGCTGAGACAGGCAACATGCAACTATCAAACCAGTTGTTTTTCCTGTAAATTCTCTCTTCATTCCCTCTTGGACTTGGAAATTCTGTTAAGCAATGATACCCAAAATGAATCAGAAAAGTAGTAGTAGTAGTACTTCATGATACGTTTTATCTTCTGAAACTACAGAAAACTAACCAGTAGAGAAGAATATAAAAAAGTAAATCTAAATATGAATTTGTTTGAATGTGATCCTCAGTATTGAATTTGAATTGCTGTTCTGTTTTAATATCTAGATGTCATTTAATGCAGGCAAGGAAAACATTTGGATTAAAATATGTGCTTCTATTTCATACTTTTAGAGCATGATGCTAATTTTTTTGACAAAGAGGTTCCTAAAGATGGTTTATATAAGAACTAATTCTTTGTTTCATTCTCTTTTCTCAGAAGATTCATTTTATAGAACGGATTTAGAATACATCACACATTCCTTTCTGATTTTGGTCAATAAAGTTATCATGTAATTATCAACTAGTATTTAATAATTAATTCCTACCTCTAGGGCTGTCTGTGGACAAAGTATGATGTCTTATCTGAAAGCAGTGGCTGAATTTGTCAGTGAGGTATGGGGGCAGATAATCAGTGTCATCATGAATAATAGAGCTTTCATAATATTCACTGCATTTAGAAACCATTTCTATACTTGTAACATGGCCAGGGTGCCTGCAGCTCAGGACTTTATAGTACTTTTCACTGTCATCATGCCTCCAAAATTCAGAACAAAAATCTGTCTTTATACAGAGTCTATAAAACAGAAGTAGCACAGCTGTGGGCAGCTTAGGCAGAACTGACCTTGGACACTATGAAATGAGGCCAGCAATTTCTGCATTTGCAGTCACTGGAGGGGTGAACTTGGGTGCAGGTAATTGCATGTCAGCAGAGGCATCCTGCAATGGTCAGAGTGATCTCACTGCCACACCATGTTGGCTCTCAGCTGGAAATTCCCAGGTGACAGCACAGCGTACAGCAACTGCACAACAAAGGTGAATAAAACCACTTTCAAAGGTCTCACTTTCTACATGGACATATCCAGCAGTGAGTCTAACCTATGTTTTGCTTAAAGCTTCATACTTAAGTGTTGATGTATGGTTCCTTCAGGAAGCTGAATAAGGATGCAGGGAGTACTGTGTGCAGCTAAATGCTGTCAAAGTCTGTCTGTCACACTCCTTTCCATCACAGGCACTTCTAGGGAGAAGAGCTTGGTTCTACTTGTATTACTTTCCCATAGCCTACTTCAAGGGCATTTTTGGTAAAGCATACTGCACGTGGAAACAAAGCTCCACTGACCAATATGGCAAAATGGTCTGCATTTCATTTTATGACAATTGGCTCTTGTATAACTGAAGATTTATCTAGGCCATCAGGCTGCTCAAAAGCATGGCAGAAGAATGTGAGGCATATCAGGGACTTCAGTTTGAAAGGGAGATGGCAGTAGGGGGAGAGCAGGAATGCAAGAGGTGTCACACACAGACTCTGGGGATTTTACTGGTAAGCTTAAGAGGTAACTTCTTGTATTCTGTTCTGCCTGACCTTTGAACTTTACCCTCTGCAAATAAACCTCCTGGTCCTGTGGGAATCTCACAGATACTGGAGAGAGAGAAAGGCAAAGGGGAGGCCAGACTGATACCTTGTTTCTGGTGCCAAGGAGGAAATTATGAGCTTGTTCAGATCTCAGGAAAAGGGAACACACAGAGAGGGGGAAACAGGGCATTCAGGTCTTGTGTGAGTATGGACCTTCTACTCAGTGAGTGCCTTGGCTTGCCTGTGGTCATTTGGTATGATAGCTTGATTTTTGCTTATGCCAACCCAAGACTTGTATGCTAAGACTTTTGTTGAAGCTGCCCCTCATGTGTGTGCAGATAGCATAAAATATCTGTCCTTTGTCATGTCCGTTGTGGATTCTATAAATAGTGGAACTGTATGACCCATGGGCAGTCATCACCCTTACACAGAGTGGCCACAGCACAGTAGACTTCACTGACCGTCCTGTTCAAGGTCCAGTGTATCTATCTCAGAAGTCCATCCTGTGTGTTTCACTTGGCACCTGAATTAACCTTTTATTTTGTGCAGGAGTTTTGGACCTTGTTACAGAGCAGCTGTGGTCCTTGATTGTTTGAAATGACTCTGTGAATCAGGTTAGTAGATAACATTTGGTGTTCCTTATGATGTGAACTGGAATCCTGACTTTTTGGTAGCCAGTATATCCTGAAGAAAGAAGACATTGATCTTTTCCCTTCGTCAGACTCTGAAATGTAGAAAACCCGAGTGCCACAAAATCAGTAGGGCAGCTAGTTTTGATATCCACCATTCTTGTGGGGTATAACACAGTCACCCTTCCAAAGCTCATAAGATTGATGCGAGGGGCATGTGAATCCTGTCAGCTCTGTTTCCACAGGCAGAAAAATCATACTGAGTGAAGGTCCATATCCCACTGAGAGATACAGATGCTAAGGACTGTACAGGAGCAAAGTCTCTTCAGAGAGGCACAGCAGACCTCAGCCACTCCATGTTTCTGGTAGACTTACCTACCCCAGACTGGTTGCGCAAGTTGAGGTTACCTTCATCAAAAGAGAAGTGGCAGTTTTCAGATTGATGCAGCTGGAGGTGTTATGCTGGAGGGAAGGTATCAACTCTTAAAGAAGAGGTCTTGGAGTTCTAAAACTCCGACTCCACGACTGGTCACCCCATGTATAGGGACAAAGCAGTGCCTTCAGTAGGTTTATCCTCCCTCACTCAAAACCCCTGTGTCAGGAAGTACCCTTGCATGGACTATGATCGTGCTTCAAACCACCATGAGAGGGTGAAAGTATCAGTATAGGTCCTGACAAGCATCTGCTCAGTTTCCTGTCATTCTAGGGCAATTCACAGACCAGTGCACACCATGTGTCCTAGCTCACTCCATAACAAAGGCAAGGATCAGCTTATCTGTCAAGACTGCATGCTCCTTATTTCCATGTGCAGCAGAAGTGATCTTTATGGGAAAGAAAGATTTGTAAGCCTAGTCCATGTTTGATCTCTCTTCTGCAAACAGTGGTTACTTCCACCACATTTAGGTGAAAACATTTTTAAGGTTTCATTGTTCAGATATTTTAAAAAATGAATACAATATGACACACAATAATCATTAATATGCATTTCCAGACAGAGTCTGCACCTTCCTTTGTATCTGAAAAGTGCCTGTCACATGGTAAATTCTAATTATAGCCACAAAACGTAATGAGAGCTACAACAATAATAATGGCAAAATTCAAAGGAAGGAAATTGAGGAATGACAGAAAATACTAGCAGTTTACTAGTTCCTCCATATATCTGTGGTTTGGATTTGATTTGTTCTCTCTTTTAAATTGAAATAAGGATTTTTTTATGGGTCACATTTATGCTTAGCACTCCTTTAAGAATATTTAATAATGTATGTTATTGACCTAATTGTCAATAATGGCTACTTTGGAGCCATGAAGGTGCAGTTTGCCAAACCTTTTAATTTACGATTACATATTACAGAAGTGAAGACTTCAGATATTTAAATATTGTTTTGGTTTTTTTAATCATCATATTTATTAAAGGTAGATCCATTGATTGCTTTTTGTAAAAGAAAAAAAAAAGACTCTTGAAGAACCATTTTTCAACAAGCTCTAGGTAAAGAAGATCAGGAATTATAAATAATGTTTGGAGATTTTCTTATCATTGTTTGAAACAAATTCTATAATCTGCAGAAGGACATAACCTACAAAACACATGCCATTTCTTCAATCTCCTTTTTTTTTTTTTTTGGTGCAATTTACGGAAATAGCCTAACAGGAAACATGTACTTTATCAGCTCATTTACTGGGCTGCTCCTCAGTTCAGTATAAGCATATGTGAATAGTATGGCTATAGCTGCCTATAAAATTATTCTCAAAAGTAAAGAGAAATACTTCTGAATTAACCCCAGCCTCTTAGGGAAAACAAAGACAGGCCGTGATACCCACTAAGTATTTTAAAACAGCCAATAAATTAACAGAAACCAAAGAAACTCTCAAAGCTATTAGTTAAATTTTAATCTATACCATATTTTAGAAATACATGGGATCTAAGTTCTGGGAAGAGCCATTAGATCATATAGCTTTATTTCCTGAGCTCAGTGATTTATGTTTGATGAAAACGTATCTTCCAGGCAGACTTCCAGACAATGCTGTGGATATATATTAAGTAGTGGAGATTCCACCCTTGGTAGCTAGTGTTGCTATAAAAGTGTGTACCATAGTACTAATATGAATTTGTCTTCTTCAGCTTCTGGGTGTTTATTCTTTTTTAAGCTTTCATTATTAGATGAGGAAGCACTTCAGCGCACAGTACTTTTTCTCTGGAAGGGTACTTCTGCAACTATAATTGTCACCTTAATTTTTTTTTTTTCTTTTCTCTTCTCTTTCTTCTGACTAGCTAAACAGCTTGATTTCCTTTAATGTCTCACCACATGGCAATTGCTGTAGCATGTGGATCATTTCTATGGCTACTTTCTGTACTCTCTCTGTTTTTTCAACATCCTTTCAAAAGGAAGGACATAAAAATGGTTTGCAGTGATTCAATAACATTTTGGTGAAGTTGTTTACAGAAGTAAAGTAGACTCCTGGCTCTTTTAGGTGTTCCCTGGGTGCACACCCCACCCTCTTTCCCCCATTTATATGCTGTTTACCATTGCATTTTGCTGGTAGTTCATGTTTGATTGCTTCTCAACCCATACCCCAACATGCTTTTCAGAATTGTTCCTCAGTAGCATATGATGCCTCATTCTGGAGGTTTAACTTCCATGTCTTGCTCCTAACAACAGCGCATATAACTTTGCATTGTGCCACATTAAAGGAAATTTGGGTTGAGTAACCAAATGTTTATTGACAGGCTTCTCTAGGATCATGCATGAAATGCTGATTCCTGAAGAACCTCCCAGAACAGCCTTTTTCTAAAAGCTGTTCTTCATTGAAACTGATTCTTGAGAAATATCCCTTATGCTGTCACATATGTAATATGCTTTTATTTGCTATCTTGTGCAACATTAGGACAGTGCTAATTATTCTGTGTCTATGTTGTCTTCAAAGTGTATTTAAAAAGCTTTCTCTATTTTTTCAACGTTGAATATGAAGAAGGGAAAGGGAAGCCACAGGTCTGAGGAGACTTCTTCAGTGGTGCACCTTGAAAACAAACAAGACTTATCATGTTCTTCCAGCTGTTTGGCATGCATAACATAGCTATTCCATGCAATCAGTTTCAAAATTAATGGTGACAAATGCACTGTCATGCAATTACGATATGTCAGCTCCTTTCTTTCAGTTTGTAGCAATGTACTGAGTGGTTCCACACTCAGCCCCAAGTTATGACTACACCCTCCATCTTCTTAAATGTTAAAAAAAAATTTTTAAATAAATTACTGTGAAATCTCCATTCAAACCTATTTGGAGGTAAAACTTATTAATGTTTTATGGATTAAAAAAAGACCAAAGCAAAACCACCAGACCCAGAGCATTTTAACATTTGTTTTACAAAGTGGCATACCTTAAAACAAAAGATTTGCTTACCCTGCTGCACATCCAGGGGCAAACATTCTATTTTAACCAGTGAATTCTGCATTTGATGTACAGAGGATTTATTTTTAAAGCATATTTAAGCCTGAAAGTGCTCTGTCATCTAAAAGCTCAAACTTCAGTGTGCAGTGGAAGTTGTCCAAGACCACTGTTAAAACACCAGTAAGGAGAAAAATAGTGTGTTAGGAAAATGGTGTCAGTTGTTATATCCAATACTAAACTGGTTTCTCTAAGAAAAAAGTTGCTCTCTTACACCTGTTCTTCCATCAGAAATGAAAAAATGGTGGGTACAATCCTGTTTAAGGCTAGGAAATTGGCCTGGAAAACCATATGCACTGAAGAAGGGAAATCCTAGTCTATCAAGTAGGTGGGCTGGATAATGAAACATTTACATGTTAAAGGTCAAATTCCCTTTACATTTGCAACAATGCAAGTCAGTAATAACCCCATGAGGTCAGTGGACTAACTCTAGGTGTATATGTGCATAATGGAGAGTGGAATTTTGATTCAACCATGGCTGGATTAAAGTAAACATTGTCCTTTTGACAGAATTGTCAGCATGATAAAATAACAAAATTAATAAATAATACATCTTAGACAATATTCTCTTTAAGATAAAAATGAGGAGAAGGAGTGAAACAGTGTGTGAAAATAACTGGCTCATTCATCTTAGGTTGATCTATAAGCCGTGGCATTTACTGATCTCTTCCACACTGTGTAAAGACAAAAGTAGGCAGTCAAATACATTCCAACTCTTTCTTTTTTTTTTTTCCTTTCCAGATTTGTTTGGTTTTTTTCCCCCTTCTCAGAGACATGAGAGTAGAAATGTTTTGTCTGCATTATGATACAGATGCCTTTCACAGGACAAGAAAAGGAAATTTTCCTGATCATCCATTTTCTGATTTCTGAGCCATTTCCCATCCAACTAAATTGCTTAATACTCCCTGTAGCTGGACCTGTGACCTGGAATCTTTATGCAAGATTAATGGGAAAGCAAATGGGAATTAGTATCTGGGCGGGTTGCTGCACAGCTTTTGCTTTTATCTAGCACTCCACCTGTTTTTTTTTTTTTACAATTACGCTTTCATTAGTTTCTGAAGCCAGCGATCCTAAAAGACCTTCCCATTTCTTCTCTCTATCTTCCCTCCCCCTCGGTCTCAATTCTTTCCATCTCCTGTCCCAAAATTATCAAACTCACTCTGCTTGTAACTGACATGCTGACAGGAAATTATTACACGTCATTACACTTCTTAAAACACAATTTACCCAGCCTTTGCAAATTATTCTTCAGCAAGTGTATGTGGGGGGGTAATGGAAACTGTCTATTCCACTTACAGTTGTCACTCATGCTTTCTTGTGTACAATGAACAATTTATGTTTTCTCTCGCTCCAAAAAAGGACGGTGCTCACAATATGTAAAAGCAACTTATCACGGAATAGGAAAATAAACCTTCTGTTCGAGTTCCCTTATTCTGCCTTTTTTACAGAGTGGATCCATTTTCTATCGTAACCTCATTAGTTCTCATGCGAGCACCGTACAGGCTGATGTTTATTTAGTAGGAGCAGACCTCCTCTGACTTCTGGCCTGCCAATTGCACTTGACACTGCTGTAAAAGAAAAGCGATCTTGTGTGACTGTAGTACCCAAAACTGATAATTCACAATCATAATAGTACTATTCCTTGCCTGACACTTTTATTCTTCTTCACAGATAGCTACTGTGAAAGGGTCTCTGCAGCAGTATCTTTTTCCCCCCCTGTTGCTGCATCTTGGTTTTGTTTTGCACTGCTTTGTCTTTTCGTTTTGTCTTACATAAATTCAAACTACCAAATCTTACAATGAATAGGTTGCATTTATTTAAAAGACTTGGAAACAAAACAAAACAAAATATTGTGACGCGCTCTCCCCCTCAACATGATCATATTGATTAGCTTTCAGGCATTCCTCTGTCAGGCTCATTCTCCCTCAATGGGAGAAGGATGATGAATTGTCTGACTACTAGAGGCGGGGAGAAAGAAATGCTAAGCCTGGGTCTGGGAATTGGCTAAGTACTTCTGCGGAGCCTCAGCCTCTCAATTGCTCTCAGCAACTTGGCCGCCTTGATTTATAAACTGGAGTGGTGATTAATGATCTTTTAAGTGGACAAGGCAGGCCAAATCTGCACAAATCGGGCCACTCAAACATGACTACTACTTGTAGGAGAAGAGTAACAGCTTTTACATAAAGGTAATTGAGACAGCTTCAGAGGATCTGGTAGTCTGCTTTAGCAGAAATAAATTGGCCACACAGGCCATCTATTTTTGAAATCAGTCCTTCTCATCAAACCTCCTCAGGCCAGCATGTGAAGTTGGTGGGTTAGCAGATGTACTTCAGGTCAGAAACAAGGCAGATCGAGCAGCCCCTGTGCTCAGAAAGGAAAGAGCATCCCACTTGGGCATCCTTCTGTAGCTTCTCAGTGTCAGAGCTTAGCGTGATCCCACCTTTGTCTGTGCCTCCGTGTCAGACAAATGGGCCCTGCCCTGTGGGTTAGAGTCTTGGTTCCTCTCCCTTTCATGCTTGTCTCATAGCTGTCTTGCTACGCTTCGCCTGGGCTACCAGTGTGTACTTCCTTCAATGGCTTGTGGCCATATCTGCTGCGCTTCGGGGCTGAATCTGGCTTTCCACTTCCTTGGGGGCAATGAGCTCAAAATGTTTTAACGAAGGCTCAAGACCTGGGAACCTCAGCTCCTCCTGGATGCCCAATGATAATTTAAACAGACAGAAACACTGACAGTAAGTGCTCAGTAAGCAGCAGCTTGTGTGAACCATCCCTTTCCTCCAAAATTTGGCTCCCCAGGCAAGTACTTAGTTTGCCCATCCTTAGGGCCATCTCTGCAGACAAGTAATCTCCTTTATAGGGTCTCATGAACTTGAAAGCCATGACAGTGTCTGCAGCACAAGACAAAAGTCTTTTCATACCATGCTTGTAAGATCGAGAACAGAAATCATGGGGCATAATGAATATTTATCAAGGAAATTATACCTGGAATCAGGAAAGCTGACAAGCGGTAAATAAAGGGGGTGGCTGGAGTGATTGAACAGTGTGCGGCAGCAGGATCAATAGCAGGGAGGTAACTTGTGGTCAGAAAGGAGCACACACTCCTCCCCAGAGGGAGATTCCAAAACGGTTTCAATCTGGTGTCCCCACTGGGGAAAACTCCCCTCTATGTGAGATGGGGGGGCAGGAATCATGACCCTAATTTCTGAAACTCAGTTATAACAGAGCCGTTTGCTGAGAGGTTGGTAATATCTTTTCCACTAGCCTTCCCCAAGCAGAAGAGTTGCAACTGAGGTAATGAATTATCCCCAGACTCAGGCTATTTATGGGTAACAAACATCATTAGTCTGTTTCCATGAGTGCTGCGGCTGTGGGCTTCTATAAAACCTAACCCCAAATTGCAGTTTCTCACAAGAGGACTGGAGAGGTTAAAAAACACAACACTACAAAATCCTCTCTAGAGGAACTTTCCTGTCTGTCTTGTCATTACTAAAATGTTGCTTTTAATAGAAGGGATGTGGGAATCACAAGGCTCACAGCTCTGCACCCTGTTATCTCCTTGAAGGTGACTTCCCCGCTTAGCTGCATTTTGATTTGTTCCTGTAAAAACTCCATAGAATAATATCTCACAGAGGTATTGTGAAAACAAGTTTTAAATATTTGGAGACCATCAGATGCAAGGGCACAGGATTATATACACAAATATATTTATACACATAAATACAAACACACATATTCTCAGATGCTCCGAGTATGTCCTCTGACATACTTGAGCTTGTTCTTCTGACAGCAGCTGCTTTGAAGTTAGTGACTTAGTCATTATTTTTAATAGCTTTAAAAAAAAAAAAGGGAATATTATTGCAGTTACTATTATTATTTTAAGACTTATTTATAAGGGGACAGTAGGATGTGAAAGATAATTCAGTGCAGAGATCTTGTGCACTGGAAACTCCTATGTCTCGTTTACCCCTTCTGTGATGCCTATTCTGCTTTAAATAGAAATAGTATTTTCTGATGGAGACAATAAAAATAATTAGAAATGCATTCAATGTTGGTTTTGTTCTGTAGCTTTCACATCAGTATGTTCTATTTTAGACATTTTTTTTTCCTGTTGTTTTTATGTGGAAAACCTCTTGAGGAGGTTTCTGCTAATTATATCCTGCTAATATTTTGTATACTGTGGCACACTCGTCTGTGTGCCAAGCAGAGAGCTTTTTGATAGATCATTAATGTTTTGAGTTGTGCTTATTTACCTGTTCAGGTTCTTTTTCCTCTTGAAACTATCCTATTTTCATATAATAAGCCGGTTTCAAAGTTTATTGTAAAATACCAGTAGCCAACTCATATGCAATTCTCACATTCAACCATCAGCAAAGCTTTGTAGAAAAGGCTAATACAGGTGCCCTGTTCCAGTGCATTGAGATAGATAATAAAATAAATGTAGAACATGCATATCTAAATGCTGGGGTATATGCTGAAACAGAAATGGGAGCACCCATCAGAAAAGCAGGATCAGGTTGCCCCTGTACCCTGCCCCTGTCAGACCAGAGGCAGTAGCCTGGAAGAGGGGAGTGAATGGAGGCAAGTTCATGGTTGCGACAGCAGATGAACACCTACCTTGCTCACCTCATCCCCCCAAGTGACACTGAAAAACAGATACAAGACTCTGGTCGAGAAAGGCCAAACAAATGAGGATGCAGTCAATGGGGAACCTACACCAAAGGCATGTCCACAGAAAGGCCTACTTAGTGCTCACTTCAAGACCATGTCCGCAAGATAAAAAAAGAAGGGTTGTAGTTGTGGGTGACTCCCTTCTGAGGGGAGCAGAGGGTCCAATATGCCACATAGACCCTCCTCACTGGGATGTCTGCTGTCTCCCTGGAGCCCACGTTAAGGACATCACTGGAAAACTTCCTATCTTGGTACAGTGCTCAGACTATTACCCATTACTGATCTTCCATGTAGGTGGTGAGCACACTGAGACTGGTAGTCCAAGAGAATCAGAAGAGACTTTAGAGACTCATGATGACTGGTGTGGTAATCTGGGACACAAATTATCTTCTTTCAGTCACAGGAAGAGACACCAGAGTGAACAGAGAAATGCAGACAATTAATATATGGCTCTGTAGCTGGTGTCACTGTATCAATTTTGGCTTTTTAGACAATGGGATGACCTATACAGCACCAGGCTTGCTGGCATCAAATAGGAGACACCTTTCTCAAAGGGGAAAGAGACTCTATGCACAAGAGATTGTGGGGCTGACTTAGAGGGCTTTAAACTAGTTTTGAAAGTGGAGAGGGATGTATCTGGGCTTTCTAGAGAGGCTCCTGGGTGGCTTTCAAAACCCACCTGTTCCTGTGTGGCCTGTCGTAGGTGATCCCTTTTCTGGCAGGAGGTTTGGACTGGATGTTCTCCAGAGGTCCCTTCCAATCTCTACCATTCTATGACTCTGTGATTTTATGTTGGTATGGAGCTTGAAGACGATTGTTCTTTTAGTCCTTGATTAATTTCTCCATGTGGGGGTCATATCTGCCAGAAGAAAAGAAACTTCCATAATAACCATAAGTTTCAGGACTTGATTGGAGCCTAGTTTGTGGCAGTAGTAACTTCTGTACACAAAGGAGTTATTTCACTCTTTCATTCCTGAAAAGCTCAGCTCTTTTCTCTCCAGAAATCAGAAATCTTGCAGCTTGAAGCATGGGGATCATTGAAAAGTTAGTTTTAGCCCGTGTGAGAATGGGATGTTGATGTAAAACTAAAACTTAAGTGACAACTAAAGCAGACCAGCCTCCATCAGTGACGTTTTGTCTTCCAGTCTTCTGCATAGCGTGTTACAAGGACTATTCTGACTTGATACAGACTGGAAAAAAGCCTCTTCCTGAGCTAAGAGAATGTAACAACCTATGACAAGGCTCTCGTACAATGAAAAGGGATAACTATGACCTCCAGATGGCTTATGGAAGTATTTTCTGACCTCTAATGCTGGCTGAGCACTGCTCATAGTACAGCTATCATTGGGAAGGGAAGCCATATTTCCTGCTCTTCTTGAAAAAAAAAGGAAAAAGACAAAAAAGAAATACACTTTTTGTAACCTTATTTTGGCCGGTAGTTTTTTACTCCATTCTCATTTTCTGAGAACCTGCTACAGTATGGAGACAGGGCACTCTCTTCTGCTGAAAGGAGATATGGAGCTGGGTGTCCTGAATGCGTGGTTGCCTTGGGCGATCCATGCAGCTCCTTGTGCAAGGTAGCCAAGGAAGGCTTAGGGTGAGGCTAGCAGAGCCCTGCAAAGTGAACTTCTTTGTCTGTGTCTGCAGATCCAGGGTGCCACTAGTTCAGTGCTATCCTGTCCTCTTCAGTCTTCTTCAGGCACAGCTTTACATGCAGAGCTGAAGTTACAGCAATGCAGTTATGGCTACTTTGTGCCTCGTTTATGTTTAGTATCTGTCCAGAGTCATGAGAAGTAGACACTACCCTGAGTAGGCCCATCTCTGGAAGGGATTTGCTCTTCAGCTGTTGCTGAGTACAGTGATGTAGTCATATTCCTACAGTTTTCTTATGGTTCTTATGAGGAAGGAGGAATTTTAGGCAGATTGTTTATTGGTATTAAATAAGTCAGTAATCATGGTCAATTCTTCCTTTAACAGCTGTGTGAGAAGGGGGCAAAGCAACATTTTTCTCCTACTGGATATGCCAGTTTGACAGACATAAATAAAATTGCATCATATGTGTGTGTGCACGTATGCTTGCATGCTGCATGTTTGTGTGCATGGAGTTGTGAAGCCATATTATATCTGACAGAATGTTGTTGGTTGAATTTTTAGAGGTTATAAATAATGCTTTTCTTAATGAAAAATTTGCAGACTGTGGGAGATGACTGGGTTTTGAAACTCTTTATGGCAACATAATCATTGAGATTGTAGAGGATGGTACCCGGGGTATCAAAGACCTGTCTAGGTTCAATACAGACACGTAGATAATTGCCCCAGACAGCAATAAG
>WUAM01000431.1:87877408-87947421 GCA_024336885.1 Actenoides hombroni | reverse complement strand
TCCCTTCCCTTCCCTTCCCTTCCCTTCCCTTCCCTTCCCTTCCCTTCCCTTCCCTTCCCTTCCCTTCCCTTCCCCAACATTAGTCATGTTTGTTGAATTTAGCCACTGAATGGGAATTTTTGCAAGGGCCATATGACGCATCCTGACCCCAAGTTGACAAGATGAATTTCCCTCCCCTGAAGTTCCTGTATATAAAGACCAATTATGCAGATGAGGAGAATTTCACCAAAAATAAATTGCTTGTTCCATCTGATTATGGGTAATAGATTATTCCAAACCTATACTGTCCTCAGGTGGAATTGAAGGATCCTTTAAACATCAAGGAGTATATTCATAACCATTATCCTCTTAACCCTTTGATGTGAAAAGATTGCTATAAAATTTACTAAATTCATCTAAAATGACTTCTGAATCTCCAATCACTTTGTTCTCTGCATTAATAATACTAGGACTAATCCTGCATGACTTGTGAGATTTAAGATGAGTAGCTAATAGCTTTTGAATCAAGGGTGCCTTTCAAGGGTGCCTCTAAGCAGTATCTAAAACTGCGCGTGTGCAATTTGTCTTATCCAAATTGGTGCATATTCAGAAAGCTATGTAACCTATATGCAAACTGCATTTTCATTCAAAATGTATGTAGACCATGATCTTCCTAACTCATATATGCAAATATAGTCTGAGGATTAACAGTGGATTTTTAACACAGAGAACAGAGAAGAACTACACATGAACACGTACAGCTACTCCTGAAATTTTAGCTCTTTTTATCCAACTAAGAACTGTGGGTGTTTTATTGCATTTTGGATCCCAGGCATTTTGTACTTTTCTCTCTGGTTCCAGGATTTTGTCACCATGGTGTTAGATTAAGGCTAACACATTGAAACTAGTATTTTCCTCTGTTCTTCACCACTTACCATTTCATCTTCAGGTAAAAAAGCAGAGTCAGAAACATTAGTCAGTGGGAGCAGCTGTCAGACAAAGCCTGAGACTTTCTGTATTCAAGACTATTTACAATCTCACCATTTTATTGGCTGTCTACTTTTTCTGACTGTCTTAGTCCTTCATAGTCTCCGCATCCAATGTTTGTTCTTACCTGGTTCTTTTACTGTTCTTCTCCTCTGTTTTAACTCCCTCAAATTCAATATTCCTTCTTCTTCCTTTATTTTTTTTCATGTATCCCCAGGTAACCTCCTAGTTCTTTCTTTGACCTCCCTCCTTTCATCCCCTAATGATACAATGGAAAAACTTGGAATTGAGAATAGCATCCACACCAGGCTGATGCATCCTCTTTCCTTTTCTCCAATAATGCAATGAGCAGCCTAGTTTTGAGCAAAATGAAATACCCTTTCTGTCTCCATCTTCAGAGAAAATAAGATCATTCCAGACCAAAAATTATGAAAAGCAAGTATTGCTGTGGTTGTGAACAAAGCTCCCCTACGCCTGGGAGAATAATTTTTCCCGTGATCTAAACGTAAAAGAAACTGCTGCTTGAATACCTAGAAATAATGACAAGACCCGTAGGATCCAATGACACAGTAGTAGCTTCATGTATTTCATTCTCCCTGGAGCTCAGTTTGACTCATCTCCTTGTGCTCTGGGCAGGAAGTTGGACAAGAAGACTTCAGGGGTCTGTCCGATCTAAATTATTTAATGATTCTTTGTTCAGGGTCAGGTCTTCAGAGACACAGTTACATATTGACTGTGTCTTACCTGCAAACCCAGGGTGCACTCCAAGGTTGTGTCCTATCTCCTAAAAGCTGGGGGCAGTCCGCTTCCCTGTCTCCCTTCCCTTTCTCTCCTCCCTTCTCTCCTTCCCCCGCAGCATGTGAGAAGCTACTTGTGTGGGCAGTTGGAAAGGGTGCATACACTGGGCAGATCTCTGATGTGGATGCTCAGGAAACCAGAATCTGATCCGGATGATCAGCAGACATGGGAGACCTCTCCTGCAGCTTAGTTATTATGGCTTTTGAGTATGTAGTTGAGCTCACATCTGCTGCAGGAGAGATGGCTAAGCACACTTAAGGCATGGAGAATATGTAGCATCTCACCAGAGATCTTCAGAGTATGCAGAAGATCAGAAAAGGCAATGATAATGGTGGGACTCACTCTGTGAATACTGAAGGCCGTTTACTGAGCCTTTTCTTAGACCTACTTGAGACCGGCTGTGAACCTTTGAATACTACACAGTAACAATTAAAATGTGCCACAAAGCAAAGTAGCAATCAACAAACTGAACCCTAAGAAAATCTTGAAGAGCAAAGTTTACAAGTTGTAAAGGAATAGGTGATAAAACTGTATTTTATTGAAAACATGGAATACATTCACAGTTGGGAAATTCCAAGGCTGTAAAATGTATACATACACATAATATCACATCACAGCATGCGGCATTTTGAGAGCAGTAGGACAGGTACTACAAATTTGTTTTATTGAGTGACTTTAGCAAAAAAACCCAGCATAATCAGATTGAAAGAAGGAAAGGTATGTTTACATGCCATCAGTCTTACACTGTTGTTGATTTCTTGAGAAGGTCAGTGTGGCTGTGGCTGCAACATCAGCTCTGCTTCGTGCACTGCATCTTCTCAAATGGTCAGGGGTAGGATTGCACACAGCTACATCTCCACACTTCACAAACCTCCTGCCAAGAAGTAGCTGATTTTTTTTTTTATTTGTGTAATGCAAACACAGGCTCATGAGACCAGTAATAACCAATAAAACTGCGTTTTGTGCATAGCAACAGTCCTAGCTGTTCAGTGAGGTGCTGTCTATTGAAGTGATTTATACCATCTAAGAACATGGCACAGGAATTGCATTTAATACCATTGTTGAATTATCTTTGCTAGTAAAGTTGTATTACCCAGAAATAGCTTGTTAAAACTAAACATGACAGTTCTCTGTATTCTCCAGAAGACAAAGGGCTGGCAAATACACTTTGCTTTAGAGAATGTCTGATATTTTAAATAATCTTCCACAGAAAAAAATTACTTTGAAAGTTACCAAAATATGTGTCCCACAACCTGCTTACAGTTATGCACATCTACAAAATAAACATTTTTATTAAGCTACTATGCTTTTGCTCCCTAAAATAGATCTTTCACAAAAATAATTCCTTTCTCCATAACAAAATAAAAATAAAATGATAAATATTGCAGTTGATGATAGTGCACGGTATACTGTGCTATTTTTTTCTAACAAATCAAGATTACTCATGAAAACAGTTGTTAGCTTTTATTCTTCTGTACTTTTTTTTTGTCTCTAATGTAGACCTTCCTTCATTTTATAACTGTCTGTATCACAATCAGAGTATTTTGCATTTGCTTGCTTGTTTTGGTGTTCAGATTTCTCAGGCCTGATATTTTCTGAACACAAGTAATAATGATACATTTTAATAAATGTTGATTTTGTAAGATTTTTAACTCTGCCTGATGGATATAAGCTAAAAATCAATCACCACCTCTTAATTTTCAAATCAATCCAAGAATATATGAAATGAAACATCACAAAAGCCACTTATGTACAAGATGTAAACTGATGGGAAGCTATTTAATTTGTTATACAACAGATAAGATCTGCAAGGTGCAGCTTCCTGATCATTTATGAACCTATGAAATATTTCTAATGAAGTTTATTCCTGAACTCATAAAATATCATGTTCCTGTTTGCTCTATCATCAGCCTGTAATGTTAGATTTGGATTAATAAACTTCTGATTATAAAACAAAATCCTGTCGATCTAATGAAGAGATGCTCTACGGATGGAAGACATAAAGATGGAACTAACTTCTGCCACAGCATATTCACAGGGGAGCATCAAAACTGACCACTTGTTTCCTATTATATTTCAACTTGAAACAAAGGGGGAAGACATCATAGAGCCTTTTACATATCCTTATTTCAGACATTACTTCTCAGGTTACTGTGCTCTATAGGAGATATACACATATGTTTGAATTTCTGTCTCAACTGGAAATTAGTCTATAAACTTTTGTTGTTTTCATAGTAATCTAGCTTTGAATAAATGGTGACAGTTCAGGATGGGAGATAAGATACACTGATACATGGGGCAGCACTGCATTGAAAAAAGTTACTTTGAAAAAGACCAGCACCATTCATATGCTCGGTTACCTCTTTCAGATGAGAGGCACTAACAACTTGCTGAGGTACACGGATGCCCACGCTACCCATCCGCTACAGGTGATGTGTTCATTGACTGGGTGGAAACATCCCTTGATAATGTCAGAGGACACTTGCCCTTTTACAGCTTACCTGGCCATGATTGTTTATTATAAATATTAGTTTCGGCTATAAAGATGCTATCCTCTTTTTTAATATTCTTCATTTTCAAGATCAAATCAGAGTAATAGAGGTAGGCATGGATTTCCACAGTAGGTCCCATTTAAAGAAAGCATTTGAGTATGTTTTTAAATTCAGTCCTACTGAAAACAACACATAAACACATTTTTAACATTAATATAAAAATGTCCCAATAGGAATCATTTCCTGAGTGGGAGCTTTAATCTCTACCAAGTATTTGGTAAAGCTCAAAATAGGATGAACATCTGGTACTTTTATTTTGTATCAAATATTTGCATAATAAAGGATAAAATGACAAAAGAAGTAACTTAAATTGAAAATGGTTAGCCAAACAATTGAAATTTATCCTTAATGTATAGTGGAGAGAAAGTACACATGAAAGACCTTTTGGGAGTTCTGTGAAAAACTAGGACCACATGAAAATTTGGCTGATGTTTGTTTTTATTTTTACTTTATGAATGCATTCACATGCATTCATAAATGTTATTTCTCTTTCTATGAAGCAATTAGAAAGCTTCCAAAGTGGAAAAGAAAGTACTTAATCAATTAAGCATCATTTTCCATTTTCTTATTTATGATCCTGTGGCTACTAAGCATCAATAATTTCTGCTTTGCTACAATGTCACCAGGAAGATTGATTGTACGTGTCACCTCGAAATGAGAAGATTTAAATGGAAAACATATACTTGCAACACCACCAAATTCACTTTTGCAAAAAAAGAGCAACTCAATTATATTTTTAAAAATGTAAGCTTTATAATGCATCACATCTCTGTTCAGGTGAAAGCTCTGAATTTTCCTTCAGCATTTTTATTGACATCATTGTAATACTTGTAACTGTGCTAACAGTAAGAATCACACTAAAACAAAAGTATTATTATGGTTTAAAGTCAAGCACTCAGAAAATAGGAAGTGCTGAGATCAAGGTTGCACAGAAAAATTTAAATCACCACTCTGTGCATATAAATTATGATACAGTTAATTAGATGATCACTGTAAGATTACTTGAATACAGTAAGCCTTTGCTTTATTCTGTGGATAGAGCAGATGGTGGATAGGGAATTTGTCAACAATATTTTTTCAGATTTTTTTTCTAAGCTCTCTTCCCAAAGAAGCCATTCCCATTCTGATGAGAAAGGTGCCTGCCTATTTCTGATTTATTTGTGTCTATCACTTTAGGCACTCAGTTTCCACTTGTTTACAAAGGCACTTTAGCCCTCTGCTCAGCACTGGTATTTTCACAGGCTGACGTGCAGATCTGTTCAGGTTTTGGTGCTGCCAGGATCCTCATTCAAGCCTGAACTGGGATTCTTGGATTATTTAGGTGAACAGCTCTTTGACCAGCAGGGTGCCATCCTTTGGGTGTGCTCAAGGCACACTGAGAAAAGAAGGACTGGCACTGTTTTGAGCAGGCTGCCTGCTCCACTGATTTGTGATGTCAAGGACTAAAAACAAGTGCCTTCTTCAGGAAGGATGTGAGCCTCAATTTCTAAGACAGTGTACTGTGGAAGCTGTTTGCTCTTCTTCTGGCTTCTTTGATACAAAAATGTGCAGAAGAGACTAAGAACGCCAGGGCTGAGGGATACTCAATGGAGGTAAGTTCATGTCCCTGTCCAAATTGATAAAAGCATACAGAATTTGAATATGCAGATCCTGCATCCCAACTGAACATCTCAGTCAGGATTATTGGGTGTTCTGGCCTTGTGCCATCTCTCTGCAGTATAACTGCAGGTGGAAGAGGCCTGAGCTGCTGAAGCAGCTGCTGTCTTCAGTGTCCCACGGCTGATACTTCCCTAAGGAAATGGTTTCTGGAAATGTTATTTGTCAGGCCTCTCACTCACTTGTGTGTATATGGGAAAACAGATACCAAATGCAGGGCTGAGGATACCTTTGCAGAGAGTGTGCTAAAGCTTTGTGTCTTGCAGGATCTGATTTATTATTCCTCCTTCAGATACCTCAGTGTATCATTAACTTCATGGGCACACATTTTCACAACTATCGTGGGTGCTTCACAAATATGAGTGGATTTGTCACTACACTTCTTGGAAGATTAATTTCCAAATGGGGAACTGTGGAACAGAGAAATGTTGCTGACCCATCCTCAGCAGGGTCGGGTTTCCCATCGTCTGCTGCAGAGGGTTACTCCCAGGAGGGCAAGGAAGGCTGAGGAAAGATCTGCAAACCTTTAGATTCCCATGTCAGCAGTGGAAAGAATTTTTAGTCAAGAGATGGCTACATGAGGAGCAAGGTGGAGAGCCTGTAGCACCCTCCTGCCAGCCTGCCCTCTGCAGTTCAGTTACAAACTAGATCAAAAGTAAAGAAGTCAGAGAGTTGTGGTTAATGGGGCAGAGTCTAGTTGGAGGCCTGTGTCTAGTGGAGTCCCTCAGGGGTCGGTGCTGGGACCAGTACTATTCAATATATTCATCAGTGACATGGATGAGGGAATAGAGTGCACTGTCAGCAAGTTCGCTGATGACACAAAACTGGGAGGAGTGGCTGACAGACCAGCAGGCTGTGCTGCCATCCAGCAAGACCTAGACAGGCTGGAGAGTTGGGCAGGGAGAAATCAAATGAAATACAACAAGGGCAAGTGTAGAGTCTTGCATCTGTGAAAGAATAACCCCATGGAGCAGTATAGGCTGGGGATTGACTTGTTAGAGAGTAGCATGGGGGAGAAGGACCTGGGGATCCTGGTGGACAGCAGGATGACCATGAGCCAGCAATGTGCGCTTGTGGCCAAGAAGGCCGATGGCATCCTGGAGGGTATTAAGAAGGGGTGTGGTAAGTAGGTCGAGGGAGGTTCTCCTTCCCCTGTACTCTGCCCTGGTGAGGCTGCATCTGGAATAGTGTGTCCAGTTCTGGGCCCCTCAGATCAAGAAGGACAGGGAACTGCTTGAGAGAGTCCAGTGCAGAGCCACAAAGATGATGAAGGGAGTGGAGCATCTCTCTTTTGAGGAAAGGCTGAGGTACCTGGGTCTCTTTAGCTTGGAGAAGAGGAGACTGAGGGGTGACCTCATTAATGTTTATGAATAGGTAAAGGGAGAGTGTCAGGAGGATGAAGCCAGGCTCTTCTCAGTGTCAACCAGTGATAGGACAAGAGGCAATGGGTGTAAGCTGGAGCATAAGAAGTTCCACAGAGACTTATTCATGAGGAAAAACTTATTCATGGTGAGGGTCACAGAGCTCTGCAACAGGCTGACCAGAGGGATTGTGGAGTCTCCTTCTCTGGAGACCTTTGAAACCTGCCTGGATGTGTTCCTATGTGACCTGTTCTCGGTGATCCTGCTCTGGCAGGGGAATTGGACTAGATGATCTTTTGAGGTCCCTTCCAACCCTTTTCATTAATTCTGTGATTCTGTGATTCTGTATCTCAACCTCTTCATATATCACTGTAAGACTGAAAGAAAACAAGAATCCACGAATGAGCTGCTAGTTTCTCAATTATCCCAGTTTGATTGACATGCAAGACATACCTCAAGTTGTCCTAGGGACTTGAGGGGGTGAAAGAATTTTTGGGATGAGGAACAAAGTTTGAAGGAAGCTACATATAGGATATAGTAGTGATCTGGCAGTGCTGGGTTAGTTTTGGGACTTGATCTTAAAAGTTTTCTTCCAATCAGAATGATTCTGTGATTCTATACTTTATAGTATCTATAGGATCATAAATTATATTCATCCCTTGCCCTGTAGACACAATACACTGTGCCCCATTACTCATATATGCATGTCTGTTATTGATGATTACATTCATTACCTTCTTGGCAAAATAAGGTATACAAAAACTTCCTACCTGTTTCAGCATCCTTTCCTGTCCTTCTGTTTTCCTTCAGCCTTTGTCCCATTTTTCTGCCCCAAACATGTATAAAGGTCATATACTTTTTTTTTTTTTTTTCTGAAAAATGTATGAATCTTGGTACAATATAATCCTGAATCTAGAATCTTGACCTGTTGTTTTATGAGATCTGAGGCCTCCTTTCAGGTCTGGTTTTCTACTGACTTCTTTGACATGCTTCACTAGACCTAATAGCTCCCTATTACCAGTTACAATTTAGCATCTGAGCCAGGAGCTGGAGGAAAAAGGGAAAAAGGAGTGTAAATTATACGGAGCTTTGGTGAACAAAGGTTTTATTTCTCCTGAGCACAACCCTTTGATAGGAAAACGGGGGAGACAAATGTGTTGCTAATTTAATTAAGTAGTATGAGATGGCAGGGTCCACAGATGCCATTTAGGACTGGATTAATCAAGAGCAGGTGATGAAAATGAATAGTCACACATAATGTTAGCATTTTTAACAATCCGACACAGTCTAATGGAATCAAGTGCTATTTAACAACAGGGCTCAGTTTTGCTTGCTAATCCAAATTTATCTACACTTGCACCCTGCACATTCATGTGGATCAAGAACTCTGTTCCCTCTGATTCACATTAATTTTCTGGGGCATTTTTAGTTATTTAATATTTTGCACAACATATTCATGTCCCCTTGTACTACGCATAGAAAGAAGTGCAGTGAGGGCTGTGGAAACATTCCATTCTAGGTGCTGAACATGTTTAATATGGAGAAGGTTATCCAGGTTTTGGATGGGATAGAGTTAGTTTTTCTTCCTGGTCCCTGGTATAGTGTCTCTTGTGTTTTGAATTTAGTATGAGAATAATGTTGCTAACATACTGATGGTTTTAATTGTTGCTAGGTAGTGTTTATACTAAGTCAAGGATTTTTCATTACAATTATTATTACAATAATAGTAATAAAAGCAACAACAATCATATTTTTTTTTCAATTATTAAACTGTTCTTATCTCAACCAATGAATTTTACTTGTTTTTGATTCTTCGCATCGCACTGGGCAGGGGGAGGAGTGAGCAAGTGGCTGTGTGGTATTTATTTGCTGTCTGGGATTAAACCATTACACAGGTAATCAGTTTTTGACAGCTGAGAGGTCATACTTATCACTATGAAACCTTTCTTTTCCTCCATGCATTCCTTTCTAAAAGTACAGCAAAGATACAGTTGTTTCCTTATAGAATCAAAGCTTGAAAATATTTTTGTTCATAAATTTTGTGACCTCCTGCAGCTGTTCAACACAACCCTTCTAGAGTGGCTTTATCTTTCCTGGCAATAGCTGTAGAATAGAAGTTAGTAAAATCTCCAACCTGCTCACTGACAAAAGAGTTACTAGAAGAAGATTGAAACCTCTGTCAGACTGGAAGCAAATTTAACTTTATATGAAGTCACACTTTCCCAATAAAGAGTTTTCAGCTAGAATAAATATTGTGCCTGTAATTTCAGTGCTTGCAAAGGTCTAGAACTTGCTGTTGGAAATAAAATCTGTGTCCGATTGTGGTCTTATACCTGCAGACAGACTGTGGACTCAACAAACACATTCACTTTATAGAGCAGTGGGCATAGAGCTTGTTCCTCTACTCCTCTGACAGCGTTTAACACAGAGAAGAGTGTGTAGGAAAGTGCTATGACATCTGTTTCTCATCCTGTTGTGCAGAGGGGGTATAAAGACTCTGTCACCTATGCTAGGGCCCTGAAAGCTTTATAACCTATTACTTCTTTATGTGGTGCCATAAAAGCAAACCAAACCCTGTCCAACATGAGACTGACAGAGCGTTCTGCAGTATTCCTAGTTTTCAAAGTCTGAGCTCTCTTTACCCCTTTAATGGATGAATTTATTGCACTTCAGAGTGCAATTTCCCATTACTTGTTATCAGGACTGAGGGGAGCTTCTTTATGTCACAGGGAGAGAGAACTACTCCATTAGGTGCTATACATGTTGTTGCGTTTACAGAGCCTTGCCAAGCTTGTTTTCTAAACCTTATGAAAATCAATTACCAAGAGACATGTTTCTGTTGCCATATTTCAATATAGCTATTCTTCAATCCCTGAAGTATCTTTAGAAGAGAGACTTCTGTGTGCCATAAAAATATCTGTGATTTTAAGTACCTTTGAACATTAACAAATCCAGTAAATTCAAAGATATATATACATTTCTTTCCAGTGAGACTCCACAGGATGACCTACCTAGTACTTTATAGAAGTCTCTGGCTTTCTGTTTTTTTTCAGGTGAACTATTCATTTGCCGAAGTACTCCTGACAGAATGGAAAGGATACCAGTAGGGAGAAAAAATACACAGCCTCACAGAAAAAGAACCTTAAACAGCAGAACCTAAAGCCAATATGTGTTTATATGAATGTGTTTTTATATCAAAAAAAGTCCAGGATCACAATAAATTTCATGTGTTTTTGCAAGCTGTTTCTGAAAATAACACTACAAGGCTTAAAAACCTCAGTAAACATGCTGTCAGGCATTTAGCAGTAGTGGATTGGGGTTTCCATGCCCAGCTACCTGTCTTTCCCTTGTATGGAGGTAAATGCACTGGAGTCCTCAGGTTATGAACACTCATCACTTGGGATAATCTCTTAAGCTATTACTGACCTCAGTGCCTGCTTATATCTTACTGCCCTGTAGTTACTCCGCTAGCGTCCAGAGCTGCTCTTGCCAGAACTTGCCTGCAGTATCCGTGAATTTGGGTGTGTTTATAAAGCTGCTGTCACATTTGAAGAAGTTACTGCTTCTTCTTGCTCACTATTGCCCCCAGCTGAGACATCAAAACTCACAGAGCAAGTACTCAGAGACTTCCACTTCAATTCTGTGCCAGGATTTTTACTTAGCTCACATCTCTTACTTGACACTGACTAGGGTGGTCATGTCTTTAACTGCTGTAGCTGCTTTGCATACATGACAATGACTTGAGATTAAGTGATTATCTAATTTTCTTCTTCCCAGAAGAGTTGAAATAAGGAAGACTCAAGTGAAGGTGGTGTGATCAGCTGACAGAACGGTGTGTTTTGGTTCTAAAATCTTCATCTAGAGCTGGTAGTTTAGGGTTGAGATTTCTGAGAATTGTGAACAACGAAGGAGGAAGAACAGCTGTGTGCCTGTCCTGCATGCTCATGCTGGAGTGGAGAAAGAAGCTGCTTTGAGCTGGAGGGAGCAGGGAAAGAAGGAATTACAGAAAGCATGTGGTGTCTCTTGGTATAATTAGGCTTTCAGAATAACAGCCATAAAGCTCATGCTTTTTTTTTTTTAAGAGCTCATATTTTCTCAAGTATGTTCACTTTTAGAGACTTGATCCTGTTTGAAGGCAGGGTTATATTCTGAAGTATGTTCAGTCTTTCAATTAAAAATTACAGGTAAAATATTTAGACTACTTCTGAATTATGGAATATTTTTGTTTTGTAAATGGGAAAGTGTAACCAATAGTCTTATAGCATTTTATATTAAACCCAGTCTTAAATTATAACAAAGGAAAAAAGTTTAAAGAATTACAGTCTGAATTTATGTATATGTGTTGAAGATTAATGCCTTTGGTTAATTTGCGTAGAAATATATATTCTAATAAGGTGTTAAAATTAGTTCTGAGAGTGCTCATCTGGCAACCATGAATATGTTATAACAAAGTGTAATTAAGCCTCTCTGAAGTTTTTATCTCTACTTTTTTTTAAAATTTTTTTCCAGGGGAAGTTACAGTTTTAGAGAAGTGCACAAGAAAATTCCTTTATGTGTGTTCTCACTCTCTGGAAAAGAAAGGTGATAAAATCATGAGGGTAAAAAGCTCAGTGTTTCCACATTTTTGAGGTCTATCTGCAATTGTTTTACATTATAATGATCTGCAGATTATCAGAAAATACTGGTTAATGGGTCAGGCTTTGTCTTCAGGCTGGTAACCAGTGGGTACTGAGGAAGTCTCTGCTAAGACATCTTTAGCAATGACTTGGAGAACATGGTAGATGACAGTCTTACCAAGTTTGCAGGTGACGCCAAATTGTGAGGATCATTCACTATGGTCAAGGACATGACTGCCATTCAGAGACATCCAGGCAGGATGGAGGAAGGGTCCAAAAAGAACCTCATGAAATACAACAAGGACAAATATTAGGCCCTTGATGGGGAAGGAAGAGCCCCTTGCAACACTACAGGCTAGGGC
Source organism: Actenoides hombroni (assembly GCA_024336885.1). NCBI lineage: Eukaryota > Metazoa > Chordata > Aves > Coraciiformes > Alcedinidae > Actenoides > Actenoides hombroni. Next base: position 87,935,110 of record WUAM01000431.1, on the reverse strand, counting down.
CTGAGTGCTGGCAGAGCAGCGCTATGGAAAAGTGCCTTAGGGGCCTGGTGGACAGCAGGCTGGGCAGGAGCCAGCAGCACCTCCTGGCAGCACTGATGGCCAACAGCAGTAGTCAATAGATGGAGGGAAGTGCTTATGACTCAAAACTCAGCACTCACTAGATGGTGTCTAAAATACTGTATTACTTTTTGTGCTCCCATTGGAAAAAAAGATGTCTGTATGCTGCAGCAGTTTCACAGAAGGACCACCAAGATGGTCAGGGACTGAAGCACTTGCCCTGCGAGGACAGGATGAGGGAGTGGGACTTGTTCAGACTGGGGAATATATGGTTTTGGGAGATGTAACAGTAGCCTTCCATTACCTATGAGGAGCATATTGAGAAAAAAAAAAAAAGCCAGATTCTTCTCAGAGGTGCATGGGTGGACCAAAATAGACAAAACCGTGAGATGAAACAAGGGTGGGTCAGATTATCTACAAGAAATATTTTCACTATGCAGACAGTTCAGTAGTGGATGATGTTTCCCAGGGAGACTGTGAAGTCAATATTTTCAAGACTGAATAAAGCCCTGAGCAATCTTCATCTATCCTCATAACTGATAAGTTCATCCAACCTGAATTTGCCTTTGATATCATAGAAGTGTTAATCTAGAGCTAATACTTTTTTAAAGGTACTACACCTGGATTAGTAGACGAATGGCCACAGGAAAATGTGGTAGTACTCAATTCTTGCTAAGTTCACATCACTCCACAGCTCCTATGGCTCTGCCTTCAGCACACAGTGGAGTTGCACAGGCTTGCTAGGAGGAGGAGGCTGCTGTGTCCTAACAGGGCAACAATGGGTTCAGTCACTTCAAGGAGGCTGCTGCTGTTTTCTAGTTTTCCTTATGAAGTAAGGTAGCTCTTGTCCCATCAAAGATAATTACTTAAATAGTACTTTTTGGCTTTCCCATCCCACATAATATCTGGGAAATACACAGTGAATACACCTAGTGTCTGTGTCTGTCAGTAAATACTATGAATAATGTTGAAAGTATTGTGACATATATGGAAAGTATAAGAAACTCATTCATTTAGCATTCTAAATATTGAATTTCTTGTCTTTTTAGTAAATTAATTGTGCAGCTTTATCACTGCAACCACAATGGCAAACTTATGTAGACCAAAGGTCTCAAGAGATGAGAGTCATCCTTGGGATGTGACCAAGATGGATCCATCAGCTGTAATTCCAGATGAATTTTCAGATAGTTAAATAGGGGTATGCAAGAGACATTGAAAGGCAGGTAATGTTTATTCTGGTTGTCTTCTTTACAATTTGCCTCACAAATGATTATTCTAAAATGGAGCTGCTAAAATGCAGGTAAAATGCAGCTAAAGGCAGCAGGGAAAGAACAGTGAAGCGACCAAAGATTCTCGCCTTCGCCTTGTACACAAGGCACTGAGGAAAGCCATGGGGATCAAGCACAAAACTGGGAGTGAGTGAATACTGATACAGATTGAGGGACCAGGGGAGAAAAAAAGGAGGCTGCAATGTAGAAAATAGAGTAACAGATCCACAGTTTTCTTCAGCTGAAGATACTTTCAGAAGTATCTTCAGCTTCAAAAGAAGCTGAAGATATATACTGTCTACTGGAATTGAGTATAAGGTAAATCCCTTCATATGTAAACATCCCTTTTCCAGAACACCTTTACTTATCCATTTCTGGCTAGTACACCTCTTGTACATATAATTTCTTAGCTGTTGATTTCAGGTATTGGTACATTTCAAGTACCAGAATATTCTGACAATGCTTTTTTGATAATAACTAAAGCACTACAGAGCTGCATCTAGGAGAGAAAAGCTACTGCAGTAGAAAAAAATATTTGCATCAGGTAAAATGTAGTTATATTTCCTGAGTAGATATGTAATCTTGAATTTCACTAACTTTTTCCCGTTTCTCCTGCCTAATGAAAATATTCTTAAGCTGCAGTCATCATAGGACCTCCCATCCATTAAATGGGTTAGCTGGATCTTGAAGATGTTATAGAATAAAACTAAAAACCAAAACCCTTCAAACAACCCTTCGCCATAGACAACTTTATTCTCCTTTGCTAAGTAAATCAGCTGATCCAGTTAGGTCTAGCATTATACAAAAACTCCTGACATTTCACTGGGATGGCTTTCTCAAACTATATATTCTGCCTGTGAGCCATGTGAACTCTGGCTTATCTGAAACATCTCTGGAAAATGTACAGTAGAGACCTTAGTTTCCTCCTGATCAACACAAGAATGGAAAGAAATAGTGAGAATTTCTTTTTGCCTTTGCTTCTGTCATTTATTCTCTTACCACTCTTTCCTCTCTTCAGAGATGGATGTTAGCATCTGCATCTCCACAGTGCTGACAGGCCAGTTCAGAGAGTACTATGTCAGACAGAGAATATCAACCCAATGTGTGAAGAGGGAGAAAATGGTACCTCACAGGAGAGACAAGAAAGAACAGATTATGAATTGAATGTATCTCCTCAAGGTTTAGTACCCAGGGTACTTTTGGGAACCCTAATGGGGATGACCTCTGGAGTCAGATGCTTTACCTTGGCTTGCTAAGGTGGAAGAGTTATTACAAATACCGAGCAGCTGAATACTCAAAGAATGGTGTCCTTGGTTTGTCGGGGATGGAGTTAATTTTCACAAGAAGCTAGGAGGGCACATAGCCAGGACAACTGACCCAAAGTAGCCAAGGGGATATTCAGTACCATATGACATCATGCTCAGTATATAACTGAGGGAGCTGGACAAGGGGACCAGGGATCACAGCTCACGAACAGGCTGAGCATCAGGTTCTGGGTGGTGAGCAATTGCATTTTGCATCACTCACCTTATACATTCTTTTACTAGTATTATTGTTATTCTCCTTGTGTTGTCCTATTAAACTGTCCTTACCTCAACCCATGAGATTTTACCTTTTTCTTCTAATTCTCATCCCCATCCCACCAGGGTAGGGAGAAATGACAAAGCTGCTGCTTTGTGTTTAGGTTGGTGCTTAGTTGCTGTCTGGGCTTAAATCACAAGTGGCAAACCTGAAATAGGTGGCAGGAGTAGGTGTTGCCTTCTTATGAGAGGACACCAACACAGCTCAAAAGTTTTCAACATCCTTTAAAGACCATAGTCACGAGATGTGTACACAGTATTCCAGTTTTGATTCGCTAACACTAAAGTAAAAATTTAATTTTTCTCCCTGCCTGCTTACACGTACAAGTGTCAGACTCACTCCAGTGCACTAAGGAACTGTTCTTAGCAAAGAGGCCATTTTGCTGTTCCATCCCACCAAAGCTCTCTGTATCATGTCAAGCTTTATTGATCTGTGTGGATGTATGTTTCTAGATCAGTGGATATCTGCCACAATAGTAGCAGAGCACTCCTTAATTGTCAGTGCTTAAAGGACTTGCTTTCTTCCCTGCAGAGATCTTGAAGAATGAACCTTGAAGTGATATGTGTGACTACTTCCAGGGAGCCACTTTCTCTCCTTTGCACAGCTAAGATGCCAACTGTTCTAGGTACAACTCCAACCACACACAAGTTGTTGTTGAGTTGTTGGGGTTTTTTTAATTGCAATTAAAATTTGAAGTACAAAACAGGGTACCTACATGAATGTCCAAAAATTCTGTGTGTATCTAGGCAAAATTTTATCTTTGGATTGCTGTACAGCTTAATGGCACATCTTTTATCCAAGTTAATTAAGAATTACATATAAACGCACTCAAGGCCTGTTAGGAATTGGTAGAGCTGTGGAAAATCCCATGGAGGAGTTTTGTCTCATACCTTTAGCAATCACATAATTATGTAATTGTTATGTTTCCTTGTTTAGCATGTGCACTGCGGTCTCATTAACAAGTACAGTGATATTAAAATGGCCGTGATTTCCACCAGCGCAGTAAGACATGTTGGCTGCTGCATTCATAGGGATAAATTGGTTATTTTACAAAGTCTCAAAGGGTGAAGGCTTGGGGGTTTTATTTTAACGTTTGTCACATGATCTCGCTGCATGACATCGCAAATCTCCCATCTCTGCTTTGTTGGCCTATATGCATGAATAATTTTCCCAGTGCTTGTTTGTAGCCGAGTGGGAGAAAGAGAGAATTACCGCCGCACAATCTCTTGTTGTCGGCGATCAGCATTCCGATGGTCTGAGCTGGCTTACAACAGTGTAAAGACATCAGTGGCATGTGTTATAATATATTGAGCATTGTACTCCTGAAGAACGCACGAAAGAAAGAACATTGTTCTACTAGGGAGCAATTCATCGGGTTTTTCCCAGAGACTTTTGGGTCAAGTTTTTATAGGCCTATTTGATTTTCAAATTCTTCTTCCCCCTTTTTCCTCTCAGTGAGCCATAGTGTCTAAACTTGTCTACATTTACTTCCCATGTTTTGTGCATGGTAGATGTCCTTTAAAAAGAGTATCTCAAATAAGTCTTTATTCTTGTTTTGTTGGCTCTTATTCTGTGTTTTCATGAACTCTGGCCCTGGCCATGGCAACTGCAAGAAAAATGTTAACATTGATTGACAGGATTAAGAAAGCCTCCATGCCTATCCGCATTTCAAACACTTTGGGAACAATGGTGTTTGCTGTGATTGAATTAATGAGATATCGCGGACTGTCAAAAGAGCACACATACTTTACATAAACCTGATTATCTTTGCATGGCAGAAATGAAAAAAAGGAGGGAACAGAGGTTTGGCTTTCACTCATACCTCCAAAGGAGCCATCAAAGTGTGTGCCCTAGCTCAGAGAGTGATGTGCCCGCTCAACTGGCCTGCCCTCCCTTTCTCTCCACATACTGCCTGGCTCTGCTTAGCATACATCAGCCATGGGCTTTAACAAGTCTATTCAGGCGTCTGGGCCCAAAACAACACTCTTTTCACATCTCAGCACCTCTGTGCTGATTTTTTTTTTTTTTTTTTTCCTAGGGATCTATTGTTTAACTTGAACTAAGCATACTTTCAACAATTAGACCTGAACTGGCTCCTGCTGCCCTAGCTTAACCCCAAAGAGTGACATCAGTCATAATAAAACATACATTTTGAGAGGTGAGCCACAGCTGGTGCTCACTTTTAGCAGGAGAAGTTTTGAAGAAGAGTTTTGTAGGAAACCTCTTCCCACTTAAGTCTTTAAATGATATTTCTGTCCTCTGGGAAATGTTCCAGCAGACACAATAATATGGTGAATAAATACAATTCACTGAAGTAGTACTGTATTTTAGCATAAGCTATTTTTTTTCACAAGAGTACATCATGGATTAAGAAGCTCTGAGATGAAATGTAATCCAAAAGCTGAAAGGATTCTACCTACCTACATACCTGTCTGTCTATCTGTCTACTTACCTGTCTTATGACTGCTCTAATCATTTTACATGGTCCTTATTACCACAGATGAGCATTGCTTCGTCAAATGTATGCAGCACTGGCTTACTGGAAATCATAAGTTTAATGGAGGTGGCATTTGGTTAACAGCATAATTTGTATTAGGCCTTTCAAACTTTTTGCAGGAAGTAGTAATCATTTTTTTTTATTGAATTAAACTCCTTAAATTTAAGAATCCTGATGATTTTTTGTCTTCAAGCATAGTTCATATATTGGGGTTTTTTTTCTTCTAAAAATATTTTTCTCTCTTTTGTATGCTAAATCCTGTTGGACAAAAACCAGAAAAAGTTATTTAACCAAAAGGCTCTTGTTATTAAGGCATGTCTGACAGTATTTCTAGCTTGACTGGAGTAAAGGTACTGGGAAACCCCCAAAAAATCATATGTATGAGAATATCTAGTCTGTTTCTGCAGACATATGAAACATGGATAATTTAAATAAAGTTTAAATAAGTGATCATACTTTGCTAGTTTACTTGCATCTACTCAAACCTCTAGTCCTCCCAAGGTTCCCCTATTGTTGCATTACTTCTCACCCAGTACGAACATGTAACTGTTATATAAACATGAAATATAATATTTATTGCTTTTTCAGGATCCTTAACTCACTTATATTACACTTCAGATCTTAATAAATAAGCAAGATATATTTGTTGTGTCTTTGTGTCGCCTCAGTAGTAATGCTGCTGAGCTGAAAGATACGAGATTTGGTGGCCAGATGCAGTATTTCTGCCTTTGCTACTTTATGAACTTCTTTCTTAAAACCTTGTAGAACTCCTGCAAGCTTTGGTTATTCTGTGTTGTGTTAAATGATTAATTTTCACTAAGGATTTTGAAAAACACTCTAAGCATACAGAAATTTAAGATCACCTGGTAGCACATGTTGAGCACTGCTTTGTAAGTCATTAAATAATTTATGGCAAAACTCATTTTAACACGTGTGCATATTTTCTGAGGCCATGGATTAGTGGCAGGCCTATCATAACAGATTAATGATTCAGATCAAAGAAAATGAGTAGAGCACTGTGCTGTGAAGTCACAAAACAAAATATTTCCCCCCAGAGCTTAACCAGTAGATGTCTCTGTTTCACAAACCCTGTCATGGTATCAGCTGCCATATCCTCCCTGTACATCTCCTGCATCCTTCTTAGTATAAATTCACCTTTACATACAAATGGCATCCTGATGTTTGGAAAGTAGTATTGGAAGCCTGTACAAAGTTGTCTGAATGAAATTCAGACGCACATATAATAAGCAGTAGATACTGAGACAGCTAGTGAATTGGAGGCTCTCTAATAGCTGACCTGGAGTAATCTCATTGCTTTACTCTATATGACAGGGTCATGGTGTTACCATCATATCAACAGAGCACAACAAGGATTTACAGGACTTGTATATAGCAATAGGTAGGGATGTTGCCACAGCTCACTTAGGCTTATATGTCTTGGGTTTTTCCTTCCATCTTGTTATCTGCATTCTGGCTGGTATGGCTTCCCCTCAGTGCCTTTACATGCTCATCTGCTCCTTCTGAACTCTTTCTCCTCCAGTCCTATGACACAGAGTGAAGCAAGAGAAGCTCCATCTCTCCACAGGAGGAAAGCAGCTTTTCCCCTCCAGTCTTAAGAACTTGTGTGCCCAAGAAAGAAACCCTGTGCAAAAAGAAGCTGCAGAGAGTGGTGTCTTTGGGACAGGGATAAGAAGGAAGGAAGACTAATTGTGGTGACATAACCCTGCAGTATCTTCACATCCCTGAGCTGCTACCAACCTGCAGTGCCTTCTGCAGAACGCATTGCTCTGTACACCATGGAGCAGCTTCACTTTCTGCTTCCTCCTTTCTCTCCCAGGGAGGAGCAAGAAATGGCAGTACTGCCTGTTTCTCTTGATGAGAGCTCTGCCAGTGAGTTAAAAATATTTTCAAGAAGTCCTTTAAATTCACAGGGGCAATTACATGTCTATGAGAATAGCAACATAAAAGACGAGTGGATGAAAAATGGCAACAGGGATTCCTGCTTTTGTGAACACAGGTATTGTTGACCTGTATGTAGATTTCAGGACGTCTTTCCTGCTCATTTAAGAGCAAACATTCACATTCACCCTACCCTGTAATTTACTTTTAACTTTCTGAATGAATATTGCTTGCTTTTCCTTTTTGCTTTTAGTGAATTTGCAGTAAAATTATGCTTTTAATTTATTAAAACTATTGTAAGTTGAAATGTCAGCACCTGTATTCTTGATATTAGCAAAATGTAGGCATTTTGCTCATCAAATAAATAATTTCAATTTGGATAAAGCCCAAGCTTGCTTTAAGCTACCCAGAGTGTGGTCAGCTGTCAAGTTGGTAATTCCAGTCTACCCTCTGCCTTCTGTCACCATGCCTTTCTGCCACTTCTCTTCTGTCCACACTAGCACCAGTCTGTGTGCATGCCCATGGTGAGCTAGATCACTTGCCCCCAGCTGCTTCTTCCCCTGGCCAATGTAAGCACAGTGGTGACAGGAAAACCTGGCTGGGGGTTGGATGATGGTGAGATTTCCAATTTCTAATTGCACTTTTTAGTTAGATGAGCCTAATGCAATGGTCAAACCCTCACCCAAGAGAGGAAATCTTTGAATGTTGCAAAGGTGTACGCTTTGGGATGTGTAAATAACAGCTGTAACTGTTATCATTCCACTATTTCCCTTATCTTTTTCACTTTTTCTGCCATCTTTTTTCTAGCTTCTTTACTGAAGGAGGGAACTATTTCCATTTTGGGTCCTTCAGTACAGATGGTGTTATCAATACTTTTTCCAAGCCAGGCAACATTTTAATAAAAACATAAATAGGAAGGCAAACTACACAGTTTCTTTACCAGTTGAAAATTCTTATTATTACTATACAACAATTTTTTGTAATGGTTCACATAAGAAGCATTGGAAAGTAGCTAGGAAAGCAGGTAAGACAGAGATGAAGAAAATTTGAGAGAAATAATGAATATGAAATAATGACAACAAACACCTTCCAAATTTGTTGTGTCTGCCCTTGTTTCCACTTGGAATCCCACTTGGAATCTTGCACAGTGAATTCATTGCTTTACCATGGCTCACTATCATGTGCATGGAACCTTCCAGCAACCAGCAACTTAATAGCCCCTCAACCTTCACCCAACTCAGGCCTTCTTCTGGTGTAACTCCACCAAATTCTTTTTGCAGCTTGCCAGTAGCTTACTGTGCCACCAGAGCAGGAAGGATTTCTGCTGGTAGACTAGCCCACATTAATTGTGCAGGCTTCTTCCATGCATATTGTTCCTGCCAGCGTTGATGTGCCCTGTCTTCTTTCAGGAGTAGGAAACCTTTCTTTCCTTTATCCTGACACATATTCCTAATATATTCTCCCATGTGTGAGTTTAAGGCCTAACTACAGGAAAGAGTTGAGGTCATGATAAGCTTACAATTGGTGAGTGATCCTGCTACCTTTGCTCTCAAGTAGGTGTGTTGGTATCTTGTATTAATACTCAGGTGGCTGAGTAAAGGCTTCTGCCAATGAGTTTGGACTGGCACCAGCAAACACCAGCAGATGCTGAGTAATGCTTTAAAGCATATTAATTAAAACATGATGGCTAACATAAAGCATCACTTATTTTCCTAATCGTGGCAAACCCTTTAAGCCTCATCTCCAATAATATTTTGACCCAAGAGCAGTTCAGCAGCAAAAATCCCATTTACCTCAGGGCACTCACAATTTCATTAGGCTTTCTAGGAAAAGGCAGAGAGCACACCTAACACCATGCTATTCCTGCCACTTCCCCATTTTTATAATTACTAAATCAGCTACTAGGGGTTAAGCATTATGGATGAGCAGAATTTGTTAGATTTTAAAATATTTTGCAATGGAATTATAAATTTTCCAGTACAAAGGCCACAAGTCTTCTACTGTCAAAGATGTTGTTTCCTCATGCTTGAGAAATGTGATCTAAAGCCCAGAAGACAAATATAGAAGACCAAAAATTAAATTGAACTGCATCATACTTATTTCCCTTAAACAATGAAGATACACTGCATATTTCAGGTGGTGTTCATTTCTAGTTGTACCCTCCTAATGAATTTCTGCATTTTCAATTGTTGAGCAAACTTTACAATCAAATTTTAAAAAGAAAGTAATTTTGTTTTAAATTTTACTGACTTTACAAAATGGCAGTAAAAAAATAAATATTATTTAATGACTATATATGTAAAACAATTCACTGCATGCACTTTACATTTCTTGATTTAGTTTATGGCTTCCTGTTCATATTTCCTTCTGGCTTAAATATAGCTGTCCTAATTTTGAATTTGGCAACATATAGAAGTTAGGAGTTTTCTTTAATAGTGATGGTTCACTTTTCAACCTTGTTTTAAGAGGTGCATTCTTCGCACTACAGATGCAGTATCCTTGAGTAACCAGAAATCATTAATAAATATAATGATCACTAGTAGTACTGGAACAGGTGAAGCTTTGAGGTTAGTACAATGCCCTGGCAAAACATGTTTGCCTAGATGAAAAAGTTTGAGGAGATTAACACCTGCAGAGCTGGCCCACTGGTAGGTTGTTGCAGGTTAATGGAAATGTGTGGCAACAGGCAGCAACATTAGCAGGGTCTTTATCTTTAGGTCTCATAAATATTCTTCGTAACCCCTGCTAACACTCATGTTTTGGGCTTTTCTAGAAAGAATTAGGACAGCTAACTCCATGGATATTGTTAGGATTAGGCACGTTCAGTTCAGGGTTCCCACCCTTTCCCACTTTCAGTTCAGAATTGCCCATCTTTTTGCACACAAATGTTTTGAGACCCTATCAAATGTTGTGATTTGCTGATTGCTGCGTTTTGCCTCTTAAGGAAGGGAAATTAACAGCAAATTCCTGGGTTGTAGAGAACGGACCTTGGAACATTTTATTTGAAATGTAGTACTCTATTAAATAAATCTGTGGAATGCAGAACTGAAGGCTCATGCCTTTCTGTGCTGAAAAGCCAGTTTGGTCATTAAGTTAAATTTAAAAGGAGTATGAGCTTCTTGTAATCATATACAAGTTTATTGCTCTCTTCAGGTCTTTGTCAGTTTCTTTGTATATTAAACCACAGAGACTTTAGGAGATTGAAAATGGAGCTGGGAAGGGGTTAAGGATCTTCGTTGACTGCAATTTCTCAATCAGCCTCAGGAAGCCTCAGGTCAACTTTGCTCATAAAACTCTGCACAAATATTTCTTTTTCTATCAGAGGAATTCTAATTCCACACACAGACCAGTGCCACTAAGATTATTACACATTATTAAAAATTAATTTTAAAAAATGGTTTGGTCCCTGTAATCTCCTGTAGAACTGTGAGAACCCAAGCTTTGGAAAAAAATTCACTCCTGTAATAGTAAAATAAATACTAAATATAGTCTTTTTCCCTGCTATTCTACTATTTCTGTTATCTCTCAGTTTTGAAATCTTTGCTCTTTTTGCACCTTGCACGGTACAACTGTATATTTTACCTCTAGCTATAAGGCTATCCTTATGAAGAAAAAAAAATGGAACTTAACAGGGATGAAAACCTGCTATAGAGCTTAATAGGTTTCCATGGAAATTACTCTAAAACCCATATAATTTAATAGAAACTTCAATACAAAATGTGAAAAATCACTCCCTCCTGTGGTAAAACTTGTAGGAGGGTGGGCTCAAGAAAAAAAAAATACTTCTGTTGAAATGAGGTTGTTATATTGTATGGCTATGGGGTTGGAATTGCCTGTATCCCACAGAATAGGCCTGTAACCAGAATTGTCTGGACCGCTTTGGCAGCTTGGAGGGAAAGTGCCTTATGTCCTGATACTTCGAGGAACCCGGTCTCCAAGGGAGATACACCAAAAATAAGGTGGTTCTTCCCCTGCATCCAATTTCTAGTTTTCATTCATCTTTCCTCAGGATAAAGCTGACCAACTGAAAAATGCCACATGTCCATCCATGTCCTAGTGTGACAGATTGCAGGAGGACTTTTTATGTGCCTGTGTTGGCACCATGTCCTCTGTGACTGCAAATTCTTTTGTGCAGCCAGGATAGGCTTTGGGATGCTTAGCTTGTGGGAAGCGATGGAGAGATGAAGGAGGTAGGGTGCCTAGAGAGAGGGGATAAGGAGACCAGGAGTGGGGGAAACCATGGGGAGGGCACCCTGAAGCATGACATAGACCCACAATCATACTCCAGGCAGGAGTGGTCACAAGCAGGTTATCCTCACAAGTGAGAGTGTGCAGGGTTTGAGCTGCTCAGGAAAGTGCTACCAGCTGCTAACCTAGAGAAAAAGGGAGCTGTGGGTGAAAGGCAGGAGTTTTCTTCTTCAAAAATTGTTTTGCCATTGTCTTGTCATCTGACTCTGCTTGAATCATGTCAGTTTTCAGAGTTACCTTGTTCTAATTTGTGTTTTAATAAAATATAGCCCTTTGGGGTTATTTATGTTCCTATATTATATCAGAGATGGGACTGTTCTACTTCACAGCTCTGGTGAATGTGGCATCTCAAATACATCTGAGTAGACATAAGCTTCTAAGTGTATCTACTGTTTATTCCAGACTGACAACTACCCATGTGCCTATAGGTCGTCCAAATGAATGCTTGTCCCAAGCTGAACATTATTTGAGAGACATTCTTTTCACTGAACTCTGCCACTTGCTTTTTTTCTGCCAATAAAAAGTTTACAACTCTCACTGTATGCCACAGAAATCTTGTGTGTGTGTGTGTGTGTTGAAGACTGATTTAGTGTATCAACAAGCAGGTAGAAATATTCTACCCCTATGAAAGGCTGTTTACTTGTTTATTTGTAGCCTTAATAAGCTTATTATATATAAATATTAACAACATTCTTTATTAGCAGTGCTAGACAGTTAGAACATTCTGAGAGCAATTTCTTAGAGCAATGCATGATAGCAGTGGTCTTAGCTTTACAGAGAGCTTTTTCTACAGTGGAATATAAAGAAAACATTGGAGTGACAGATTTCTCATTTATTTATATTTCTTCATAGTAAATTCTGATCACTGTGCTCATTTGAATGCTCATCAGAGAAACTTTTGCACTGGAAACTGAGAGAACAGAAAGGATGAGGTGGAGTAGAGCCATCAACTCTGGAAAAGGAAGGGGCGTATGGTTTCTGGATGTTGTCTTGTGCTTTCCCAGAGAGAAACTATGCATCACTCAAAACTGCACAGATGGGATCATCTGTTGATCACCTTACAACATTTAATACTTTTCAGAAAGTTTGATGTTTGAAACATGCTGGCAGATAACCCAAATTCCCAAGCGTCTTATGGAGTTCCTGTCTTAATAACCACCTGCACAGAAATCAACAGTTTGTGACAGTGGGTAGATTTTCACATATCAGGGTATATACGTATCTGATGGACTTTTCAATGTGTATGCAGAAAGTACTATGAAACAAGGTCTGTAAGGATTCAAAAAAACGTTGACAACTCTGTAATCCTTTGCTACAGTTTCTGCTGCAATGCACTGAACACTGTAGTTTTAAGTCAGGTGAGGAAATGAGAGAGATCATCCCAAAATGGAGCAAATCTAAAAGGTACAAAGGCTGTGTCATTTAATACAGGCAGGATAATACCCAAAGTTAATGAATTCAAATTGAGTGTGTTCAACAAAGGGATATTTTAAAGAAATTGCAATATAATTAGAAATGTCTCGCTTGCTCAAATACTCATCCATTCAGAAAAGACTTAGAAAAGGATGGAGTTTAAGAAGATGCATAAGTTTGCTTCAAAATGGAATTCTTCCACACAGCCTGGTCTCCTGGGAGTAAAAATCATGAAAAAGAGATGCTGCTTACAAAGAAACCGTGGGGGACTTTTAAAAAATGGTGTTGGTGAAGACCTACATATTTTCTGTATCAAAAAGAAGATGGGATTACAGCACAAACATATGTACTTTGATCAAATCAGGAGTAGGGATGGAAGAGACCTTGAAATAGTTAGTGCATATGAAAGGGATCATAAGGGACCACCCTTGCAGAGGATGACTGGTAAGAAGATGCTGTGTGACAGATGGTTGGGAGTTAGTTACTTGTAACTCAAACAAGAAATGGACTGAAGGGGCTCCCATATATTGCAGGAAGATGTTACCAATATTTTACATGGATTTTACCTTACTTAAGGGAAGATGAATGTCTCTCATACCTCATTTAGCTCACTTCTGGTGTTATTCTGCATTCCTGACCGGCTACAAGTCTTGTTGCACACAGAACCTTTCCAAACCTGTGGGAATAAAGGTCAATTCTCTCTCTATACATAAATGTAACCTGGAAAGATTGTATGTAAGGTAATTTGATCAGATATCTTCATGTATTTTGAACTCTCAAGATAGAAAAGGTGATCACTGGCTCAGAGAAGAGGAAAAATATTCAAGCAGATGTGAAAGGGACCATATACCTAACCAACAATCTGAAGTATCAGATGAAAATATGTATTGTCTCCATACTATTATTTGCTGAACAACTTTTCAGAGGACACTTTATCTTTCTGGATGACTTAGTTTTAGGATTGAACTTTTATCATTGCTAGTCACATCAGAAGCAGAGAGAGGATGTATCACTGCAGTTTCTCTTTGTTCCTGTTCTCTGCAGGTAGGAGGGTCAGGCCATAGAGATAATACAGTTTATGGTGTACACACAGCAAGCCGAAGGAATAAAAGACATGGGTCTGAAAGTAAACGTGGCTAAAGGACATATCTCCTATTTTAAATTCAGTTGCAGTGGAAAAAGGTGGTCCTTTCTGAACAGTGTTTTTGACAAACCAGATTTGCTTATGGTAAAAGGCTGGATAGTTAAAGTCTGGACAAAAATCCCTTTTGAAGGGAGTACAAAGCACTTGCTTTGTCTTGTTGTGGGACAACACACAAATGTGTGTTGTACTTTGTTGAAGTATTGTATCAGAATCAAATACTGCTACTGTCTCTATGTTGGGAACTTCCCATCACATTTGCCTTCTGTCCCTAAGACTTTTTTTTTTTTACTCTTTGTTTCTTACCTTACTTTTTCCCCTGACATTTCCTTGTTCATTGGAACTGTTTGTTTTTAATTGACTATTTTCTGCTTTAGAGAAAGGTTTGGAGAGCAGTTTTTTTTTTAAATACTGTCAGGCAAGAACTTGGTGCTGCTTTCACTAATTTTCTCTAAAGTTTATCTAAACTAGGTATGTAATTTGCAATTATAATTTACTGGCACCAACTTAGTAGTAAAATAAGAACCATAGATCCAAACAAACAAAACTTTTTAGGCTCGTTTTTTGGAGGAAATTATATGGACATAGTTTGTGTGAAATAATAAAGGAACTGTATTCAGGAAGCACAGTTACGTAGCTGCTAACAGTGATATTTATCACTATTGAAAGTACTTCTGCATGTAAAAATACGTGGTGCTTATTTCAGAAGTGCTTGCCTAACCACTGTATTTATGCATAAAAATATGCACAAGGATTACTAAAATAAACTTTTGAGCATGCATTTTACTCAGCTAGCAATGCATTTCTTGTATTTTATTCATTGTTTTATTATTCAGGGAATGAGCATAATGTTATAAAATGTGAAACTACGGAGCTATATTTAATGCTCAAAGCCAACTATCTTTCCTGTGGAGGATAAGAAAATTCATTAAAATTTCTATGTATTTTTCTCTCCTCTTTTCTTCACTTTAAATTGTGCTGCACTTGTCTCCTGAAGAAATCACTCTTGTATTGACTTATTCAGGCTATGCTCCTTTTTTATAAAAGTCATCTAGTAGAGCAGGATCTTTTATTTACAAGACCATATAAAAAGGCAGATCCTTAGCTTAAGTAAGGTATCTTAGTTTCACTGAGTTCTCCGATGCTCTGGAAATTTTTCCCAGCTGATGTCATTCATGTTCCAAATTTCAAACTTTCAGTATGCATGCATTATGTTATTTGTTCAGTAGGTCACTATGTTATAATTAATAACTTGTTAAATTTTTTCTTTTGTTTTGTTTTTGAGGAGCTCATGTGGAAATGACCAACCTGAGGAAAATTTCTGAGAGAGAGGAAGGGATGAGTGATTTGCTCACAGTGAATTGTTTACTCATATGGACTCCCTTAAAAAAAGGATGTGCTAGCTTCCTTGAAACATTACATACTCTTGTGCTCAACTTTTGGTACTGAGAGAATGAAGGGACATCCAAGTGAGTTGTTAAGAAGTGCACTTGAAAACAACCTATAAGTCCCAAGCTTCTCCTAGTAAGACAAGCTTACCATAGTTACATGCTCTGAGCAGCAGCTGCAGAGAACTGTCAAATTCCCTTTTCTTCCCAGGTGTGTGGTCCTTTCCCTTACAAGTTTCTTAAGCTCCATGGGTAAGGCTGAGGGGTGGAGAAAGGTTTATCACCCATACTTTGATTCATTGCTGTATAGCAAAGAACAAAGTTATTGTGCTTACATTAGCAACACAGATATTTTCACACTAAAGTTATACAGCTCTTTTTTTCCATCTCAGCTGGGAAAAAAATAGGGAAGTTGACCATTCTAGTGAAAGGAAAAATAAAAAATGTGAAAAACTTTTTTTAAAAGTCCAAACATTTTGTTGCTGGCATTGCTGGAATGGGTATAGGTCCTGGAGTCTCTTGGCTCCCACCTTCCTATCAATATGCTGAGGGTAAGGAAAAGAAAAAAAATCAAACATTTCAAAGCCATATCTCCATGGCTCCTTGAAGGCTTAAAACCTGAAAGTCATGGCTTGCCTAGGTCTCACAAAGACTTCTGGGGCCATCTGACTCCCACAGATCTGAACCTGTTAACATGTCAACGATGTGTCCAAGCACCACATCTTAAAAGACTCATGGCCTACCAAAATTCCCAAAGGAAATTCAGGACGAACAAGTGTGACAGTAATGCTTTTCACTGTATTTCTAATGCTATGGATCTTAGCATGTGTCCAAGAAATTGTAAAAATGATTAAAATTTGTTATCACTTCTTAAGAACAGTGTGACTGGAGAAAATTAACTACTTATTCTTGAGAAGTGGCACGTAGTACGAGCAACTAAGAACACACATATCAGAATTCAGTACCATGAAGATTTTGTGAACACATTTGGAAGACACAAATAGTTAAAGACAGGAAGTTAATGTAAAATGAGAGAACCCCCAATAAACATTTCAGATATACCAGATGCCTCTCTTTATAAGATGATTGATTTGATAATCCATGTTAATGCAGTAGATGCGCATCTTAAGTAAATCACTGGGTGTGGTGCTGTAAGGAAAAACAGATAAAATAAATAAAAAAAAGAAAGTATTAGTACAAGCAAGGTTAGATGAATAAGGAGTCTGTGAAACAGGAAGCTATAGCAAATGCACTATAGGGAAGCTCTCAGACAGAAGAATACAGAGCAAAATTACTCAGGCTCTCTCAGAAAGAATGGTTTATGGACCCAGGCTATATAATATTGTTATTAATGCCTTTGATGGCATGTGTTAATGAAATCTGCTGAAAACACACACACAGAGGAGATATCCCCAGTATAAAGAAACACCAAAATACCTGAGAGGAGAAACCTGAAAAATGGAATAATAGAAACTGAATTAAGCTGAATAAGGAAAAATTCATTACAGACAAGGAAGGCTTTCTTACCTGCCATATTTCCCAGTTCTGATGGAGTTCACATGTCAGTGATGTTTTCTGAGAGGGTATATGGTACATAAAATTTGATACCTACATTAAAAATTTTTGCCATTAGATTTATGATGTTCTAGGAAAAAGTCCCAGTTTCCTGCTATTCCAGCACCTTACAAGCACTCTTGAAGATCTGAAGTTTTAGCTCCTTGGAGTTAGGAAGTACAACCTATCTCACAGTCTCAGAAGTCCTAGATCTGGGAAAATGGGAAGGATTAAATAAATTAACATCTCTTTCCTGTCATCCATACAAAATTCCTTTTCCTCTATGGGATTTCCTATTTAATATACTCACTGACTTTATTCCACTCCATCATAATCCCCAGATCCTCTCATTAATGCCCTTGGTTGCAGATATGTGGCTTCTTAGCCCTGCACGGTCACATAGGACCACAGGAACCTCTTCACTTTTCCAACTATCTCTCCATAGCTTTCCCAGAAGGTATGTTTCTCAGGCTGTGTGGCATCTAAAAGAACTCCCCCTAGAAGCTTCTGGGTTGTCTTGTGCAGCAGTTTCTGTGCCTTGCTGAATATCAGATGCAGATGCTTCCCTGATAAGGAAGGAGATGAGGAGGACGACATAAAGACATGAGGCATTAAGGTGTCTTTCCAATGCCAGGTCTACTATAGCCCTTCATTCTAGATCTTTATTCTTTACTCTTTGCTCAGAGATCCTTATTGCCCCTCTTTTGGCCACTGTTTCTTTCAGCTGTTATTCGTGAGCCCTTAAACACCTTCTCATTGAAAAAAAATATGAATTTTCTGGAAAGCTCTTTTCATTGTTCTCCATTTTGTCTCTTTTGAAGGTCTCAGAGAAAAGATCTCTTACAAATAAAAGGGGTAATGTGGACAAATAGTTGTGGGATCAACCTCAAGGTGAGATCCTTAAAGGGTATGTAAATGGACATTCCTCATCCACCTTTTTTGAAGGGGACATCCTCCTTCTGCACAAGTTCAGTGTTATATTGCTGTCATTTCCATTACTGGATTCCGATAGATGCGACAGCTTGTCTGTCCTCAGGAAAACTCATCTCCCCAAGTTAGAGAATGGATTAATCTCACTGGAAGGTAGATATCTACATCTGAGCTATGATACCTACATCTGCTGTAACCTCATGTAGAGTACACTGCACATTTTGGTAATCTAGGGAGCAAAAAGGATGAATTCAAACTAATGTGTGGAAAGAAGGTGTTCTGGAATGGTCAGGGATGTGAAGATTTGTTTTTTAATAGAGGATAAAAGAGACAGAAAGAAAAGAGGAAGTACACCAGACTGGTTTTAACTTAAATGTAGGTAAATATAAAAAATGGAATTATAAAAATGTAGTTGCCTACAATAGTAGGGGACTGTGATAATTTAGGCCATTGATAAATTCTTAGTAATATTTTGTTCTATATATTCATATCACATCTGCAAAATCTTGGACAGCAAATTTATTGTATATGAAATGAAATTCTAAATTCTTTTTAACCATTCATTGGCTGTTCAGAAACCACACAAATGTTCAGCTCACTTTTCCACTGGATTTGTATCATTCCTGAGGTGTTCTGAAAATAATCTCATGCTCACATTCTCTCCACTATGAATATATTTGTTTAGTTTTCCTACAGTCTTTTTCAATCTAAGTCCCCTCCTTTCCATATACTATCCTTGTTTCTTTTCTGTTGTCGTCTCTTATTATTGGTATTGGTGAAGTATCCCCTGCTGTTTGTTTTAATTTCCTAATTCAAGCCTAATGCAATTCAATTGCAGACCTTAGACCTGAAGCCTAAAAGTCAGGCTGACTTTCAGTAACTCCCATTTGCTCCTTTTCCATATCAAAATTAAATCTAGACTTTTAAGGAGGAACTTGCATAAACTTTGCACCTGTTTTATAATTCCTTTCCAATATGATTCTCACTCAAACCTAATGGAACCCTGAAACTGACTTGCTGATATCTATGATGATTATGTGACAGCATATTGGGAAGGGATTGTGTGTAAAAATACAGGAGAAATACTAAAGATGTCTCCAGCTTCTGGCGCTGTTGTCAGAGCACTATCTGAGAAGTGAACCTCAACTCTTGTTTTATGACAACCTTTGCTTACCTTGTAGCGCACACATTACCTTCTGAATTACAGGAAGTAAAAGAAAAGCTTCCTGTCATATGGAGTTGTAAAGAAGGAAATAGGACCAAATAATACATTTATTAGAAATGTGCTTTTCAAAATTATATTGTAGAGTTCGAAAAGGCTAAAACTTTACACTACAATGTTGAAAAAGAAGTAGAGATATTTTTGTTTTCAACGATTGTTGTATTGTTTCTCATTATGGTGTAGGAAATTAAGAGTAATTCCACTGAAGTCAATGAAATTTCTCCTCTTTGACAAATATGACCATGTCAGAGATCAATGTGCTGCTCAGCTGTAGTGTTCCTGTGGAGGTGGGGGAAAGTCAATCTTTTTTGCTTGTAATCTTGAAAATATTTAGAAACCTAAAATCTTCTTACATCTACTCTCTATATTGCATTTATATGTTGCACTCCTTTGCACTTAATTGTCATTTGAGACAGCGTATATACTTTCATACTGAATGTTTATGCAAAATGTTCTCCAGTGTCAGTGAAATGATGTAGCTATAAAAATGAAAATAATTAAAACTATGAAAATGCTATTAGTGGATTAACCAGTCTCTCTCTTTTTGTTTTTAATGGAAAGTATAAAAGAAAAATAATATAAATTTTCACTGTAATATTGCTGAAACTGTTTTAAAGCATGTTGTATGGTCTCAAATAATAAAGAAAGAGTACAGGGCAATTAGGGTCATAGGGTTTTCTAAGTATAATTTCTCATTTTTCTTATAGGGCCTAGAAATAACACAGAACAATCATTTAAAATTTTATTCTCTATAAGAAGGCAGCAATTGAGGCAGGAAAGGGATAGGATTAAAGTAGGAATAAATGTAAAAATAAAATGTTTCCTTTTGAAGATTACTCATTTAAGGAAAAAAACCTTCATATTTTTAGTTAAACAGTTCTTTGTACCCAGGGAGCCTTTCTTTCACTCAAAGAATGCTTGTTAGTAACAGTTTCTTGTTGGTAAAAGTTAAATGTCTTTTCTTTTTGATCTTAAAAGTTTAATTCTTCTATATTAATCCTACTCTTAATCAGAGAGATTTACCAAGACTTAAGAAGGACACATGTACGCACACAGCAGGGAACAGACAAGAAAGGAAAAAAAAAATGATGACTCCTATTTATGGTTAAGCTTTGGAAAGATATAATTAATTCAGAACCCAGATTATTCAGGATTCAAGGGATGCTAGCTTTCTTTTCCTATCAGTGCAGATTTTAGCCCTGGACTCTTGGAAGGTAATTTGTTTTTTTGACAGAAATTCTGGAGCCTTCACTTCTCCTCTTCAAAGGCCTCCCATACCAATTAAAAGCTAGCTGCATATCATTCTGGCGCCTCATGAAGGAAGCTCTTTGTTTCTTTGGCATGGTAGGTGCCGCAAGCCAATGAAAACTACAAGTCCGTGCAGTTTAACATTAAGAAGCATAAGAAATATGAGGGACAAAGAAACCAGATGAGTGTGTGTGAACAAATGCAATGTTACAGCCCTCTGTCAGGAAATGAGGCCATACATCAGACGATGTTTTCATCACATGGTCATTTGTTGATCTGAGTTACAGTGAAATAATTGAAAAAGAACTTTTTTTAAAAAAAATTACCTTTTGGTAAATTGGTTGATTACATAACATAATGCTTTGTTTTATGTGTCAGTGGTTGATTTTAACATAATCAGTATACGTAGCTCACTGGCCCAGGCTATAGCCAACCTCAGCTGGCAGTGGCCAGTCTCAGAAGACAGGATAAATGGGTAAAAATGTCATTTATTGATACTTCCTGCAGGATTTTTTCCAGCTTCTAGTGATTCATAGCTTAGAAGGAGTTTTAGAAAGAGATCTTGAGGGAGTTCTTTTCCATGATATTTGCTCAGTCTTCTCTTGAAATCACATGAACTTCCAACATCTGTATCATCCTGAGTCAATGAGCAACATTGTTCTTTGTGTTGAAAAGTATCTCCACTTGTTTGCTTTCAATTTACTAGTATTATTTGATGTCCCCTAAATGCTTTATCGGGAGAAAAAGTGAACAGATATTCTGATTTTATCTTCTGTGAGGCACACATGGATTTTATGGACCTACATTATTTCCTCATTCCGCCCCAACATCTTTTTTCCAGGCTGACCCCATCCTTGCTTTTAGTTATTCTTTAAAGGAAAACTATTTCTCACCTTTGACCACACACATTGGCTTTCTTTCCGAGTTTCCTAGTTTCTATTTTTTAATATTTTTTGAGAAGGCAACAAACCAGTATTTAATATGCAGAATATAATTTACAAAGTAGCATAGTTATACATATGTATATATATGTATTTATTTTTTTTTTTGTTAGTCTTTACTCTTCTACTGAAGTACAGTTACAGGTTTATTCTGCTTTAGTACAGATGTCAGCAGCATTTTAATTTTTTTTCTGCAATGTAATTAACAAGTGGGATGCTGCTCATTTTGTCTTCCTTGGCTATATACTGTGTTAGCGTAGATTGTATTTATTCTACTGACATTGCTTTGAGGACAGAAGAGGAGGTTCTAAAGCATTAAAAACACTCTCATCATTCTGTGGAAAGTTGCATGACACAGTGTTGTGGTGCAGTTTTCCAAACAGGGACTCCCCAAGTAGTTCATGTAGGACAGAAAGTCTTTGTCTTTATATACTCACCCTGCTTTAATATATGCTGTCTCTACTGGGAGCAGTCACATGCAGCTACTCGTCTCTGAAGTTGCTTTTCTTAACCTGAACAACACTGGAACAAACTGCAGTCTTTTCCTTTCTGTAGGGATATCTACCTCAGGATTGGCAGTGGCAGCTGAAGGGTTAATTCCCAATGGACACAGAAAAAGCAAACAGTCTGGGTGCTAGTTTGTAAACCGAATTTTCAATGTGTAGCCCACAGACTATCATTGATTGCGGTAAATAAATAAAACCACTCCTGACTTTTATTGTTGTAGGGAGTAATTATAATTCACAGGGCCAGACCCTTTGTGCCACAGAATGCTTCATTTGTGGTTTGCATGAGCAGATACATTAACTTCTGTAAGCTCTTTTCATTAGAACGCTATTACTCATTGAGGACTGATCAATATATCATCTATACAACATCTTGAATGTGGATGTCTGGACCCATTGTGGGCTTGCTGATAATGACTTCTTTATTCAAGCCAGCTTGTAGGAACAAGGAGATAAAGAAAAGGGAAGAGAATTATAGCATATGCTCATGAAAGTATTCTAAAGGTTATAAACAGAAAGCAGGAGTAAAGCTACTGGGTAGGGAAAGACATCATAGAGAAAAAAAGAGTGGAAGGGAATGGAAAGTTGAAAAGGAAAAAAGGTTAGAGTTTCACTGTATTTCTTTTTCTGACATTATGCAAAGCAAGTTAAGTTTTAATAAACCTTCTTTTGAAACTAGTCCTCCCCTTTGGGATTATATTGCCCTTTAGGTTTTCATACTCTAATGCTCTGCTCAGCTTGTGAGGCATTTAAGTATTCCCAAAGAAAGCAAAGCACCATTTTCCTTCCCCCTTGAAATCTTTTGGTTTTGTTCTCCAACTTCTTCATCTCCCTCCTTCTACCCCAAATAAATCCTCTGGGGCTTAAAGGTCTTATTTCTTCCATTAACTTTTGATTTCTTACTGTATTCATCCTTTTCTTCTGTTTCAGGCTTTTCTTAGGCTCTTTATCAAATTTTGTATCATTTTATTATAACTTTAATGTGTAGTGTGACAGAGTACAGCTTGATTCAGGCTCACTGAACTCTCCATATCTGGGGTACATTTTGGAAAATTGAAACAAATAGAAAATTATATATCCATATATATATAAAATCATTTATTCTAGCTTTTTCCTTAATTCTCTGCTTTGGCTGCTGTTTTTCTGATGGCAAAAGAAATAAAGAATTGTAATTTGTTCTGTAGGTTGGAGTGGAGGTGCCATGCAGATGAAGGAAATATACAAAGCATTAGACTTCCATTTTGAAGAATCTGAAAAAAAGAATTTATGAAAGAATGCATAACCAGGGAGCCATTTCAAGCTTCAATCTTGGAGTAGGAAGAAATACCTTTTTTTTTTTTTCTGAAAGAAAACAAAACCAGATTCCTTATAAAGAAGGTCTTCATCAAGTAAGTGTTTTAAATACAATGCCAACAAAAAATAGTGTGAATAAACACATTTTAGTGGGACATGAAGTTTAAGTACCTGTATAATGCATGAAAATGAAAATCTTATGAATTTATTTCAACCGATTCATCTGTTCAGGAGGACCTTCCAAGGAGAAGAATACTCTCAGTGATGGAGGTCAACATCTGGAAGTCAATAAGTGGTTCAGATAGTAAGGCAACATGCATCAGTTTCCTGATGCTGACTGAAAACAAACAATTAAAGATCTTTAGTTACATTTTTAGAAAGACATCAGAACAGCAAGCTGATTTTGACTTTAATCCAGCAATCTAAAGGTGTTAAACGACCCAGCTGATGGAAATTATGTACTGGAAGTCCTCACAGCAGAAGATGAAGGATAAACAGACTACTATGAAAGTGATTGAAATATTGTCTGTTGGTTCGTAACAGTAACAGACATGACCAGGAAAGCTCAATTTTATTACATGGAAAACAGATATAGACAATTTCTAATCAGCTCAGGCTGGAAAAAAAATGTTGTCAAATTTAATTTCCCCTTGAATGGAAATATTCCATTTTGGGCTGTGTTCATTTGTCAAGTCAGATCAAGTATTATTCTCTGAGGGCAGGTACCAGTAACTATACATCTGTTTCAACTGCCCCAGTGCTTTATGGAAGTTGCAGTTCAAACATCTCACTTGTGCCTCATGATGAACTAACTGTAAGGGTGCAGCATGGAAAGGACAGGAAAAACTTAATCTGCTCCAGCCTTGAAAGGAGAAAGGGGTTTAATTGCTCCCACTTTCTGGGAACATGACAAAACGCAGTTCAATGCTGAACTGTGTCTAGATGAAACTTTTGAGTTTCAAAATCTTTATGTTTGTTTTCACCGAATGAAACAAAGGGAAAGGTCTGGGATTTCAGAAAGGAAAGATTCCAATCTTCAAAAGAAAGAAAAATAAAACTGTCTGTGGAAACAAAAGCCAAAACCAGAGAAAGGATTGGCACTGTATATGACTGGGTAGGCCTGGATAATCTCTGCCCAGTTGTTGTCAGACCACAGACACATGGTAAATCAGCAGTGCTTTCATCTAGAAAAGGCTCTGCAGCACCTGTACTAGTGCAGGGCTCATGAAGGCTTGTTTATAGTCCAGAGTTTGCTGCTCAGGGTCCATGAACAGTGTGCAGAGAGAATTAAAACCCAGCTGTGGCATGCAACACAGCGTGCTCTGCACTTTATTGTGCACTCTAGCTGTTTTGCCGTGGTGACACTAAGGCTCTCTGCAACTCACTCTTATTTTTGACTGCCTATCCTGTCATAATAAATGCAGAACAGGACATTTTACTTCAGCTTCCAGAGCTGAGGTGGTTCACATACCTTCTGTAACTAGTCAATCCTCTTAAGGGTCAAATAAGATATTTCAGACAGTTTTATGTATAATGTGCATTCTGTACTCCAGGTTTATGTCTATGATTATTCCAGCAACTTTAGTCTGCTTCTCTATAATTAATTGTGCTGCTGAAGGAGGCTCAGTCAGATGTTAACAAACTAATTTTTCTACTTTGACTCTCCTTTCTCTGGCTTCTGCCAGACCTCTCACACCTCTCAACCCTTTCTTAGTAGTCTAATATTGACATTGCAGACTTTCACTGTGCTTGTATGAAGGAATTATCCTCTTGTGTTGGCTTCTTCTAGGGAATTGTTCCTTGATGGACTGTTCCAGCAGTTTTCTGTAAAGCAGTCCTGGGCTCAATTAGGAGAATCCATTACAGGTGTGTCATTGAGCCCAGAAGTGTTTGGGCTTCTTAATGGGTAACAGGACTTGCTTTAAATCTCCATGGAAGTGTTCTAGTCTGTTTTGGGATTAGGAAACAGAGTGTCTCTCTTCTCTTTAGCCCTACAAAGACAGCAGCTACATTAAATACTTAGTCCCTAGCATTTGGCCAATCACACCACCATTTTCCTACAACCACCACTAAGAAGCTAAACAACTAAAATCCCTGCCCTCTGGCAGCCTTTGGTAAGTGTATTTCTTACCACTGTAAAGCTTTCTTAACTTCAGTAGATTCTGAATAGGCTCCATAATCTGAGAGCTGCAATTAGCTTCTTTGCATATCCTGTTCTGCACCTGGCACAAAGGAAAAATTCAAATGTCTTATCTTTCTCTTCTGTCCCTTCTGCTCATTTCAGTATTTTCCTGTTCCCTGTTCCTTATCACAATATGACCAATATACTTCTTTCCACAGTGCCTACCTTTTGGAACAGCTTAAACATCTCAGCCTCATAAGTTTCCTTTCTTTTTACAACTTGGAAATTAAATAAACTTGACAAAAAGATAAATATTTTATGTTCTGAATCATTTTCCTATTGCCCATATGTGTCAATGCTCTCGCTCTTTAAACACTATCTTTACACTTGTTTGCTTTTTTTTTCCTGCTAAGTGCAGTACAGGTTCTGCTTTGTATAGAGTTCTTTCAAGTGATTTAGGAGGAAGTCTGTATTAAAGCACCCAAAACACAAAACAAACCAACCAACAAACCACCAACAAAAATAAATAAAAAAATAAAATAATCAGTTTAATCAGGGAAATCTGCATGTTTTAAATGGCCAGTTGAAGGTCTTGTCCATCAATGTCTACTTCAATTCTGAGGCCACTACTGACAAGCAGCTCTCCACTAAGAGACATTGGTATGTGAACTGATTTGGAGGTCAACTGTCATTTTAAAAACAAGATCAATACAATCCTGAAACGGTCCTCAGATTCATTTAATAAGTGAGAAAGGAATAGGTCAGTGATACCCCAGTGAGTTGCTTGTTATTTTGCAAAAGGCTTTATTTTTTTTATCAGTGTAAATCAGGTTCTCTTTGTGCTTTTAAAAATAATTGCATTTGCATATTTTCACACTGAGAAATTCCCTAAAGAAGGTATATTAACACATTCAGAAATAAAATATGGGTAAGACTTCCCATATTTTCACATTCCTGAATTTGATTTTACTTCTAAAGTAAAAACAAATCCTTTCACTCATTGCTAAATTGTTTGTCAATCTTACACCAGAGAAAATAACATGAAGTGAATGTTAGGAGGCAATGAGAACTTAAAGGGTTTTTCTGATTTTATGTTTGAAACCTCTAACCATTATAGGTAATACTAGGTGTTTTAATTAAAGGAGAGAATGTTTTCCTTGACCTATTATCAAGAATACTATTTTCTGTTAAATATACCTGATAAGACCAATATTTTATTGGAAAAAAAAAGTGAAAAAAATTGAAAAATTTAATTGAAGCCCTTTGCAATAACAAATTTGTATTGCTGCTTTGTGAAGTTGGCACAATAGTGATGAAAAGTGGCTGTCCACCTCTGATGCCTAACTATTAAGTTGGTTGATCAATGTATTTTTGTCTACTGGTGGAGATTATAACATTGTGCATGTTTTCTTGGAAACATAGAAACTATCTGGGGAAGTGTTCCTGGATGCATTCCTGTGCACCTGATATAGGCAAACCTGCTTTAGTATGGGGATTGGACTAGATGGTCCCCAGAGGTCTCTTCCAACTCCTACCATTTTGTGATTCTGTGAGTACTGTCAGAAAATAGCAGAAGCAGATCACCAGGCCTCACTGGAGGCCATGTCTCAGCAGAGACAGAAGCCTTGATCAGCGTCATCAGCAGCATGGGTGCTCCCAGGTATGGACGAGTGAGTGTCCCCCTTCTCACTGGTTCTGGGTGGTTCAGCAGGATCCTGACATAAGGGAATAAGGGGAGAAATCAAAGGAAAGAGGAGGACAACTTGTGCACCTCCAAAATGCAAAGAGCTCTGGACTACTGGAAGGTGCTTGTAGTAACTGGGCACAGTGTGCTCTCTTTTCTTCTTTCTCACCTTGCTCCTTTCAAACATAAATGAGTTGAAGCTCATGTGCCATATCTTGTGTCATGGTATAGGCCCCATTGGCAACTAAACACCAGGCAGCCACTTGATCACTCTTTTCCCCTGGTGGGATGGGGAGGAGAAAATATAACAAAAGGCTAGAGATAAGGACAGGGAGGGCACGCTGACTAATTATTGTAATTGTCAATAAACAGACTTGACTTGGGGAAAAAACATCAATTTAATTTGAACAACAATGCTAATTTTCTAATCAAATCAGAGTAAGATAATGAGAAATACAACTCAAACTTAAAAACACCATCCCTCCTGCCCTGCCTTCTTCCTGAGCTCAGCTTTGCTCCCAATTTCCCTACCTTCTCCCCACCAGCTACCCAACAGGACAGATAATGGGGGTTGCAGTCCGTTCATCATATGTTTACTGTGCCACTCCTCACACTCTTCTTCTGCCCCAGTGTGGTGTCCCTCCCACTGGAGACTGTCCTACATAAACTTCTCCAATGTTAGTCCTTTCTACAGGGCTGCAGCTCTTCACAAACTGCTCCTGAGTGGGTCCCTTCCACAGGGTGCAGTCCTTCAGGAACAGACTGCTCCAGTGTAGGTACTCCAGAGCCCGCAGATGGGCATCTTCTTCACCATCAACCTCCACAAGCTGCAAGGGGACAGCCTGCCATCTTGCCATGGGCTGCAGGGGAATCTCGTCTCTGGCAGACCTCCTTCCCCTCCTTCCTCACTGACCTTGGTGTCTACATAGGTATTTCTCTCACATCCCACTCCTATCCTCTGCTCCAGCTTGCCCAGCAGGTTTTTTTCCCCTCTTAAACATGTTATCACAGAAATGTTACCACCATCACTGATTGACTCAGCCTTGGCCAGAGGCAGGTCCTACTTGGAGTCAGGGGAGCTTCTAGAAGCTTCTCACAGGGCCCTTGTCACCTCTGCTACCAAAACCTTGCCACATAAACCAAATGTAGTGGGAATTTACTGTGGCACGTTGTCAGACCTCCCCCTTGTTCTGTAGAGACAGCAGTTTAATGCTGTGGAAGAAATGTACAGCATGTCTGCCACCAGTGCTGACTTTCCTACCCTCTGTCCTTCAGACAGTAGTTCTTCAGTCCCAATGACAAATGCTGGAGCAGCTCACGTGCCTTTGGCAGTGGTTTATTCTGATGTTTTTTTAAAGGCTTTCACTCAGCCTGCCCTGTGATGCAGCAGCTATGGAGAGGCTGGCAGAGCCACTCCCTTTCAGTGAGCCCAGCACATGGCCACCTCTGTTGGTGAAGATGTCCCATGCACCCATGAGACATCACTGACTGAAATGCTAAGGGCTACTGACTTTGACTCAAGACAACTTCTGCACTTCTTTCTAAGCCACCTCATAGTGTCTGGGGGAGTACTGGAGGGATGTAAGATTTTAGGACTGGTACTTCTTTTCTGATTTCCTTAGCTTTTTCAGATATATCTTTTGGTTTCTTTTTTCTGCATTGTGGCTGGCTCAGAAATTGCTTCAGATGTGCATGTGCTGGGAAGTCTATCTTGGCATCCTTGCAACCCACTGGATTTTCTTCATAGCCCATTGGCTCTGCTGTTCCTTTGTTGTTCATGTAAGCCAGAACTCTACTATGTAACAAGAATGAGCATTTTTCCTAAATATGATCAGAAACAATACCAGTCTACAATAGCTGGTAATGAAGCAGCACCCCTTCTTCATTGCTCTATGGAGTGATATTGACTTGGTGCAAGTCTTCTGATCACCTGTGGAGTTTCGTGCCCTTTTTAGGTTTCCAGGTACACTTTGATATTTTTTAATAGGTGAATAGTGTGTCCTCTTACATTTCCCAGATAATAACCTACAAAGATGGCATTAAGAGACATGAGACACTTTTCCTGGCCTATGCCTAACTCTTGTCTCTTGCAGCTTGTTCTCCTTTTAATGATTTGAACTTAAGCTGCAATTCAGATAAAGTAAAATCAAATTCCAGAGGAAAAAAATAAACCTTCATATTTACTTTAAAAACTCTGCTTTTAAACACTTTACTGAGTCCATTCATTCCATTCATTCTTTCAAATATTTCCATTTGGAAAGCAGACTATGGTTGCCTTGTGAGACAATACTGGTCCTCTGACCCCAATACTCAGGCTTCAGTACATGAGATAGGATACAGTTACCCTGTGGGGTACCTTTGTTTTGCTACATCAACTCATTTGAGACCACAGACCAAGAGAAATGAAGTAGATTCATGGCCAGGGACTAAAACTGTACAGTGTTGAACAAAAAGAACAACTCAAATCAAGGCATTGAATAGTGGATACAGTAGTATTTTTTCTTTTACATCCATGTCAGCAAACACATGATACTCCATATGGGAACCCAGAGAGCTGACTCTCTGGTCTCGTTGTAAGCCATATCGTAAGCAGGTGCTCACTTTCAAAACTTTCATCCATATGCAGCAAAACATGGTTTGGTTGACTATACATTAGTAGCTGTACTTCAAAAACTTGCCATATTTAAAAATGTTTGTGTGTCTAAGTTTTGCTCCTTTTTACTTTCACATATATTAACCTATTCATTTGGTAGGAATTAAAATTAAAATCCACCTACTGGGGGGTTTTAAAATTTCTTCTGAAAGTATTGATACTAGTAGTAATTTGGCTTCTACAAGGAGAAAAAGGAATACAATATGTAAAGTCACAGCTCAAGTGAGAGTTTTTGATTCTCACAGCACTGGCAAGAATGTACTGCTTAATGCTTGTAGATCCCTGAAGATTGTATAGTTCTTTTTCTTTGTTTACTAGATAGGCAAAGCTGAAAGCTATATTCATTTTCTGAATAGATTTCTTCCAGGTTCAGCTGGAAACTTTCTTATCTTGGAAAGCTTTTATCAATTTCAAGAGCTGTTCATATTGCTAAAATAAGAATCTTTCTTCAGCTGACTGAAATGGCAATATTCTGTTTGTTATTAAGAAAACAAATATGATTTATATTGACATTTTTGTACTTGTTACATTTCTATGTTGTAAAAGTACAAGTATTTTAGCTGACAAAATAGCTGCAGCCATTTCCTTCTTCTGTATAAAATAATAAAATAAAAATCTATAGACACATTTTCACTACAAAAATCTTCTTCTCAGCTAGTGGTTTTCCCAGATAAAAAAAAGCAGGACGAAAAAGAGTAAGTGTTCCCTAAAGAGGGGCAATGGCACCAGGAGCATCACAGCAATATCTCAAACTCAAACCTATCTACTTAAATGTACCTGAGTCAGACAGAATTCTAAAGATATAGTAAAGCTGTGCAATAGCTAAAAGAACTGTTCAGTAAGGCAGAAGTGAGAGGGAGGAAAGGGAGTAAACCCTTCCTGAAGTCATGGTTGTGGATTTCTCTGCAGTGGTAGTTCTTGTGACTCTTACTCACAATATTACATTCTAAAATATTACAGAAGATCCGATTTTATAACGTTCTCACACCCATCTCTACCTCATTTTATTTTCTCCTTTTCCAGCATCCAAAATATACTAACAAATTACATAGTTAATAGTGCTTTCTGGATAGCTGATGAGCCCTACTCAGAACACTTGCAAATCTATTCATGAATTCCTTATCCATGATTCACAGAAGTAAACTCTTGCTCAAAATATGAATACTTTATTCATAAATAAAATTAAATGAGATGGAGAGAAAATAATTTGTTTTGGTTTATTAAAACTCCAGGTGGCACAGTGTAGCCATCTACAGATACATTTCAGAAGTAGTCTGTCACACAGTGTAATGTGTGCTTTATGCATGAGAGAAAGATTGTTATTCTAAACCCAGCATGTGTTAATTCAGCATGGATTTTCTGATGTAAAGCATGGAGCATTTATAATTGTTATGGAAACCTGGAGTTTCTTCATCCAGCCATAGTCCTAGCTTTGGCTTCACCTAGGCTACACAAGGATCATGTCTGAGTTATGTGCCATGGTACCTCACATCCAGTATAGCTCTTTATTGGAACAGGATGTCTGTACTGAAACTGCTTTCAGGAACAGATGACTTGAGCTTTCCCTGTGTCTAGCCATTCCAGAGGGACAGCTAGTTTCATGGGCCAAAACTATGCCAGGTCATCTACCAATAAATAACAAAAAATCTATTAATAATTTATAATTTACCAGCAAATAATGATGACTATTGACATTCTTACCCCCATACTCAAGCCCAGGAACCAGTTCTGCTCTCTACACCAGTGCAAGGCACAGCAGGACCTTTGCGCACTTGCCGCCATTGAGAAGGTGGAGCTGCAAGTCTGTTGGATCAGGCTGTCTGCTCTGAAATGAGCAGGAGCTACAAGCTCCAAAACAACTGCCAAGTCATCCCATGTGCCCTCCAGCTAATTCCCTCCACCTCCACTGCAGACCTGGTGCAGCTCACTAGCGGCTGGTAGGTCAGGTGCTCCCTAAGGGGTCCTGAGAGCCCCTTTTGCCCAGACTCTTAACAGATAACAGTGATGTTCAATTGGTGAAATTACACCAGTGCCAGTTGCTTTCTGATGCCTAAATAACATACAACAGGGAGGATCTGAAAAACTTCCTTGGCACAACGATGTTTTCTAGTAATAGTGTTGGTGTAGCTGTGATAGTGTAAACATAAATGCGAGAAAGGCTGTAGGGGATATATCTATTATTATGCCAGCTGCTGCAGTTGAAAAAAAAATAGCCAGAACACAGAAGCTGCCCTTGATCAGTGGGTTTTAGTTATTTCACAGAATCCTAGTGAAGCTGGACATGCAAACAACGTCACCTGTCCATGATATTAATTTCAAGTTATTATAACTAATGCAAAAGGGAAGCCATTCTAAGTTTTTCTTTGCCAAAAAAGAGATTTTTAAATTATATTCTTTAGTCTGAAAATTCTACTGAAACACCCTTCTTCCCAGAAGAAATAGAAAACACCTGTCTTGAAATAAACCAAATATGAGTAATCCCAGATTAAAATGCTTCTTTTGTTGTTTGTTTTGAAAAAGGTCAAAAGGGCTGGGAACCAAAAGCAATACTGAAAAGGGAAAAAGATCTTGAAGTTACCAAGTAAAATATCTCTTTCAGGGCCTTTTTCCCCCCCACTTTTTTAATACCATGCTCACTTTAACTCTGCTCTTGACCTATTGTGTTTTTTAAAACTGTGCTGTGCTTTGTACCTTGTGTGTGACATCCAGCACTATGTGAACATTTCCCAACTTCCCAAAACAATTTCCACTTTAAGCATATTTCATGAACATTAATGTTATTTTACAAAACTACTTTAAGTTTTCTTTTTGATTTTTAAGGCAAGGGGTTTTTTGTTTTTACAGGTTTTTTTCTACACTGCTTTTAAGCTCTAATGATGTATCACCTTGACATTTTTTTTTTTAATTTTTTTTTTTTTAATTGGAGAATTAATAGATTGGCAAAAGGATCAGAAGTATTCATTTTATACATTTTCTAAAAAGCATACTCCTTTGAGGTACTGACTAACTAATTAAACTGGGATTGTTCTCTTCTTTTTTGAAAGCTCATTTGAGGGACATCAAGAAACAAACAATCTTAGCACAAGTAAAATGGGTCACCAGACCATTGCAAATTTCTCTATTTGGGCTTTATCTGTTATGTGTTGAATATATCTACTGATCTGCTGAGTAACTTGTTTTTCTACTGCATTCAAACGGAACTGAAAATGCTCCACATTTTGCTGGACTGATCATTTCTTTGTGAGTCTCTGCACTGTCACTGAACAGCATTAATGACATTCTGGCTGGGGATTTGAATTTACACTTGCCAACTATTTTCTACTAACAAGATATTTCTATGCTGCTTATAACTGGCCAAACATATCTATTTAGAAAAGTAAGGAAGAGCTAAGTTCTTAAGTCTAATAGCCTGAGATGATTCATATACTTCCTGAATATAAATCAGTGCTTCCAATAAGAGAGGATAGGCTTCAACACACACTGGCAGACAGACAATGAAACAAGGCAGATGTCCAATGACACTTTGCATTTAGCCTGGGAGTTTATGTTAGCTATCTTGCTTTTAGCAAAATATAATAGAAATTTGTAAATGGAATTAAAAAACGGAAATTAACTAAAGAGTATCCCTGTGCATACATATGCATTTATTCCTAGGTTTGTGTAGATTACATAAAAGAAGTCTTTCTGTGGATATGAACCAGAGAGCTCATTTTCCTCTTCTATTTGTCCAGCCTTGTTGTTTAGAAAAACAATGGCATTATTAAATACTTTCAGACCCAAGTGTCCAAGTATGTTCATATATGATCAAAATATAGTAATATGTTGAGATTGTGTCAGGAAATATATATTCAGGTAAATTCTTCCAGCAGTGCTCAAGAATATATAATTTCATCAAAATCCCCACTAGGAATATACAACTATTGTGTGTGAATTATTGTGACTTTCATATCTGGCATTAATGTAGCTGAAAATGTTATACTTTTGGTTGAATCAACTTCTGCTAAAAGACATTTTCAATGCAAAATTAAAACATAAATCCATCATAGATGTTTATTTATTTCTCATGAACAATATAAAGTTTATTTGCAGGGCTTTTTAATTTTTAATGCTAAGACAAGTAGGAATACCAATGCTAATAGTAAAGTAAGTAAAGTACAGACAAGTAATATGTATGTGAATATACTATTATGCATGTTATTCTGTACTCTTATTATTCATGGACTGATGCATTATCAGGACAGATTATAGAAATCGCCTTGGAATGGCTCAGACAAGGCATACACTTCCAGTATTCTTTGGCATATAGGATGACATCTGCAAGGAAAATCCCTAACAATCAAATCAACATAGCCCTCCAACATGGATATATAGTTTAGGTCTGGAAACATAGAGGTCTTTCCTCATCATATGAAGATAAATCAGAAAAAAAACCAAATTAAACAGTAACTAGTGCATTCATAGCACTATGGGGATTTCACTTATGCAGTGACATTAGGGTCTTAGGCAATGGACAAACACAATGCACTGTTGCCTGAAGTATTTTTTTATAGCATATTAATTTGCTCTGGTCTTTACTACCTCCTATCAACTATAAATGGAGCTGTGAGTGACTACGTTCCTGCCTTAGGGATCTATGCTAGTTGCCACAAAAAGGAGGATGTATCAGAGAAAAACAGTCAAGTACATTAAACAAGTAACATATGTTGAGATCTTTGAGAATATGACATATGTAAAGCACTTATACATCATTTTCTGTGAGCATCAAAAGCAGACAGGCAAGCTAATCAATCCATGGAGTCATACAAGGTTTTGGCAAGTGCTGGAGAATAAGGCAGAGACCAGAGAAGTAGGATCAAAACATCACAAGAGTGGATTTGTGCAGTGAATACTACAGTGCCAGAGCAGGTATTAAAACGGCAGAATCGACGCCAATATGTGAGGAAGAAAAGCAAGTATCAAAATGCTGCAGAATGTGCCTGAACACTGGAGGAAATGTTTAGTATGATTATTTCAGTTAATTTTGAAGTGGGCAGAAGTTAGAAATTTGGAGAGGACACACAGCCCATATTGATAGAAGACCATGAGCACTGCAGCAGCACAGTCTGTAACAGAGGACTCCTTCACAACTCCTTCAACAACTTCAGAGGAGTTGCCAGCAGTGGCTGGCAAGCAATTGCATGTTCTAACCTTTTAGCACTGTCCTCTGTGCTCAGTAAATGTAAATAGCAATGGTAGCTCTTCAAGTCCCATGATAAGGATACCTAGGAATGAGCTTCTTACAAAAGTGGTCTATTTATAGAAATGTTGTTTTTATCAGTACAATTTGAAGACTATATTGTGTAAATCAATAAAGCAAAGAACATTAGTTGCAATATAATATATCTGCTTCAACATCCCGTTTTCTTTGTGAGTTAACATCTCCAGGATACAATGTGCTATTAAGAACACTATGAGTGGATTGACTTTGAGATTGTGAAGAGTTAATTCCCTCTGTCTGGGCACGATTTCTTGGTTCATTTTCCTAGTATTGACTGGGTTGATATCTGGTTTTTGTGCTGTCAGAAATTTTGCTGTTTGCATTCAAGTAGATAATATTTTCCCACTCCCTGCATCACCTATGCTCCCTCACTCCCACCCCCATCAGGAGGCTGATTAAGAAAACACTGTTTGCAGGGAACATCAGTATAAATCTTCTGCCTTAAGGGAAGCATCCTCAGGAAAACAAGTAGAATAAAGAAAAGTGTTTTACCATCAAATAAATAAGTCACGACTAAAAATAAGCTATTAAACTTTTAAGAAATTCTGAGTCCACTTTTTCCTGCCAACATCTATTTCTAATATGAACATTGGAAATAATAATCTTTTGGAAGCATTGATTTTTCCCTAGTTGTATGATTTATTTAGCTGTCAATGGCAGGATTCTTGCCCCAAAACTGCCCTTTTTGACTTTATCAGAAGCTTTGGGTATCAGACGTTTTAGCACTGTACGCTGCCCAAAGACCTGATCATTATTTCCCACTGACATGGCCCTTTGCTTTTGCTGCTGCTGCCAAGGGCAATATGCAAGTGTCTTGATGGGTGTCTTGGTGGACTGGAAGGATCAGGGGATGATCCCAGCCTGGCCAAACATGTCTAGAAATCTCCATGATTCCTTTCAGCCATCCTTCATCACTATCCACCCCCTTCAACGCTATGCTTGGTTTGCTGCCACAGATTTATACTTTGTTTCCAAGAAGAGGAGAAAAAAAGTCTATTTTGCCTTCATGTTGGGGAAAGCAAAACTCAGTTTTGTCTCGTGATGCTGAAAGAAGCTTTATAGTGGCTTTGGAATTAGAAGTAATTGATCTGAATCTTAATCATCACTTCAAGGTTTAGTTTCAAATAAACAATTTTCAGCAGACTAGACACAAGAGTAAAGGATGGAAGGTTAAAAAAAAGGATAATTCATCTTGATTGAACAAAACATATATAATTTTTAAGTACATTGGGTAGACAGATTAAAGCTCTTTCTTGGCTGTTCCAGATGCCATTTGACTGTTAGATGATAAATACAAGTTTCAAGTATATTAAATTTTCCAAAGGTTCATTTATTTTTTAATATATTAAGCAGGCCTTTCTGAAACATTGGGGTAAAACTCTTCACAATATGAACAATTTCCTGGAGCAAAAATACTATGTCATTGAAGGAAAATCTCAGCTTCCACAATATATGTATGGCTTCACTTTTACAATACCCAAGTTCAATGATCTGAGATTAAATGAATCATTTAATACAGTCTGACTTCATAGTTTTTTCAAAGGTTCTGCTAGTGTGGAAAGGATATACTGGGTCTGAAATCTAAATAAACTAATACAGAAATAACAAATCATTTCAAAGGGGCAAACACATCCTCTTAGGAGTCAGCCTTTTTGGAAGGTTTTATCACTTACTTTGTGGGAGCAAGTATTGATTCCTAAGGCAGTGCTAGCCCAACAGAGTTTTCTGTTATCTCAAGAAAGTTCCATGATTTTGAGAAACATATGAAAATAAGCTGAAAATTCTACTAGAGTTGGAAAGCTAGCAGTATAATAATACTGGCTTCAGTGTCAGTAAATATAGCCTGATTCAGCTAAATTGAGATAACAGCAGCTGTGATTTTTTCTGGAATTATTCTGTGCCTACACTTGTGTAATTGGGTGCAGGAATCAAACCTTAGTTGAGCAGCATTCTGAGTGTTATCAACACTTGAGCCTACTTGCCTGGAATCTTTGTGTTGCATATGCCTACAAGGAGGTTACATCTGCTTTTAAATGGAACTAGAGGTGAGACTTACACTAATATCCATTGTTCTGCATTTTCCACCTTTCCAGAGTGAGGAGGCTTTGTATTAAGCCAGTTTGTCCTGAGATCTCATTGACAATAATTCGATGTCTTTGCACTTTAAAGGTTTACTTAGTTATATAACTTTCTTTAGTGTTGATATATAGTGAGAATTCCAACATTATTTTTCCCGTGACTATCACTAGATAAGCTTGTTTTCCTATTCAGTTATAACACCTATTATATTTTTCAGTCTTTCCCCATTAACCAACACCTGCAAACTCTTCGCTTTATTGTTCTTCCTTAGGTCCTTATCAGATAGTGTTTCAAAACAGTTTCTTTCTTGTGAGGTTAAAATTGTATCGATGAGTATAGCATAACTCTTGTGGTAGAGAACTTCTGGAAGGATAACAGGATAATGTTATATTTCTGTATTTGCATCTCTGGTTTTTATGCATACCATGTTAAGCATGTCTTTAAACAGAAATTACTAACAATTCAGATTTTGCAAGTGATGCTCTTAAAAAGGAAAAAGTGTGCTATCTAAATCTGGTTTCATTGGATGATTAAAGTTTTAAACAGGGTGAGATTCACAAAGACAGGTTGGTTCTGTGACATTGACAAGATGTTTATGTCACCTGCCTTTAGTCTTCTAACATTAGTGACCTCAGTTTACACTGGTATGTCATCGATTATAGAAAAAAATGAGGTGGAGCTACAGGGTGATTCATGCCCCTTACCTAATGTGCCATCTAAGGATGTTTCCTTCTCTTCTTGCTTGTCCTGGTGCAGTGGTTTGACCTTGTCTGGATGCCAGGTGCCTACCAAACTGCTCTATCACTCCCTCCTTCCTCCTCTCAGCAGGACCAGGGAGAATAAAATAAGATGAAACTCGTAGGTTAAGACAAAATGCAGTTTAATGAAAAGCAAACAAGGCTGGGCACAAAAGCAAAATAAAACAAAGATTTATTCTCTACTTTCCATCAGCAGGTGATGTCTGGCCCCTTTTCCATGAAGCAGGGCTCCAGACATGTTGCAGTTGCTCCAGAGAACCAGCAGATACCTCTCTTCCTCCTCCATTTTCTCGCTTTTTCTTGTTGAGCTGACATCATGAAATGTTGATATCATATTGCACACACACACACAAAAAAAAAAGGGGGGGGGGGGGGCGGGTTTATTACTTAAATAAAACAACCTTGGTGCTGTGAAAGCTCTGCTCATCAGTAGCCAGAATATGGGTGTGTTATCAGCACCTTTCTCACTCTCACTATAAAGCACAGCACTGTGAGGGCTGCTGTGGGGAAAATTAATTCCAGCTCAGTCAGACCCAATACACCTGGGTTATGCTCATGGGCTCATACTTCAATTTCTAACTTTTATCTGTCTGAAAGTGAGCTGGGGGCTGTTCTAAATATCAGGTCTTTTAGCATCTGGCTCCTCTTGAGTCCATTCTAGGCACCAGGATTCCTAATGAAAGGAATAGGAGGAATGTTGCCTTTTCTAGTAGACTTGCAACAGCTACGTTGCTATAAGATAAACTGCAAATGATAGCATCAAGAATAATGAGGGGGGGGGTTATATTTACTAATACAGGTACCAGAACTTAAGTCACATGTACATTTACTGACAAATGCTTTCACCCCTTCAGCTGATTTGTAGCTTCTTTTTAAAAGGTGGGCAATGGCAAGATGATGAAAACAAGAAGAGCAGTCCCTCTGAATACTAAACTGGAGTGATGAGTAGTGAATGGATGTCCAGGAGGCCATTCCATCTTCTGCCTGTGGGAGTCCAACAGACATGCCTTCAAAATTTTTAGCACTTGTCTGCTGAAGATATATAAGAATGCACGGAGGGATATGGCTCACAAGAGCAGATGGAGAACAGGCTTTTAATAGTAATTCCCCCATTGTTTATTGAGTATATCATTGTCCCTACTAGTGAGAAGACTTAAAAAAACCCCACATCATTAACTGAATTCCTGTAGGTGTCAGCACCCTGTGATGTGTGAATGCTGAGCTGCAAAATGCATCCCACAAGCAGCAGAAAAGTACATTCTTTCAGGTACCTTTGCCCTTGTTACCCACCTTGTTCAGATTCATGTTTCTTGCACCGTGAGACTGGGCTCCCTGGGGCAGGCATTGACCTCTTCCTGAGAAAGCATAAGCAAGCCATTCATTGAAAATGAAAGAAAGGAGAATCTTTTTCCTTCCTTGTGGGATCACTTTTACATGGGAGGAAGCAAACACGGAAGTACCTACTTTCTTTAAATCAAAAAAAAAAATTGTATCTCTGTGCTTGCCAACTCTTAAATAGAAACAGACTGAAAACTAGATGAAAAATTAAACTATTCTCCTCACATGTTTTTTAACAATCTCCCCAAAATAAGCCATTCATTTTGGTATTTTTACCAGCAGAACTCCTAGCACTCTTCTAAAAAGTGCTGATGTTTAGGGTGCAGCTTCTTACATTTTTTTCATTACCACAGAGACAAGACTAGTCCCCATGCAAAGTCTGGGAAATCCTGTGTTATCAGACAAGGTAGGTTATAACCAGTTACAAAGTGTAACATTTCCATCCTGTTCTTTCTATGACGGCAGTTTTCCCCAAAAGGCCTTTCTGAAAGCATTAAATTCTCATTTGGATATGCCTATGCAGGAAGTTAAGTAATTTTAGCTTACCTGCCAGTATCCTTTCCCAGTCTGTGCAGCATTTGAAAGTCTAGCAAAAACAGAGTAGGACACAGCTCTGGGAAGCTGCAGATGGCTTCAGAGGAGGTGAAGATCTGGGAAAAAATACTAGCAATGTTGCTGGTCCGTGAGGGTTGGCTCATTGTAGCATCTTCACCTGGGAGTGTACCTCTGGGCGATAGGCATGATGCCCTTAGATCCCTACTGAAGAAACATGGAGTAGGCCAGGGAATGAGGGGAACAAAAACCAGGGAAGAACCAGGCTCCCTTCCTTCTGCCCTTTGTTTTAATCCAACAGCAAATAGCTTCTTTGTGCCTTTCCTTGTGCCAAAGTTTGAGTGGAAAAAAAAACCCCAAAGCCTCAGTGATGCCTCTCTGAAGTAGAGCTGCCTCAGTAATTATGCAGTTTAATCACTATCTATGACTCTGCTTAGAGTCACTACCTAGCTTTACAGCGTCTGTTCTGTGTTCTTTAAAGATTATGGATTTTTTTTTAGTAAAATGTTGCTTTGAGTTGCAAACAGCTTCCCATTCTCTGTTACTACTGATCTTACCTTCAGTGTTGCGTGAATAATCAAGTAAAAGACTGAAGGCACACTCCTGCTCTTTGTTCCAGCAGCTTCTGAGCGCTAACTAGCATTCCAGCTAATGGTGTATATGGACATCAAGTGTTATGACATGTCATGTCTTTGAATCTTCAGGACTGGTAATGCAGCTGGGACAAATGACACATAGGACCTCATTATTGACAGAATATGACATTGCATAATTTGGAATTCATTGTAATAGAAGGAAGTTGTTTCAGGACTTTAGCCAAAGATTCTTCAGTTAAATGAGTTTATGGGAAGTCTGTCTTTAGTTTTACTTTTCTTAGAGCACCTCAATATAAATGGTAGCTTATCCTCGGATGCTGATATCAGTGTAGATATCAGTAGAAATTTCTCCTTTTCTTTACTTCCAGTACTCTGCAAATCATGCATCACAGCAAAAAAAAAAAATCACTGACTTTGAGATATATTTCAGTAATGATTCACACAATACATTAAATTGAAATTATTTAATAGAGAAGTATCCAGTTAGTTGTAGTGAAAACTGAATATGAAGTGAATTAAAGTGGTGTCAGCACTCTGTACTGCTAAATTGCTTTTAATTCAGAAACAGACAGTGCTTTTAATTAATATTTACCATACCAAACAATGCTGAAATTTAGAATTCCCTTA
Source organism: Actenoides hombroni (assembly GCA_024336885.1). Taxonomy (NCBI): domain Eukaryota; kingdom Metazoa; phylum Chordata; class Aves; order Coraciiformes; family Alcedinidae; genus Actenoides; species Actenoides hombroni. Next base: position 87,894,258 of record WUAM01000431.1, on the reverse strand, counting down.
AATACCTCCAGAAATTATGAATTTCCATAAATACTCAACTCTGCCACTCTGTAATTGCCAACAATATAGATATGGGCAGAAACTAGAACTTTCCAGTTAAACATTCATTACATTTTAATACATCCTATGATAGAGGGAGAGCAGTGTTGTCATACATTTTTATTTTAGAAGAACTCTGGAAGTTACTACAGTCTTATAAACAATCAAGGGAAATACTGTCCAGATTAAACAACTGTATAATGAACATAAAACGGGTGTAAAACTATTTTAAATTGTGTCTCACAGAATGAAAATGTTTATTGTATGGTATCAACAAAAGCCTATACAAGGCTCAGCAATATTTTTCACTCATGACAGTGGAAGAAAAAGCATCTTTATTAAATCTTCAGATGTTATGAAATTCTAGGTTTGCAAGTACTTTGGAAGAAAAGATAAAATTTCCCAAAAAATCAACCTGTTGTAATATGCTGAAATAAAACACAACTCAGTAGGAAGAAAGGAGTTTATTTAGGCAGGGACAAACTATGATACAAAAGCAAAATGGGAAATAACAGATTCTGCTAAAAGGACCTGAGAGTTATTATGGGCTGCAAATGAACATTTGCCAACACTTACTGCAATATTGTGATGAAACAGCCTCTCTGTTGGAACAAACAAACCACAATGGCATATGAACTGTTTTTTAAAAGTTTTTACCTTGTTTCCTTCCTTACCTAATCTTTACTTTGAGTATCAATCCAAAGAAACATAGATGAATTCAGACTGGAAGGGATCTGTAGCTGAACCTCCTGCCCAAAGCAGAGTCTCTGCAGTATTCCACTGGTTACTGCCCCCCAGGTAGGGTGTGATTAACCCATTAGCCCAATCATCCAGATGGTTTTTTATCCACCTAGCCTTTCACTATTCTGAATCTAATGTGGTGTGATTTTAGGAATGGTCATGAACTAAACATTCCCATGGGAATACTGATAATTGTCCAAAAGCAGACAACAAGCTCTAGAAAAGATATCCTATGGAAAAAAAAAATAATTGGACTGCAGATTCAGAGAAGGAAAGTCTGAAAGGTGCTGTGATAACAGCCTTTAAATATGTCATGATACATTGTAGCTAAGCTATTGTAATCAAACTCAAAACAAGGTCTTCTAGAAAAGGAAAGTGATTTCCCCCCCCTACAATATATGTAAATAGTTTGATTTTTCGCACTTGTACTCTCATAGATTTGATTCACTCAGCATACTCACATTCTCTAAGTAGTCTGTTCAGTATCACTTGTGTGCAAGATGGAGACAAAGGGACAAGTCCTTGTCCTGTCTCTGCTTTTCTCTGATTAGTGGCAGAAAACTAATTTTTTTCACAGACCTTTCATACCCTCTAGGAGCCAGCAGCTGGGTGATTGCTTGTCCCTAAATCTTAGGCTACTTTGCTGCCCATTGTAGGTTTCTCTTTCACTGGTATACTGAGTTTTTCTGATGGGCTAAGAAGAAAAGGGATGATCTATATGATATGCTGCAATTTTGTTGGCATCCTCTTGCTGTTTTCATGTAAGTTCCACACTGACAAGACATCTGTTATTAATATAGGCCACTTTTACAACCCTGTGATGTGTAGTTTCCTTTCGTGTTTTCAAACACATATTTCCATTCATACTTCATTCTTAAAAACCTCCAGATTTATCTGCAAAAATCTCTAAAGCAGGTAATACTAAAGTCGCATTTCTGATCACTGTGGATAGGGCAAGAGTTGATGGGCTTTAATTTGGATCAGGACAAGTTAAACTATATATTGGGGAAAAAAAACAAACCAAAACCAAAACCAAAACAACCACCTCTCTAGAAAACCTTCCCTAATCTACATTACTAGTGAAGTTGTACAACTCCATCACTGGAGGGTCTACAAAACACTTGTTACGGGTTGACTGCCTGGCAGCTAAGACCCCACTCAGTTGCTCACTCACTCTCCCTGTAGTGGGATAGGGGAGAAAGTCAGAAGGGCAACACATGGGCTGCTGTGAAGGAAGTTAACTTCATCCCAGTCAGATCCAGTACGCCAGTTTACACAAATATGTTCAAGCGATATTTCATATTTAGCTGTTCTTTCATTGGGGTGCAGAGATGAATGAGACCATCCCTCCGGCTATGTTTATGCTGTAAATTGAAACAGCCTAAAAGCAAGACATAAAATCACAGGTACAGAGTGACTCACATCCACACAGCTAAACTTTCTAGTACTTAAAAAAGACAATGACTTTGCCCAGACTTATGGGAAATTAAATCACTAAATATCATTATTTAAATGCACCTTATTTTAAAGGACAAAAGGCTGTGCACAGTAGCCTACCTGTCAACTACACCAGTAATAAAACTGAATGTTGGGAGCAATGCTCCTTAACTTTAAATTTCCTGTTAGTTTATTTTGGACTTGATATTGTCTAGAGGAAATATCATTTAGCTACTTTTCTACACAGTCTTTTTATTTTTTGAAATCTCTTTTTCCATAACATGATTTGCATGAAGAAAGAAATGTTAAGCTTCTCTGAAAATGTTTGTTTCCTTGAAAGCAGAAGTAGCCCAAGTTCCCTGTGGATCTAAAAGTGCACTTAATTAGTCCAACCACATAATTTCTAAAGAAAATCATTCCAGTAGTGTAAAAGAAGGTCAATTTGCAAATCACTAAGAATTTATATCTCAGAATTTCACAGTTGTATCTGCTTGCACTTTTTTCTTTGTGTGGGCTTGTAGACTTTGCTGAATTAAAAACTGCACATATTTTAAATAACTGCTGGCAAGAATAGATTAAAAAAGGATTGTGACTTTTGTGTACAATACTTTCTGAAATATTTGCTGCAAGCAATGATGTGATATATAGTTCAAATCACTTGTCATGCAGGGTCAATCACAAACTCTGTTAACATTTCTCCTTTAGGGCACAGAAGGCCCTAGAAACCACTGCATATAGTTGGGAACTTTAAAAAACAATTTATAAAAAAATGACATGATCACATAATAGGTCCCATAGTGTGAATTTAAATACAGCTGTCTTATATCTCACAATCACAAATTCCTACATTTCTTGAGTGAACAACCTGTAGCCTATGATACTGGTTTTAGTAGCAATGTGAGAAATTACTTTAATATGTCAGGTTCTTAAGATTTTTAACTCATTCTTTACACTTTAAAACTCATTGAAATGTAAAGTTCTCTTTACTACTATCTAATATGTGCATGGTGATTGTAAAAATGTAAGTATTCATGGGCAATGGCAGACTATTTAACAGATTCATAATAGGATTTATTACTATAGCATATATACTAATACATAGAACCCATTGTACATATTGGTGTTGTAACACAGTAACTGCATTTATTTGTTTCCTCTCCATTCCCAAAGACATCAGTGTGTTAGGAAATTTATAAGAAAATAATAAAAATATGTTGTTTCCCCAAAGGGTTTGTTCTTTACACTTCTAGAGATAAAGTTATAACTTTTCTTGGTGCACACTTATTTTAAGAGTCCATGTATTATTTACAGGAAATAATTTGTACTGCATTGTGATGCAGCTGTTATTAAAAATTGTCTACCCTTTTGGGGAGAGAGGATTATAGCAGCAGAATTCATAGGTTATACATCTGAACCAGTTGCTTCACAGAAAACACAGTGAGGTTTTGTATGAACACTAAGATTGACCTAACCACCTGAAGATCATGGTAGAATCAACCACAGAGGAGAGTTAAAATATAAAAGTGAAAACAAGCACAAGGAAAGCAGAAGGGTAAGAAAAAAAAAGGTTAATAAACCTGTGATGTGTTCTGGTATCCCAGGGTAGTTTGGAGATTTGCTTGAGGAGTGACTTAAAAAATTTCTGAAAAAAACCAGCCCTCCACTCAGTTACATCTGTATTAACAAATAAAATGTGATAGATCCTGATTAGAAGATGAACATCAAGTCATTTTGAAGTCAGATGGGTAAATTCCTCCTCCCTTTCACCCCAAGAAGGAAAAGGTATTATTCATCCTTCCTGTTGAGAACAGCCTGTGGTGAGTTCTCTTCAAATGACTCCTAAGCTCCATCTGGAAAAGTGAATGAAAATCATGTCAGAGAGCGTGCTCGCCATTACTGAGGACAGATAGCTGTATGCAAGTTATCAAACCAGTGCTCTTGGTCTGTGTCAATTGTTGATATAAATGGAGAACGAGGGAGCATATAAAGAAAGCGTTGGAAATAGCTCTGAGATAAACACAAAGGTTTTCAGTACAGAGGTCATTTATGAGATAGAATGGGAAAAGTAATCTGTTTCAGATATGTAGACTTAGTAGTACTTTGATATTTTGCATGTGTTCTTGCCTTTATATGAAGCAGATCAAACAATTCAAGGTACTGCTTGGAGCAACTATGATGTCCTTTATTTTAACAAGCCTCCAACCCTTTCAGGAAAAACAGTTCATTTCATACAGCACACATTTAGAGACTTTTCTTTAGTGATCTCATCTGAATTTCACTGGATTGCTTGATAATTTTATATTTTTCTGTGCTGACTTGATCTTAGTTCCTAACAATACACAACATGCTATGTTCCCAGAGAACAACATAAGGCCATCTATGTTGCTATACTAAAATAGTTCAGGATCCACCCATCTCATCAACTTTACCTGTGATCTGTGTCCCCTGGCTAATAGAAACTGCTTAGGTAAAGGTTTATAAAAAACCCAAGAATATAGTGGTTGTTGGTCATTTCCTGGAATATTTTCCCAGTTCTTGTCAGCCTGCAGCTCAGAGGTTTCTTGAGCCAGAAGTAGTTGCTTTTTCGTATTTAGCAAAACATTAATACACTTTCATTTGGATGTCTCCATGCAACTGCTTAGATCTGAGCAAAATGTCTAAGCTTTAATTATAGTTAATGGACTGACATATAGCTAATGAACTGTCTAGTCAAGACAGTCAATAGAAGCTCAAGAGAGGTTCAGTCCATGTTAAAGTAGACATCCTGGGTTCAGATGCATAAGCATGAATGCCTAGTGTAATTTCAAATACCTAAGTTTATCTCACCAGCTCTGTTCAAGAAAGGAAAGGTCTCTTTCAGGTTTGACATTCACCTGCAAGTTTCTAGGGTGACTGAAACAACACTAAATGCCAAAGTTAAAGCAAATAAGATGAGCCTTCTGTATGTAATATTTCCAGCTGGGCTTTCCTGCAGCAAGGTTACCCAGCTGCTTCTTGAACTTCAGTAATACAGCAAATTCACAACATATTGTGGCAAGGTGTTCCACAAAGCTCTTGTATGTTTTGAGTTAGGACATGCTTCCTTTTTATGTTTCTGTTTCATCTTACTATACAGTCTAACAATTGATCACTTCATTTCATTCTCTCTGATTATTTTTTTTTTTTTTAATCAGGGAGATTGAACAATCATTTTCTATTCAATTAATCACAACTTTGTAGACTGCCTTATTATGTAGTGACCTCTTCAGCTACTAGCACTTCACACTGATGACCACATCTAGAATATCCCAGACATTTATTTTTTTTTATAAACTTTGAAGCAGGTTCAATCACAACTTTCTAAACAACTCAGCTGCCCAAAAACTCCGCTCATTCAGTCTTGGCCTATTTCCATCTGCTTGATTTTTGAGACATTATTCTATTGCCAGATTCTAACTGTCTTGGGATCTTTTACTTTTTGAGACAGTTGTCTCATGCAATGTCTACTGTCTGTCTTGAATGAAGTTACTTTCCTTTTAAGCACACATTTAAGTGCTTTTCTGAAATGATGCCCAAACTGCTAATGTTCTCAAACAAAATGGTTTTTTTTCTAATTTTATTATATTATTTATTTCAATAAAATCATCATTACAATCACAAATATTAAAGGTAGCAAGATATTTTAAATGAAAATACTTTGAAACTCAGTTTTGGCTAATATATGGGCTAATTTTGGGGCATAGTTTAAACAAAAATTTTGGAACCCACGCATCTTTTGTGGAAAATCAAACTAAGCCAAACATTTTTCCTGCCTTTTATAAGGACCATATATTTTGAGAACAAGACATTGATTTTCCTAGGAATAAATAAATAAATATGGCTAGTAAAACTTAAAGAAATTAACCCAAACAAATCATTAGGCATTCTTATGAGGCCTTCTATTCAGGTAGTTAGAAAACTTAAAGCAAAAGTTGAACTTTAAAACCATAAAGCCTCGGACTAGGAGGGAAAAAGAAAGGTTTAAAAATCAGAAAATCACACCTGCCAAGTTTTGTACAGATGTAATAACTGATGGTCCTTTGGATTCCTATAGCTCAAACTCCAAAAGCATTTCTAGAATAGACTTTCAGTTGGAAAAGACCTACAGCGATCACCTAGTCCAGCTGCCTGACCAATTTAGGGCTGACCACAAGTTTAAGGACATTATTAAGGGCATTGTCCAAATGCCTCTTAAACACTGACAGCCTTGGGGCCTCAACCACCTCCCTAGGAAAACTGTGGCAGATTTTGATGATCCTCTCAGTAAAGAAATGCTTCCTAATGACCCATATAAACCTCCACCGGTGCAGCTTTGAACCATTCCTATGTGTCCTGTCACTGGATATCAGGGAGAAGAGCCCAGCACCTCCCTCTCCACTTCCTCTCCTCAGGAAGCAGTTAGAGAGTAATGAGGTCACCCCTCAGCTTCATCTCCAAACTAGAGAAGTCCAAAGTCCTTAACTGCTCCTCATAGGACATGCCTTCCAGACCTTTCACCAGCTTTGTTGCCTTCCTCTGGACATGTTCAAGGACCTCAATGTACTTCTTAGATTGTGGGGCCCAGAACTGCACACAGCACTCAATGAATTTTTAATAGTGTTTTTTTCAGATTATGAACCTGCTCAGAACTAGTGAGACACTGAGAATTAGTCTCTGTCATTTCCTTATGTTTATAAGATATCATGGCCATGGTAATTTATTCTACAGGGTTTAGTTGCAATAGTATTGCTCACGTTGACTGCTTTACCACTCTGTTCCCAAGAGAAATGCAATCGTGATCTATTTTTCTCCAAACATGTTGATATTTCAACCCATGACTTCCTTACAGGACAGTCTGATCACCTAGGAGGATGAAAAATTATAGCTTCTCTTTCTGGAACACTATGATTCAGTGTGACAGGGGAAATCATAGTTTGCACATGAAAAGTTACTTTTTCTATAATAAGGGAAGTGTCACAATATGACTTTTGAAGATCAATATAAAAAGAATGCAATTAAAATGGACATGAAAAACTTTCCTTTATTTTCTGAAATATACACATCCAAATTTATTTATATGAGAAATTAAATATTCCTCAAGCTGTGATGAATAGCAGAAAAAAAGGGATTTATTTGTGGGAACCTGCTATCAGCGATCATTTTGTGGAAGATTTAGACCTATCATCCCTATTACTTTCTGAGAAATGTGGTCTAAGATTCTCCGTGTTGCCTTAGTTATGGTAAAGTTATTCTACAGGTAAATGCTATTGTTCTGTATGAAAACATGACAGGAACTGTATTGTTGTAGTTTTCATAATGGTTTAGAAGACAGAGAGAAACTGGAAACCCAACAGTTTACAGATTAGGGCTCTGCATGGGCTGATGGAAGCTAAGCTTCAAGTTCCTGTTGTATTTGGGGCAAATAAATGAACTTGGGTTTACCTGTTTTCAAGTAATCCACCTACATGTATTTAACCTGGCATTTGTGCCTCTGCTACTTTTTTTGTGGAAAAAAACCTGAAGTATAGAATCATAGAATTATAGAATCATTTAGGTTGGAAAAGGCCTTTTAGATCATTGAGTCCAACTATTAACCTAACACTGCCAACTCCACCACTAAACCATGTCTCTAAACACTACATCTACACATCCTTTAAATACTGCAGGGGTGGTGACTCTACCATTTCCCTGGGAAGCCTGTTCTACTGCTTAACAATCCTTTCTGCAGAGAAAATGTTCCTAATACCCAACCTATACCTCCCTGACACAACTTGAGGCCATTTCCTCTTGTCTTAGTGCTTGTTACTTGGGAGAACAGACCAATCCCCACTTTGCTACAACCTCCTTTCAGGTAGTTGTAGAGAGCTTCCTTTTCTCCAGGCTAAACAGCTCCAGTTCCCTCAGCTGCTTGTCACCAGCTGTGTTGCCCCTCTTTGAACACACTTCAGCACCTCAATGTCCTTCTAGTGAGGGGCCCAAAACTGAACACAGTATTCGAGTTGCAGTCTCACCAGGGCTGAGTACAGAGGGATGATAACTTCCCTAGTCCTGCAGGCCACACTACTTCTATTACAAGCCAGGATGCTGTTGGCCTTCTTGGCTACCTGGGCACACTGCCAGCTCATATTCAGCTGGCTGTTGACCAACACCCCTGGGTCCTTTTTCACCAGGCAGCTTTCCAGCCACTCTTCCCCAAGGCTGTATCATTGCATGGGTTTGCTGTGACCTGAGTCCAGGCCTTGTTGAATCTTATAATATTGATCTGAATCCATTAATCCGTCTTGTACAGATCCCTTTATAAATCTTTCATAACAGAATAAGAAAACAATGCTAAACTTGGAATTCCTTTAAATGAATTAATATTCTGATTGTAGAGACTGCCCTACAATTTTTTGTCCACCTTGAGCATACGGCTGGATTTTTAAAAGCATTTGGATACCTACACTCTGTTATGCCTGTAAGGGAGAGTTACTATGTATTTTATAAAACTATTCTTAGATTTCTTTTCTTCTAAAGTAATGGACTCAGTTGGATAGCTGTGAGCAATTATTCCTTGCTGAGCTTAGAAAAAGGCCCTTGTCCAATTTCTGCAGTTTGCAGAGTGTGTCCAATCCATGCTTTCTGTCACTATTACAGGCATATTCAAACTGGGTGCAGTTTTTTTGGGCAAATTGGTGTCATTGTTTGTCACCTTGCAATGTTATGCGGGGGACTATTACAAAAGGCACATAACAGAGGAGCAGATTTATTCTAAGTGCTATAAAGAAACTTCCAAATTTCAAATCTGATCCAACATCTAAGTCTTTAGGATTCTTCATACTTGTCACGCATGTTTCACAAACTGGTCCAACCAGTCCTACTGCAAACACTAGCACAGGTTGCCCAGCTTGGTCATAGGAGACTCATCCCTGGAAAAAATCAAGGTCATGTTGGCTGGGGATCTTAGCAACCTGATCTAGTTGTAGATGTCCCTGCTCAGAGGGGTTGAACTAAGGACCTTTAAAGGTCCATTCCAATCCAAAGCATTCTGTGATTCTATTATAAACATACTTTCCTTTCTTTTTCTGAGCATGTTTCAGCAAATAAAAAAACATAATAATACAAATAAATGATAAATAAATAAATAAAATTTGGTAATTAAAAAAATAAACTTGAATTAGTTTATAATAAGCTGTATATACAACTGATTACTTATTCAGTGCAGGTAATATTGCCTATCTTTGCAATAATGGACAATTGTAACTGAATTTGGGCAGAGGAAAAAAAAACAGTATTACGTGAACTTGAACTTAAAAAACTTAATGGGTATAGGTCTCTTATATAGCACTAAAGCCAACTGGCATGAAAAATTTAAACCCTCTTGCCCTCCAAAACAGGGTGGCCATATCCAAAATGACTATTTGCTTACATACATGTGCTTCATACTACCTCACAGACTGTGACTGGAAGTGGCTTTGGAGAGTTCTGGTCAGCTCAGGGCAAAAATTGCTAGAGGCCATTCTGACAAAATAGAATTCCGAATGATCTCTATTCAGCAGATAAGAACACTCTCTCACAGTGCTTAATTAGTAACAAACAGGTAATAAATGGTCAAAATCAATTCTGTAGAAACAACTTCGATTTTTATATTTAATTTTTTAACTGGGTGATTTTTCAGTCAGATAATAATGCTCTAACACATTTTTCCTCATAAGCTTTTTGTAAATTTTTTTTTTGTGTCTAAAAAGCAACTGGAAGAAACCACCCCAGAATAAAAAGAAATTCCGTAGCTTTTCCCTTATTTTTCATACCGTGACTTACATTGATTATCAGTGGGTCATGACGTTTCAGATCTACTGTGAAAATTCTGCTGTTTGAACTAAAAGGTAGCCGCATGAGAAGGAAATCAACAAATTCTCTACAGCAAGAGTTAGACAATCCCATCTGCCTCTCCAATTTGAAAAGATAATTTACCTTTCTAGTGCTGGTTTTGGTACTCATTTAACCCAATGGTAATTGATTTTGTTTGATCTCTCTTTTGAATCATTTCTAGTCAGTTAAAAAAATCAGCACTTTTAATGTACTTCTCTTTCAGTTTCCACCTTGTTCTCTCTCCTTCACCTTTTCTTTTCTAGCTTCAAGTCAAAGTCAATTTGCCCAGCAGCTGATCTACTCTCTTTCATCAGATTCCACTTTATCACTGTTTGCTCTGCTATTTTCTTCATTTGCAAGTCTGATTTTCTTGTCAGTCCCAACACCTCCCTTGTCACTTTCTTCTTTTAAACTGAATACCCTTTTGTAGGCAGACCGTTTCTACCTTCTCCATATTTCCGGTTCGAAGTTCTTGTTTCTCCTTCCCTAGGTTCACATTCTTGGTATCATTTAAACAGTGAATTCCCTTCTCAATAAGGTATTTGTTTTCACTGCATTTGAATCAGATTATTTCTCTGCCACAAATCTGTACTGTCTGATGACACCACTGTTAGAGAAGGAAGACCACCCTTGTTTTCATTGATGGTACTCAGACTATGGTATAAATTTCAGTTCAGCAAAGGACACCTAAGAATAGTAGTTTTGAAAAAAATCTAGAAGAAAATTTTGAACTTGCACCCATGTTAAGCCATAAGCATGGTCAGTTACCTGACCATAATGGTGCAGACAGAGTTTAGTCATAGCAAGGAGAATCTGAAGACAATAGATTCTTCAGAAATGTTAAGTGACAAAATCAACTTTCTACTACATCGGTCTACTCAAAATTATGTAATTGGACATAAATATAGATTTATAGTGGGGAGAAAAAAGACATTGAAAGTTCCTGAAAGTACAGTTTTTCAATGAGTGGAACTCCTTCATAACAAAACTTGACTGATGATCCCACAAGAGAAGATGTAAATGGAAAAGATGTAAATGCTTTGGAACGAAAGTGTATTTCCTTTAGTCTGTCTTTCAGATATAAGTGAATCATTATGATTGAACATTTCCAAATAAAAAATTGAATTGGAATTCATTCTACAGTGGATATTCAGAGACTTTTGAGACTAAATAACTAAGTTTTGGCAAGAATGAAGGATTTCATCATTAATGGAAGGTCCAGAAAACCTTAATTACAGGGGATATTGCCAACACAAGTAAACATCTGATGGCAGAAAATAGTAAGATCCTTTCAAGACATATATTACTATTCAGGAATTATTCAGGATACACACTCTTATTCAATATGTATTCAAGAAAGGTATTTTCACTCAGTTTTAATGAATATGTGAAATTCAATTTCTTTATAAAAGAGATTTCCATTAAACTCAAGATGTCATATACACTTAAAATCAGCATATGATTCTAGAAAAATAGTGTGCAAGACAGTGGAAAATGAAATAAATTTACCCCCTGTAGAGATTAAATTTACAGGAAATATTGTAGAAAATGCTATAAACACAGGTTTGACCTATATGTAGAAACAATTGGAGCAGAAATAAAATGAGACCCTCAGATGCTCTCTTTGTTCCTAATAGTCCTACTATCCACTGTTCTTGATGCAGACAATATTTTAGTATGTACTATAGAGGGAGAAAGAATGAAGTAAATCAGTTACTGTAAAATATGCATCACAATGTACTTCAAAAAAAAAAAAAAAAAAGAATAAACAGATGTTTCTTGTGCAGGTATAAAATTCCAAAGGTTTATAAAAGTATCAAAGAACATGTAATGAAATGTAGATTAAAGAGCACAGTCTTGTTGTAACAACATATGTTCTGAACTTCCGTGAGATAGGATTGTATAACACTAGACGTGTACTCATGAAAACAAAGAGATTGAAAACACCTGCAAAAGAAGTGTTCTCTTTATGTTCTGGAAGGTAGAACCTGCAGAAGGGAGTGAATGTAGCAATAATTTGCCATATGAGTTGTAAAGTTGGACAGGGGCATAAGCATCCGTTATCCAGTTTTCTGCAACTGCAATTCACTTTGACTGAAGGTCATTATGACCAAGATACAGGTGTTGGAAGTTCTTTTAGTAGAAAAAGTGCCAATTTTGTTATATATCAGTTTATTTTGATTAGGACTAGAAGGAAAAGACTCATTTCAGATACTTCATTCTTTTCCAGACCTTTTAGGTAGGAATAATTTCATTTACAGATGGAAGTATCTGCCAGTCCTCGATTATTGTGCCTAAACACATGCCCTCATGTACTTCTATGCTAACTAGACATAATACAGCTATCTAGAAAAAAAATAGATTTATGTAGCAGGTTATGGATATTGGGATAAAATCCAGATGTCAGTAACATCATCACACACCACTTAGGAAGATGAAAAAAACTGAGTTTCTAACTCATATCAGTGCTTTCTCCAAATATACATGATCATAACAGCAACTGTGTGATGTGTGATTTAAAGCAACTGATCATAAGCTATAGACATAGAAAAATAATATATAAATACATTGCAATCCAAAAATGAGAAAAATATGAACTAAAAAGATATGAAAGATAATAGCTTTATGTTTGAAACATTAGAAACTCAGAGTCCACTTGTGCACACTTCCATATGGATATAAGAGAAAACATTCAAATTATGACACAATCTGTGAAATGAAGAGAAATAGGAAACCATATTAACTCCTTCAGGAAAACAGCGTATTATTGTCTGTCATGATTTTGTGGGGGCTTCATCAACATTCATCATCATCCTAGTTATGAAAGCCAAGGACAGCGGACAGTCAAGATAACCAACAGAAATACACACTCTTCCAGAGAGATACTGGATCTGATAGTGAGACTTGGAAGAAATTTAGAAACATTTTCCTTCTAATAAATGTTCATTTGGATATTTGTCTGTATGAGACGTCTCTTCATTTTAACTTGTCATTCAGTGAAATTGCTTTGTCTTTGCAAAGAGCAAGCCCAATTATAAAATAATCATGTCAAAGAGTAGGAATATCTATGATACCTAATAGACATTTGTAACTAGAGATGGACCGTGCAGAAAATGCACATTAAATATGTTGTGATGATGCCAATTCAAACCAATTTGGTTAACACCAGAGTGGAATACAACTCAGTGGCATTCTTCTATGCCTATATTAATAGGCGAGTAGCATCTTCCAAGGTATACAAGGCTATCCAATATTTTAGGATGATAGTTGCAAAACAGGTCTTACTGGAAGTCACCATTCTTCTAGACTGACAGTGCCTGAAATAACCCTTAGTATCTGTATGTGGGCAACTGAATCACATAGTGTGTATCTACATTGAGGAGATGAGTGCTGCTGCTGTTTTACCAGATAAGTGATTCCACATCTGGGATGCACAGAACATTAGACAGGCCCTAGGGATTTGTTTATTCCCCAGGATGATTCATCTTTTACCATAGTTTCTCTTCTGCTCTGTAGTCCTATATGCTAGGTACTTTCTATGGCATTATGCAAAAGGCCTCCCTCTGTATCTTGATGGTCTATGCATCAAGGCTTCTACTGCAAAAGCACCTGAGAAATGTAGGAATCTATATTCTGTTCAGCTCCATTCTGAGTAACGTTCAGAATCCATTTCCCATCAGTTCCATCACCATTCTTTCTAACTGCAACAGGCTGCTTTGAAAACTTAAGGTGTTGCTTATGAAATTAGAATACTCACTCAGGAAATGCCAGAGAGTGAGAATACAAGGAGATGTACTAGGAAAACAAAACAAAAAAAAAAAACCAAAAAAAAACCAGAAAACAACCCACCAAACAAACAAAAAACCACCTAGCAATGAATCGCAGGAAAACTAAGTACAGCTGGAGCAGATATAAAAGCATGTATAAATCTAAAGCATGTATCATGTCCAGGTTCAAATGGATGAATCTCCAAGAGGACTGTTTAAAAGCACTAAGTCCAGTATCTTTGTTCAGGAATTTCAAGAGCTGAAAGCTTCCATTGCTAGAGAAGTCTGGCACCATCATGTCACAATATATTCTCATCCCAAACCAACTCCACTTGGCAGTTATTTCCCTTGAACTGTTATTCCCCTTCTTCAGTCCCAGATGTCAAGATTCAGTCCCAAACACAAGCATGTGTTTGCATGAATGAGGCTTTCCTTCTTATCCTGGTATTTTACTTTACTTCTGCATATGCTGACATTACATTTCTTATTAAATTGACTGACCAGCGTGAGCCTTCCACACTGCCTCTACAAGTCTGAGATCTCAGGCACTGAGAAGAAATGCTTCAAGGCTGTATTTCCTCATCTGGATCCATTAGCTGCATACCATAAAGCTTCAATATGCTAATTTTCTTCTAATAGAGGACCTTCTGTTGGAAGTTTGTCCACCTTAACCTGCAATGCCTGCAATGGATTGAGAAGTTTCTTTAAAAAACAGTGGACTGTAGCCAAGGCTCCAAGGCGAATCTACCATGTAGACATTCTTTTGTTATCAATTGTAAAGATGTCTTCAATACTCACGGTGTCTAGGCACAATTGATCCCATCATTTGGGATATCTTTGAAGGTCTGAAGTTTTGAATGTATCATCTGTTCAGCTGTCTTCCTAGTTTGTAGAATTTTTGTAGCGTGATTGGACTTCTGCCCCATTATCAACTTGGCACAGACAGCAAGCAGCACTAGGGCTGTTCGTGTTCTTCCTGGCTACCCAGCTCACATCAGTCTAGTTTGATTGCATCTGTACAGAGGTGTTTGGCAGCAATCTCGCAGGTAGCATCAGTTTCTGTCTGTAATTATTTGAAAGCTTATCTTCCTCAAGAAAAACAAAGCCAAAACCAAACAAGCAAACCAACCCAACCCTAAAAAAACAAATAAATAAAACCAAACCAAACCAAACCAAAGAAAACAGCACAGTTTTTCAGTTGAAAAATTATGACATTTGTATTTCAGTTGGAGGAGTATTTGCATTCAGTTTCACTAAGTACTGAAACAAATGTAAACAATTTTCCCCAGATATATTAATCTTTCATCCAAGTATATAATTTACTTAATCTACATGTATACACCCAGAAGGCAAGGTATATACAGATTTACACAATTACCTGGATTAAATATTAGAAATCCCTGTTGCCCACAGACTTTTTCTCCAGATGCTCTGATGTAATTACATTCAGTTGAAAGTATCCATATTTTTTCTCTTTGCTAAATTAGTTTATTGCATACTTTGAAATCATTGGCTATTATTCCTGTTTCTTACTTTGTATGGATTTTATATACACTTCTTGCCAGAGACAAATTGAACTAGATGTGCTGCATACATGGATATGAAGTAGTTTGACCAGTAGTAATTGTTTCATGACAGCTTCCTATTCTTCTGTTTTGGGATAGTTTAATGGTTTGGATAGCATTAGTAAGAGAGGGACAAAGTACGGTCTCAACCTAGATATTATCACTGGAGAACTGATAAAATCTAAACATTTCTGAAACAATGGTTCTCTGAATAATTAAATGGGTTCTGAAAACCTTCAAACAATACTGATTTTTATTACACTTCACGTTTTTAAAAAGATCACAAAAGAATTCCAGTCTTGGAGAGACATCAGCTTTGTAAGGCATTTGAAGATATTTTGAGAGAAGCAGATATTCAGGACAACAGTTCTTTTTAATACAATAGTTTGCAACATTGTAAATTCATAAATAATTACATAAATGTTACATATAAAAAAAAATCTCAAAAGTAACTTTTCAGTTTTTATTGGCATCTAACAGAAATATTGTAGTCAGGAAATTCTCTTGTTTAGATTTCAATACAAGACAAAAAGCAATTATGCAGTCTCAAGATAAATAAATACACACATACATAACAGCTGTTACTAATTCTTGCACATCAGCTAGTCATTGCGGTGTAAACCAAAAATAAATTTTGGCAGGGAACTATGAAATCTGTTTAATACAGAAAAGCTTTAAAAAAGTTACTTGGAAAAAAAAAAGTATTCTGTTTCACTAAACTGCATTTTGGCAGCTTTACAGCAAGTCTGTTTGTCTAGAAAACTGAAGAAAATTCTTCAAGTGTCATGTTTGCTATAGGTTTAGGGCTTGATATCAATCTCATTTTATAGATGAAGGGAACATTTAAAAAAAAAAATAAATCTTTAAAACTAACACTGAAATACTTGTGTTGTAAAGTTTCCACAAAAAGTATTTGTCTTATTATTTGGAATGGAAAGGGGAACTTGGTTCAAGTTTCATCAGGTAATGTAAGAAATTTATTATCCCTAATAGGTTTAAATTACTCAGATATAATACAATGAAGAGTTACATGTTGTGTTATGGTATTTCTTAGTGAATCCACAATGAAAGGTGTTCATTTTAACATTACTTTGGTTTACTAAAAATTGTATCCAAACCAAAAAAAATACTTCAAGAAAAGTGTCCATCATCATTCTATTTTATGATAACTTACATCTATTTTTTTTAATTCAACTACTTCTCTTAGTAGCTTTTTTGGTGCCTGTTAAGAACTGGCACAGAATATTACTTTTGTAACACTGAAATACAGCAACATACATGTGGAGATGTTTCACGCTGAGACCTGTAATGACACTGTGCATATATTTTTATGTGCATTAGAAGAATATAAATCAGAATTATCTTATAGTTTTGCTGGACAATACTTTTAAAGTGAAGAGTAAAAATTTCAATGGATAAAGAAAGAGTCAAAATAATAAAATATTTAATACTT
>WUAM01000431.1:87864227-87877308 GCA_024336885.1 Actenoides hombroni | reverse complement strand
CCTTTGGGGAGGGAGGGGGGTTAACAGAGAGTGTCTGTTATAGGTCTAAGGGGCTGCCCTGACCCTAAACCGTGACAGTCACATAAATGGGTTTCTCCAGAGACCTATGCTGAGTCCAGTTTTATTCAATACATTAATAGTTTAGTTCTCATAACAGGGAATAAGCTCTTTACATAAAAAAAAAAAAAATTATGAGTGGCTTGAATATGTTTAAAGATAAGCATAAAATTTGGAAACATTTGAGCAAATGGAAAATCTGTTATGAAACCCCTCTAGTTTTCAGGTAGGAAGGTATTATATCTCGGTAGGCATCATCACCTGTGCAAGCACATAGCATGGGGTAGCTGGCTTTTCTGTAGGAAAAAGAGTTATCATGTGGCTGAAAGCACCATATAAATAAAAGGCAAACAGCATTATAGCTGCAAGATGCGTGGAGTGATCATCTTACTTCTTTGGGAAAAGGCAAGGTCTTTAGCCCCTTGATCATCTTTGGATGCTTCACTGAAAAAAGGTGAAGGTCATTTACATTAAGTAGAAAGGACAGAGACAAGAATGATGAGGTGGGAAAACAAGCTGAAAAGGGAAGATTGAACCAATCATTGTTAGTTAAGCTGAAGGAGAGAAGATGGAAGAAGTGTAACAATGTGAGATATGCAAAAGGACATGTAAAAAGAAAAGGACAAGTTGTTGTCTAGGTAGATGGGGCAGAAGAAAATGGGCTTACACTGCAGTAAGAATGTTCAAGAATATCATCCCTGTTTTCCAGCATAATAGTAAGAAAGACTTGGAAATGATCTGGTGGAGGTTATAGTGCCTACATAGACTTGTATAAAAGCTGTATCTTGAGAGGCCCTTCTATTCTGGAGTCTGTACTGAGATAACCAGTCCTATCAATGTGGTTGCAATAGTTATATGTCTAACCTGTTCTGGGAGATGTCCCTATATCCTCAGGCTGTCTATTCTAGGTCTTCATTAGACTTCCCTTTAGGTTCCGTTCTTAATGTCCTCCTTTATCAGTGATGAAAAAAACTTTATGTATTATGCAAGCAGCAAACCTTATCCAACCCAGCAAAATACTGTCCTTTTGCCTTACATGGAGTTTCCTTAAAAACAGGTGAGGTAGCTGCAGTAGATACTACCGTGGATAGGGAGTTGACCTGTGGGTACCTGCTTAAGGTTCTTCCAACCCACTTACGTTTTCTGGATTTGCCATATACCTGCATGATGGTAGAAGATCTGCACGTGTACTAACGATAGAGGTGCGTAAGAATCCAAAAATGGATTTGAAGCTCAGATAACTGGAGTTAAACTACTTTAGCATTTCCTACAGATTTCACCTAGCAAGTGTTTATGCATAATCCTGGGTGGGCTTGGGCAGCCTGTGATGAAATCCAAGATGTTTTGAGAAACGTGTTCCTGTTTTTTTCCAGTCTGTCTCTACACAAGTTGCAAGCGTATCCTTGGATTACAGTTTTGTGATAAACCTGTTGGAGAGTTTTGGTATTAAGATATTGTAATCTAAAGAACTGTCAGGGTAATTTTCTGTGTAAGAACTGTGAAATTTTTGTGTATTTCATGTGAAATGTAGTTCTTCTGAGTAATGAGAAAACTTTAAATATGTATTAAGTTTACCTGTCCTTAACTTCTTTGTGAGAGTCCTGTGAGTCTCATGGCCATGGTTTTTAGAGGAATTACATTATCTGAAATGAACTGTCAGTATGCTTATTGAACCATGTGAGTGAATCTGCAATAGTCACATGTCCTGAGGGCCTGATGAGGTTGACTGTTTGGTATTCTTCTAGTCAGGGACATTCTCATATCCTGGTGAGCAGCTATATTTATATCAAGTTTTATCTTCCAATCAATATTTGGAGTATATGAAGTGTGCATTCGTGCGTTTAGTGTGGACCCTTATGACTACATGAGACCATGTCCTAAAAGACCTTGTGGAATGTGAAAGGAAAACGAGTGATGTACCTCTGTCAATCCTACCAAACCTGTAATTTGAGATTGCCGTGGTGAAGGCTTTTTTCTGGTTAAGCTCCGCTTTTTGCAGGGTGTAGTTTATGCAATATGCATAGTATATGGATATATTTCAGCATTAAGACTGGAACAGTTTATGCCCATGTGTAACTTTCCTCATTTTGTGCATAGAAATCTTTGATGATTGCTCAAGTGGATAAACTAATGGATGTGCCCAAATGCTTGAGGTATTAGAGCCTCAGTTATTACCATTCTTTGGAAAATGAAACAAGGCCACAAAGAGGTCTTGTAAAAATTAAAAATGAAGCAAAATGAAAAAGTAAATAAGCCAGGAAAAATAATTAGCTGATGTATGTTAATTTTTTTAAAAATACTTGTTTGTGGAACAAAGTATAATTAAGCTCTTAGTGAACATATGGCATGCAAATACGAATGCAGTTTATTAGTTTGTATTCAGCAGAATAGTTGAGGAGATCATGCACATATACATATATAAGCAATCTGAAATCTAGAATGTGAGAATGAGAGCGGTCTGGGAATGATGAATGTTCATTCTACTGACATTTTTGGTTTTGAAGGAATCCAGGAAAATATAACCTCTGTAAGTAACACAAACCAATTTCATTTTTTAATGAGGGTGTAGGTCTAAGATGAGGGGAGGCTGAAACTAGCTGTGTTAGCTAATTAAACCTATTTTCTTTTTATGTAATTTTCCAGCACCAAGTACTGTATTAGCTGTAACCAGTTGTAACAATTCTGGCTCCAGTTTTCAGTACTGTGCACACCCAGTCATGCTGGAACAGTTCCTCTCTCTCTACTTCTGCATTTTAAGAGTGAGTCCTTTTGAAAGTTTTGTTCCAAGACCTCACTTAATGCTTTCAGAGAGAGATTTTGAAGTGCTTTAAAATCTGCATGCACAGTTTATTTAACATTGTGGTCAAATTAGTATTAATTAAAGCAAGAGAAGTTAAAAATCAGTAGTAACTCATGAAGCTAATGTAATCATAACATATTTTTTCAGACAAGAAACTGGTCAGTCATTGCATTATCTAGTCAACACTTCCTAACATGAGTTCCTTGTGATAATTTTTATTGTGCAGAACCAGTGAGATGAATAAGTGGAGGACAGAATATGGAGTAGCAAAAATTAACTTGAATTTCTGCAGTGCAGTGGTATGTTGAAGAGAAGGAGCAGTGCATCTGGCTTCATGACAACCATCATTCCTTACAGATGTGCTATCTCTGGGGCCACTCCGAGAGCATAAATGTAAGCGCATAACATATCTGTGCAAGATCTTGGTCTCAGGTCACAGGCAGGGGATCAATTCCACTGCTGGTTTTTTTCAGCATTAAGTACAACAGAGCATCAAATCTAATGAGGGCATAGAGGTCTACTGAGGCATTTATTAATAACAAAACTAACAGGTTGTATAGATCTATACAAAGAAGAACATCTACTGCATCTATACTATTTTAAAAGAAAGTCCATTTGATGGCTCAATTGTGGTAAATGCATTTCGCTTGACAATAATACAACTAGCTTTAGTAAAACATACAAATCAAAAACTTGGCATGATGTGTTAGTGTAGGAAATAGGTGAGTTATCTTTGCATTTATGATCTACTCTTGGAACACTGCGGTAATGTATTGACTGCCAGTGTGTATGTTATTGTTTTGTATGTATTATTTTGTTATTCTACATTTAAATTTTGGTTTTTTTCCATAACATTCACTATGGAATATCTTGAAGGAATGGATGTCACTGACTTTTAAAACTGAATTCATAGGATGTCCCATCTTGAAAGTGGCAGTAGTGTGTGAAGGGAGACTGTAGAACAAAGATTAAAGCATCAGAACAACTGCTTAATATTGTTACACTGTGGTTTCAAATAGTGGGAGAGTGAAGAATGGTTTCTTAATAGTTTTAAGTAGTAACGTATTTCCATACACTGCTGAAGACAGAAATTATTTGCTTTATTGCTGCAATTCTAGCACTTACAGAGCTGACAAAGGTTCATCACAGAGCATTAGTGAAACTCCAGCAAAATGGAAGTGTAGTTTAAGACAGGAAAAAAAATCATACCTTGCTTTCACCTCAGCTGATGCAAAATTCACTGACAGTGAGAGCATTTCTGATTCTGCTGCTACAAACCACATTTGAGCTAATGAATTACTCTCCATTTACCAGTAGGATAACATCTTTTACCCTTTAAGATATAAAAGGTGCATCTGAGAAGTTCCAGATGTTATTTCACCTTCAGATATAAAAAAACCCAACCTTTCCTGATGTAAGATCCCAGAGCACTGAAAATCATATCTTGCAAGTGAGAAGACAATACATTTATATTAGCACATGAAGATATGCTTTGTTGTTTGAAAGGAACATCTAAGAACTTAAGACTCTTAAGCTTGACTGTGGTGTGTTCCCACCGCACAATTTTTATCTTTGCAGTTGTCTTTCTGGTTTTTCACTCTGCACAGTTTCTTGAGCAAATTAAAGTTGTCTGGCCCACTACTTTTTATTGGGTAAAGTGTAGTCCGTATTTCTATGTGGAAAAAAAAAATCAGTATTTTACTATAAATGAAAGATTGATTTTAAAAAGTACAGTGGAGTTTGGGTGGCATTTAGTTCTAAAGAAAAAAAAAAACAATTTACTCCTGCTATAACGTTTCATATAAAATTATTTATTTTGTTGGGGTTTTTTTATGATTCTGTCCTTATTACAACTGAGGTAATTCTGCAAACTATGATTTCTATTAACTTTTTATATGCTTTATATTCTCTCAGCTGAGATTTTTATTAGATTGCTAACATATACAAACAAAAAATTGGTTTAATTGAACATTCTCTGTAGATCATTAATTTTTAGGATAAGCCCTGAGTACATCACAAAATATAGTTGTATTATGACAAAATAATATGTGATTTATCTTTTCTTCATTGAAGTCCTCCATGGACTCAGAAGTTCATTATCTAGCTTGAAATTAGATTATTATATTTTATAGGAACTCATGAGAAATATACATATTTTTCAGCAAAACAGATTTCTCTCAGGTATCACATCATCTGAGATCTGAATTGTGGCTGATACATTTCTGGATTAATCAGTGGAGACTGCATATATATCACACATGTTTAGAAAAAGTTCAAATCCACATTTGTATTGGCAATCTTCGGAAGAAAACACATACTGGCACTCAAAGTGTTGCTGCCACAAATTTCCCTTTTAATTGGGGCATTTTCGGTCCCAATGAAAGTTTTTGTGTTTATTTCAAATGTGAACTTACAGCTTTTTTATTTGGACTTATCAGAAATCAAATTCCTTGTATTTTAAAGAGAAGATTTTCCTGTTCCACAACTTTGCATATATTTAAAAGATAAAAGAATGGCAAAATAAAAGATTCAGGATGCTGCCATTCAACAACACTAGCTGGCACTTAAAAAACCCCCAAAATGCCACACCAGAAAGCTAAGTTATTATTTCATTGCAGTATTTTGTAGCACTTTCCATACTTTATAAATGTCATTGTAAGCCCCAGTATTTTTACTGTAGCTGTAATGGTTTAAGAACACAGGCAGAATAGAGTTTGTTAATAGAAGCAATATATTTTAAAACTTGTCAGTACAATCAGGAAAAGTTAGTCAAACTGTCAAGTGTACAAGACCTTCAGATCTGTGTTCGAGGAAATAAGAAGGAATGAGCTTGAAAACTTGTCTCATTTTTCCAGCTATATCAATTAGTCAAAAGAAAAGATATTACATGTCCCTATAAACCTGTTCCTGCCTACTGTGAATAGTGAGTTTTTTTATTTTGCCTTTGTTACTTGTTATTTATAATGATATTTTTCTAAGGAAAAGCAAAAAAAAGAAACAGGGAGAGGCAATACCTTAAAAAAACAGTTGATATAACTGGGGAAAAACCAAGCTGACTGTATTTCACACAGTCTGCTACTTCTGCAGGAGGAGACACTCTTGTGTCATACCTTGGACTAACTTGCAGTTGCATGGAAACCAGAGATTCACAAATCCACTGTTACAGTCATGTTTTGTCTGGCAGGTAACACAAGCACTGGAAAGGGTAATTCCCCTGTGGTGCTGCAATGAACTGGTTAACTTGAACCAAGGTTTGTGACATATACAAGTGTGGAGATAATTTCTACATAACTAGAACCAGGTGAGTTCACTAGCACTTGCTAGTTTTGCTGGGTTCATTTCTGACCAGTCATACTAAAAGCACATAAGGAGAAAACAAGGGTACAAGTCACCATCTTTGGTGGTGGAATTGAAAGAGATGTTGTTACAAAGCAAACTTTTCTTGCTATTTGTTTTCCTCTACATACCTCTGATCTCAGTGGTTTGGTAGATCTAGATGATCAAGAGGTATCCTCCATCCTGGGAAACGGTCCAAAGAACCTTGTCTTAGCAGCACCCTGTTATAACATAAGTTGTCTAATTTACCTGTCTCATAATGCACCTGGGGTAGCATACTGGTATGTACACCAATTACAATTACCCACAACCTCAATATGTTCAACAGGTGATCTGGAGGGATTGCATCAGAGCTGGATGAGGCACAAGCAATACCAGACCTGAACATGGTAATGGAGGTGATATATATTTCATTCTTCCCAACCAGCATGCAAACATGTACGAAGTTCAGATGCTACAGGCTGAAAAGCACTTAAATAGAGCACTAACCCAAGAGTTCTGTTCTGTAAGTGCTATGTTTGATTTTAACTAGACAACAAGCCTTAAGGAATGTGATTCCTTAGAGTAAGCTAGATTCATATATGACCTTTATATAGTATCCTTATAGCTTTGTAGAAAGATTAAAGGCAGTAGATTAAAACCAAAGACTAAAGGGACAGTATTAAAAATATGTGGGAATGTTTCCATGCTGAGATTTGCCTCTCTTGGATGTTTTCTAGCCACACTTCTTCAAAATTTTCTCCACAGTCAAAATAGGAATGTTTCCTGGAGAAGACTGCAGGAAAATTGCTTACCTAGATAGGACCAGAGATGTTGAGGTAGACATGGGAAGGATGGTGTTGCACACACTTGAAGCTCTTCTGCCAATATTTTTCAGTGCAGAGCACATAGAGACTGGCATCTGCAGTGGAAGCTAGTATGTAAAATGAAGAATGTATAAAACTGATCCACTTTACGGTGAAGTGATTAAACCCCACTCTTAGAGGTATCTCTATAGATGCCTTTGAGTACCAAACCTGTTAATTATGTACTATTTGTGAAGGGGAAGAGAGGCAGGGATCATTTCTAAGGCTCAGTGAGATCTTGAAACATGATGTTACTCAGGGTGCTTCTCAAGATTCAAACAGAGCTACTTTTTCAAGCTTTGTGACTATTTTATACCAGTTAAAATTAACTTGAACTCAAGAACCATGAACCTGGCATTCTGAAAAGTTTATTCTTTAATGAATATCAATATATTGTCAAAATGATATTGCCAAAAAGTAATAAATTCACCATGCTTGCTATGTTTCTTGGTTTATCTGGCCAAAAGGAGGGTAGAATCATGTGGCAATTCCGAGGCGTTAGGTGGCAATTTATCCCTTGGAAAATGAACTGACGCCAATAGACTCATGTGAAATGGACAATCAACAGGTAATACTTGTTGTTTGTTGACTTCATGGGCTACACTTTCATTATAAAGGGGTTTTACCCCATTATTAATTTTCTAAGAAATCAAATAATCCACAAACTTCTCTTTGTAGAGAGAAGACTACAGAAGACACATCTGTGGTTTTATTTGACTGTTTAAAGAGAGAAAAGTGTGTTGTTGTTTTTGTTGTTGTTTTGGGGGTTTTTTTTGTTTGGTTTTGTTTGTTTGGGGGGTTTTTTGACTGGTTTTCCTTTGTTTGTTTTTGTTGGGTTTTTTTAATTGTTGTGTGGGGGGTTTTTTCTACAATACTCCTCTATATTATTTACCTGATTCCAGGGAATTCCAAGGGCAGAACACATCCTTTAATAAGGCTGTGATCTGTATATCACAGCTAAGACTAGTAATGAACTCTAATACCTTTATAAAAGCCTTCTTAAAAGCAAGGTTAATAACATGACAATAGTAAACACCCCAGTCAGCATAAAATGAAATGAAGCCTACAGTATTTTAAATGCATGGGTCCTGTGAAAAAGGATACAAAGGAAAGACCTTTTGTTCATGAGCTTCTATATATAAAAAATTCAGTTTTCTGCTCGTGTCTCAGTTGAAGGTCATCTGTACATGAGCAAGAGGAAAATAACTACCATATTTGCCTGCAAAATTCTAGGATTACATAGTATCATTTATAATATTGCAAATACAATGCTTTAATCAAAGATTAATGTTATTTATTAAATTTAGGAGTTCCATTAATGGACAGACATGTATTGTATTAATTTGTATTTATTGCTTTTTGTTTCCATTTTTGCTCCTGAAAATGTTTGTGTAATGTTGAAAGTGACAGAAAACTTCATCCTTGTGACAGAACTAAAATAATCTTCTAAAAATGCCAGCACAGTTAGCTGGCCATTTTCTCTAGAACACTTTCTGTAGAAGATCACCACTGTGTCTCAAAAGGAAGAAGCAGAAGGATATCCAAGTTCAGGACCAAATTTACATTTTGATGGGGTCTTGCACTGCTGGTTGGAATTAACGATGCTTTCTGAAATTGGCACCTCAGTCTCCAATCAGTTTCTCCTATCAGAAGGCATTTCCAGAGGGAGTGAATGCAGAATATTTGAACTAACAAAGCAAAACAAAGCAAAACTACCAATTTGCAGACAAATAATCATTTCAGTTCTATTCAGCAAAGAACACCAATTTCTTCCAATCATGAAAATTATAAGGAATATTTGGAAGTTTTCAACACCATTTATTTTCCCTAAGAAAGCAGAAAATAAGAATTATAATGCCATTCATCAGGTAGTAGGCCATCATTTACCTGTCATTTCTAAAAGGGGCTAGATCTAGGCTGATTCTGGTGAAAATGCAGGAAACCTAATAGAAGTTTACAAAGGAATAGACTGTTTTCTTAACCTTCTAGAATGTATTTTTTTCTCCCTCTTTGTTTAACAGTTTTCTCCATTTGCTTGCTTTTGAAAACTGCTGATCGCTAATCTCTCCCCACAAAAAAGACCCTTACAAGTTTCATGATATAGTAAGATCAACATGTAAAACCTGATTGAGCAGAAGAATATTAAAGTAGTTTAAACCTGCATACTGCAAATGTATTCAACCCAATCAGAAGAGAACAAGTTATATTAAAATCGCAGTTTAAATCTTTACTCTAAAAGTTAGGAAAGTTTTCCAACTGATCCTTTGGATTTGTCAAGAAAGTTTCCCTTTTGACTTCAAATCCCTTAAAAAATATATTACTTATTATATTATTATATTATTGTATGAGTTATAAATTTATTTTACAAATTAATTTGGTATTAAAAAAATAACTGACCACTCTGGCCATGAAAATTCAGTTAATACTAAAGAATAAAGCAGCATAACATGACCTGATACACACTTTTTTTTTTTAACTTGCCCTTAAACCTTATCAACTACAAAATGTGAACAGCTGTTAAGACATCATAGTTGTTTGATATAGAATATATAGCAAACTCTCCAACAATGGGTGACTGCATTTTCATAGTGAAAAGCAAAATACAAGACAAATAATAGTTTCTTGAAGAAGGAACATGAAGGCATTTTTAAGAACACTTCCATTTATGAAGATGTTGCTGGCTTTTAATTTTTAAATTATTTTTTTTCCTATAAGACTTTCTGCTGACAATTGATTACCTTTCTGTGGACCACCATAACACCTAAAAAACTTTTTTTTTGCATTGTTACTTGTTTAAAGGATTCACATTTTCCGTCAGACCAGTTTTCATTTAGTAGTCTCTACATATTCAGCTCTTGACTAAAGTGACTAACACAATCCCTAGAGGTATATAGAAGAAAATAATATAAGTTGAAAGGTCATATTACTTCTGCATGTAACACTGGTGATGCTATCTTTGGAAAACTGTCCCCACTTCAGTGTCCAGAGTTCAGACTAGCTTCCAGTAACTGCAAATACCCGCAGAGAAGCCCCAAGGACAATTTAGAAACTTCTTACTCTGTCAGAGAGTTAGTTAGAAGCTATGAAGCTTAAGGCTATAAGTTTTTATGGCAAATGTTAGTAATGGTCTCTTCAGTTAGCTCGTAGTTGAGTATGAGGTAATGAGTTGAAACTGAAGCTAGAACTGAAACCCAGGCTTTGTTTTCAATAAGCTGGGAATTTCTAGGAGAACTGTTCATATACTGCTGCAGAGACAATCCATGTGCAATTTCAAAGAAAAGTTTGTAATTTTTCTTAACCTAAAATACATTTCCTAGTTCAAATTACTATTTAGTTCTGTACCAGGCTACAGCTTGTGTTACACAGGCAGACCAAGAGACAAGGATCTTCCCTTGTTAGTCCCTCCAAAGCCAGACTCACTGGTTTTTTTTGCACTTCTGTGGTCTCACTTCAGTTTGTCAATGAGATGTCCTGAACATGGTATTTCACTTGAGTGGCTTTCCCCACTCTGGGATCTGTCAGCATCTGTGTAGGCAGATCAAAATCACTGGGAACATTTTTGCTGACAGTTCATATTCTGCCAAGTATCTTTCAACATCACAACAATCTTCAGCTACCAGGTGTGTGTTCCTGCAAATGCACTTCACAATTTTTGATTTGTAGCTTTCTATCTATAGCTTCATCTCTGCAGATGTAGTTATTATTTTTATCACACTGGAGGCCACAAGTCCTCTCACTGAGGGTTGGAGATTACAATTGCAGAATGTTCTGTAGAAAGCTCTGGACATTACCTTCCAGCTCAGGAGCATGCCCAAGCAGGTATCAATCCTGCTTTCACAGTACAGAAAAACTAGTCTGCAATGACAATCCTAGTAGTGGAAATCCCAGAGAGGTCAAGTGAATGTCATCACATAGCCCTTCATGCACTAACTGGTGGAGGGGCAGTGTGTCACTTCAGAGATTAGAGGTGGCATTTTAACATTGTGCCTCAGGCCCTCTGCACGCTTCCTGATATGTTCAACAGCAGCTTTGAAGTGCATTATCTTTTGTTAGCAAATGCTATCATTTTGTCTGAGAGGCACGAAACGTAGGTTACACATCGCCCAAGTGAAAAAAAGTCATTCCCAAGACCTGACTCAGAGGTGAGGTCTCTCTGCAATGCTGTCAGAGAGGGCCTCTTTGCTTACTGCAGGCCTGGTTAGAATATGGGATGTTAGGTGGCAAACTGGTCAGACTTCAAGAAGGGCTCTGAGACACACTGTGGCATGCCATGAAGAGGGGAGGGATGCTATGCTGTAGACTCTGGCTCCAGAGACAACACTCATCCTTGAGAGGAACCTTGACCATCAATAAGCAAGGCACATTTGCAAAGCTGCTTCCCACAGTTGCCTTTTGTGGATGGAAGACATGCATTCTCAGGGCTGTACCAGGATATGAAACATTCAAAAAAAATACACAAAGTAATGGCATATAGCTTAAGGGTGTCTTCAGATGCTGTGGTATAAAATAGTCCAAAATGCAGCTGTGAGACCTTAAAACTAATTGAATCTAAGCCTTATGTTCTGTTTGGTTGGGTTTTTTTTTGTTCTGTCAGCTAAATCAGGAGTCCCTTACTAATTCTCTGTAAAAGCAAGTTTAAGTAGGACACTAAGCCTCAGACTAGGGTAGCTGGCTCTCACGTGCAGCAGGACTGTTCTCTCATGCCCTGTACCTCATGTACACCATTAATGAGAGCAGCATAGTGGTGTGAGGTGCAAGAGATCAAGCTGTCACTCCAAAGTAAGAAATAAGGCTACTAAAGGCAGTCTTGGACTCAGCAATAATTGTTCTGAAACATGAATATGAGACTCATTTCACTTAACATAATTTCTTTATATGCACTGTGGAATGTATGTTTAACCTATTAAAAAATGAGTGTTTCAAGAAAAAAAAAGAAAAGAAAAAAAAATAGGTTGCCCTTTAATAACGTTTGGGACAAAGCAGTCATTTCTCTGATATATTAAAAAAATCACAATGACAGAAGACAAAAGCACCGAACGGGGTATTAGAGAGAAATTCCCCTACTGCTGTTTGCTTTAACAATCTAAAATAAAAAGTTGTATTCACATACATAACCTCCAGCTTTTCAACTCACCTGGAGAGCTCCCCTACCCACAATGCACTAAGTGGATGATTAAAAAGAAATGGGGGCTTAACTGAGGGGTAAGCGTGGGGTCTCTGGAGCTTTGCAAAGCACTGAACCATGCAGCTACAGCTGTCCTCCAAACAAGCCCAACATTCTTTATTTATTTGTTATGAAATATTTATGGATGTTATGAAAGGTTTAAAATAATGTGTCTGTCTCTCTCTCTCCCCTCTTATTTTTGCCCTGGCACAGTGTTTTCTAATGCATAAATAATTCTGGCCTGTGGACAGTGGGACAGCACATTAGGTGGGATGTATCCGCTGTATCACATTCTTTCTGCCTGAGAGAAAATATCATTCCTAGTAATTTTCTACACTTATACAATCTGCGTTGACAGTAAATAATTGATGTATGAATTTAGGACTAAACTCCAACACAATATGACTTTATGTCAAGGGTTACTCCCAGCAGATTTTGAGCTAAATCATCTTGCAAAATGGATTCTTTCAGTGGAAAAGGGGGGAAAAAAAGCTTTTTGAAATTATTTTAATGGAAAGATGGGACCTCTGCGCAGTGCTTCATTTGATGATGTCTTGCTTTGCATGGCTGGTGATAAAACTAAGCAATCTACCCATTATGAGATTGGAAATGTTTCATTTGTGATCACAAATGGATTTTTTTTTTTTATTATATTGACATAAGCAGGATCTTTTTTGTCCCTTTCATCCTCTTTTTCCTTCCCTTTTTCTTATAATTTCTTTTCTTTTTCCTTCTCTTTTTCTTATAATTTCTTTTCTTTTTCCTCCCATTTTTCTTATAGCTTTTCTCTTTTTTCTTTTTTTTTCTTTTCTTTTCTTTCCTTTTCTTTTCTTTTCTTTTCTTTTCTTTTCTTTTCTTTTCTTTTCTTTTCTTTTCTTT
>WUAM01000431.1:87822969-87863999 GCA_024336885.1 Actenoides hombroni | reverse complement strand
TCTTTTCTTTTTTCTCCCTTTCCCTTCCCCTTTTTCATTTTCTTTCTTTTCCTCTTTCCATTTATATTTAATTTTTTTTATCTTTTTTTTCCTGTTTTTTTCTCCTCTTTTCTTATTTCTTTTATTTTTTTCACTTTTCTTTTCTTTTTTTTTTTTTTCATTCCTTTTCCTGTGATAGGAGACTTAGCATGTGATAGGGTGCCCTCTGCTTTCCATGCCTGTATTTTCCATACAAAGTACAATTATGTTTTAAATTACAAGCTGGATATATTTGCAACATAAAGATACATAACTGGAAGAAAGGCTTCATATAAAGGATTACAAATTTACTCCTAGTGCCTCAATTAAAATCCTTTTCATCATGAGAAAGTGGTTACCATCAGACAAAAAGGAAACAAGGAAATAAATGGATTAGAGAAGAAAGCTTTTATGATAGAGATAGAACTGAAATACTCAATACCTCTATATATCTTATTAAGGACTAGACAGGAAGATCAAAGTAAAATCATGGTATAAATAAATCATCATTAAATGTTCTTATTTAGAGGAAGAAAATTAACAGAATGAGGTGGGAGTTATTTGTTTGGTTTTCATTCTTTATTTCATGATTTAATGCACAGTAGAAAAAAATATACGTATTTCCCCTTATACTAATAATTTTCCCCTCTGCTGTTGCACCAGGCATATACAGTTTATTTTAAATTAAAACATCATTACAGTCTTTGAACAAATGTCAATATCATTATCTCTGTCAGTGATTCCTTCTCTGCTTAAAATTGTAATGAAACTTGTTTGCTTACATTAAATCTCCGTTTGTGGAAAATTACTGAATTTGTTGTGACACTTAAACTGAATAGCAAGAGAGCTTTTTGTTATACGGACAAAACTGTCTCCTGGGACAACAGGAGCAAACCTATCTATTTCTCAACAGTCAAGTGAATATCTACTAGTGACTGTTCTATAGATGGCACTCATGCCTCTAAGCAAAAAGCACAGATTTGAGTTTGGGTAAGGAATATTAAAAACAAATACTTTGATCTGAAGAAAATTTCGTAGAACAGATTGTCTGAGAAATATCAAAATGTTTTTTCCTCTTATTTATAGATTTGGCATCTAAGACTGTAAAACACCAACAAAAAGATATTTTTGATAGAGAGTGGTTTGCACTTGCTACTTTCTTGTGCCTTTGCTAAAGAAAGTTAACTATACTATAAGTTCTGTGATTTTCTGAAAAAAGGAGAGGAAAGCTGTGAGGAAAGTGTTGAAAGCAGTCATGATTTTAGTTAGAGAAGGTGCAACTGAGACATGTAATATAATAGAGTTTGCTATAATTTCTGTGGGTTAGTCAAATTGTTCTTAGGAGTTCTCTCTTGCAGGAGTGTTGTCTTGGCTAGGCACAAACCTAACTGCAACTTCCTAAATTCCTAAAATATGCAATGCATGTAACATTTGCAAAACAGAAGATTAAAATAAAATACAAACCATGCATTTAATAGTTTAGTAAAACCTGAAAGTTATTTTTACTGAAAGCAGATAGAACTTAGGAAGTTCAAATTAATAAAGCTACCCAGCGTGTGTCTGTCATTTCTAATAGCAGCAACATCTTTGGCTGTTTTGACGGAACTGGCTATCAGTATAATTAAATATAAAAAAGTAAGTAGCATCCTGATCGTGAAGAAGCCATTCAGTTTTCTTAACAGACCACTGTACAAATACAGAAATCAGATGTGCTCTTCAGAGTATTCCAACTTCAACCCCAAAGTGCTAATTGCAACACCCCAGTCATAATTCATGTATTTCAAATGACCTGACACAGTTTCTGCAGAAATAAACCTGTTTTGGGTCTCCTCTTAAGTGGCGAAGCTGGAAAAGTCCTCTGTGAAGATGAACCCTTGGGTCTTAGGGCACTTGGTGTCATTTGACTCTATTTCAAACATGGTCATGAGGAGTGGAGATCCTCCATGACAGAAGCATTATGGGGCGGGCTGCATATAATGTAAGAAGCATTTAGGAATCTGAGTTGTTCCCATCACTTCATGTGGTGTAAACTTAGAGAATTGCTTTCTGCAATGTATAGGGGAAAAGGTGAGTCTACTATTCCCACTGACTTCAAAAGAAACTAGGCTTCATTCACCAACCTTGAATTAGGCCCATAAATATAAAATGAAAAATGCTTAAGGAGGACAAAGTGAACCAAAAAGATTAAAGGATTAACACTGACAGTTGCAAAACCCACAAAGGCGTCAAAAGCCACTCTCATTGTTTTGTCCCTGGCAGTAACAGTTGCAGATGCTGAGGAGAAGAATAAGAAACTAAAGCAAGTACAGCTTGCTCTTTCATTTAGAATGGCCTCTTGTGAGGATCAGTGGGTCAGGGGTTTCTTGAGACAGAATTTGCAATGTCCTTTTGTTTTAGAAGCCATACATACAGTTGGCATCTGCAACATGCAGTGGTAGTGAATTCTGTGCACTATTCTGTATCTTATTCTATACAAAATAACTATGCATTGTTTCAAAATAAGGTTTGTGGGTTTTTTTGCTTTTAAGACTTCTCTCTGATTCTTGTATAGGGAGACTTCTAGTTCTTCTATTTTATTAGAAATAGAAAACAGCTTTTCTCCATTCATATTATTGGCATTTCTGAATATTTTATATACCACTCACCTTCTGTCTGGTTTGTGGTGGTTTGGGTTTGGGGTTTTTTTCATATTGTACAATCCAAGAATATTCAATACCATCCCATGTGGGATTCTGGATCTCTGATTATCTATAGTGGTCCATGTTCTGCTGCATAATTATTCAGATTGAGAGGCTAACATTGTGATCAGTGTTGAAGAGGCAAGTTCTCTGTGGTTTTATGCATAATTCATAGTGTATAATACTCGCTGTTTTGTTGTCTATTCTTTTCCAAATAATTTCTTATGTATTACTTGTCCTTTTGGTGCCACTGAACACTGAGTTGACATTTCCAGAGAATGATCCACAAAGACTCCAATATTATTTTTCTTCTCTGAAGTATCTAATGGAAAGCCCACAGCTGTATGTATATATGGGTAGAATCATACTCCTCACTGTAGATTATTTTACATTTATCAACACTGATTTTTGTCTGCCATTTTAATTCTTCATCATTTGCTATTGCTAATACTTTCTCCAGATCCTCAACCAACGATAGTTTTGGATGTCCTGAACAGTACTGTGTTACTAGTAAACTTTTCCATTTCATTTATGAGGCTATTAAAATAATTTCTGTAGGATTCAGGCAGGATAGAGGGAAACTGCTGCTGTAAAATGTAGTAAATATATCTACACATGTTGAAAATACCATCAGAAGGTCATGGTAAATGCATCCCGCAAATCTACAGTGTTACCATTTGCAATTTGCATAGATGCTCATGCTAAATCTTGCTTCTTTCCCTGAAAGAAATAGCAATGAGATGAATGAAGGAAGAGGAAAGGAAGCATGCTACTATAACTGTCAAGATTTGCTGAGTCCCAACTCAGAGTTTGAAAAGCTATTTTCTTATATAAGATGCAGTGAAAAGATATGTACTATTTTAAAGACACTTGAGCGGAAAAGGGGTTATCTGAGAACATCTGAGGAAGAAGTTTTATAGGGAAATTGATGGGCATAATATCAGAAAAACATTGTGAACATTGTGTTAGCCATTCTAATGTATGCCTGGTTTTGTATTTCTACTGTAAGATTTCAGCTAGCTGAGGGTTTCTCATATATTGCTGACACCATATATTGAGAAATTAGGCATAACACTTGAGAATCTGAAATCACTTGAAGTTCTATGAACTGTCTGTTTCTTTCCTTTTACTCAGCTTTTGCAGGTTTTTGAACCTGTGTGATTGTTTCATGTTCAAAACTCAGCCTTAAATACAGGTACAAATATAGCCTCATTGATCTCTGAATGCTGGAGGACTTTTGTTATCCTCTTTTTTTCCAGGAGTGAGAGAAACTGTCAGCTCTCTACACAAAATGTCAGAAATCAGGAATTTTTACTATTTCCCTGATTTTATTTCTTTTCTCTTCCTCAATTCTACAGTTCAGTGACTCTAGATCTTTTCTATTGCATTATCTACCAAACACTGTGCAACTGTTGACATGAAAGGTTGTATTCAATTAAATCTTCTTGAGCCATGATGGGGGCAGGGCAGGGAAGCTATACCAAACCTTATGGTACATAACTATATATACACCACAGAGAACAGATATACCAGTGTGCATGGTGTGGTAGTAGGTGCTTCAGATTGCTGGAACAAATACAAATAGTTGATAAAACCTGCAACCTGGATATTAATGAGCAGCAGAAGAGTCCTGATTGTTATTGTGAAGTGTGTTAACTTAAACACACTATGGGAGTATCAGGACCACTTGCCATGGTTTGCAGCAATCTGGGAAGGAACTACCACCTTTGCCTTTCCTGGTCTATGTCAGTGCTCCTTCTTGACTAGGTCTGGGCTGACAATTAACAATCTTCTACCTGGGATAGTTGAGGTTGGGCTCTACACAAGCATAACTACAAGCTTTAAGGGAAACTCTTGTAAATATTTAAATCAAATGAGTGACACACTGTACAAGCAGACAGAAAAGACCTGCATGTAGGCTATCTTTTCATGAAATTCACAATACTCGGTAATTGTAAACTTCTTTTCCTTGTCTCCTATTTCCTCCCTCTCCTTCCTGCCTACACAGGGTCATTTAATCTCCTGAACTTCAGAAGTTTAGAACCTTTCCTCCCTATCACATACTGACTGAGTTGCTCCCTGGGAGATCTAAGAACATTCTGGATTTGGTCACGCTTGAGCCAGAATTTTACTTGTAGCAGCCTTAATTCCATTTTCAAAAGTAAAAAGTATGTCCCATAAGCTCCTTTCCCCACTGTTTTCTTTCCCAGACCTTCTTGTTTGACAACAAAGGCTGGGGAAAGTCATAGTCTGGAAACTCAGTCCATACTAAAATTCAACCTTAAGGAAAAAATATCAAAACCCAACATTTTGAGAGTTAGTGATGTTGTCATTGTGCTTAGCTGTTCATAAAGACAATTAAACATGCAAGTGAATTGTGTAAGCATTTGTAACACTTCTTTCTGAAGTGAAACGCTCATCAAATATTTTCAGCAAAGGCAAATATTTTCTGTACTCCTGCTTCATGTTTCAGAGCACAAGTTAATGAGTTGGCTGGCACTTTGATGTTCAATGTGTTAGGCTTCATTGTAGTTCAGAATCTCACTCCCTGCTCATTTATGTCATTTTGCAAATTTATCAAAGGACAGGTCTTGTGAGGCCTGCTCATGGGCTTCCTCCCCACACTCCTCTCCCTCCTCAGCATGTTTGAGTGTCTGCACTGCCATTGCTCTAGTGCTGTGAAATGTAGCAATGCCTGAGCTACTTAAATTAGATCTAGTGGTCACAGGTACAATGTGAGTTCAGTTACTGCACCAAGGACAGTGCTGAGCGGTGGCAGGGCTGGAGGACTGACGCTGGTAGCCACTCTGTCCCAGCTCACTTGAATGTAAGATTAATAAGAGTCATATGTTCATCTGCAGTGCACCCAGACTCCTCTCTGTCCTGTCCTAAAATGAGTTAACTTTCTATAGGATACTGAGTTATGAGGGTGACAGGGAGTCACAGAGGGCCATATTCTTCTGCTATGTCTAATGCTAGATGAGCATTACTGCAATGTTATAAAGATGATACTGTAGTCTAAAGATGTTTTTCTTGCTTTCTTAAATTCCTCCTGGAGCTTTATTTACAGGCCTGTTAGTCCTGCTTAGTCCCATTTATACATTTAAATCTACTGTCCACAAATTCTTCAGTCTGAAGTACTAGTCTTTGTGATACAAAATTAATTTTGCCACATAAGACATTTCAGGTTTTCTCTTACTGTGTCAACAGTGTGCCCCACTAGAATATAGATGGACAGTTTTTTCCTGTTCTCCTCAAGGTAAGCATTCTGAAATTTCTTTTTTTTTTTTAATGTGAAAATCAGATTCTTGCAAATTTGCCTTCAGAATTTCTGCTTCCATTGCCTCATGAATGTTACAGGCTCAATGGCTCTAGTATCCACTCTCATCAATTTGCCACTTCCTATCAGATATGTATTTTCTCGAATGCAGATGCTGCATCACTGAAAAAAAGATACATATGTGGACCCCAAAATATAGAAAAAAAGGACATTTTTGAGTACATTTCTGTTCATTTTCCCCTGTCTTAGCCAAAGGGATTTTTTTTTCTTTTTTTTTCCAGATATATTCTTTTTATCCAGAGAGGAAAGAAGTATATTTTCAACGTAAAAGCAGTCAGTTACATAAAATCAAGATTCAGCCCCAACCTTGAGTACATCCTTGGGCAGGTAGTCAAAACAGAGAACCTTCCAAACACAGCTGCTTGACTTCCAAGTGAATCACACTACTTGTGTTGGGAAGACCAACTCATTTTTTTCATTTTTTCTGTATACTGCATAGAGTTGACTAACTTTTCTCTCTGTGTATAGTTGTAAGCACGACTGATAGAAGATATTTAAGCAAGCCTTTGGATAAAATGCTGAGTGCTATACTGCGTGAAATGAAAAGAGAAAGATTCTTTCATTTTAAGAAATCTGCGTAGAATATAGGTAAGAATCTCAATCAGTTTTAATTTCCTCCCCCTTTACTACAATTTTACTATTTTATCTTCTAACATAAAAATGAAAATCATTCTTTTAATGCATTTGTCTTCAAAATGTCAATTACATTTTGTCCACTCTAAGAGGTGAAAGCCAATGATGCTTCCAGATTCTGTAGATTTCCCATTGGCCTGAGTTTCCTACTTTTCTCAACAAGAAATGTCCCCATGTCTTTGGCATGCTTGTGTTCTTAATGCTGGTGCATAGAAGAGCAAAAAGTCCATGTCCAGCCAACCAGCACTCCAGCCTGACGTTAGATATAACTATAGGTGCAGGAAGCTGTTTTGATTAGTATCAAAAAAGTTTATTTTCAAAACTTCTTTCTTGTATGTGTAGAAGATTAGGCTTGGACAGCACATTGAAATGGAAAAGCTAACATGGAAAACAAGAATTAAACAAATATTTGATCCCATAAAAATTTAAACCAGCATAACTAATATTTAGGGGAATATTTACATGTTAGGGAAAAAAAATAGGAAAAACTCAAAAGACATCTATTATAAATAACCATCCTTTCAAGAGGTTAGATCAGCATATGCTGACAAGAGGCTTGTGTTGTGGTTTCTGTAGTAGTCTTAGCCTAATTAACAAATGCATTACTGGCACAAGTGAGCCTGGAACAATTGCCAGTCAGAACACTCAGAGAGAAGCCACCAGGGAACACTGGATAGCAATAAAAAACCATGGTTGCTTATTTTTAATTCTTTGGAGGGCCAATTCAAACAGTAAATGTAATTACAATTCTGTAAATAGAACACCCAAAAGCACTCCTTCTGGCATTAGTATGCATATCTTTGATATTTGTTTAACAAATGATCAAGTAGCCCTTTCTGTCTGTTGCTTCTTATTTAAGGGGTTTGCAAATTTGAAAAGCAATGCTGAAAATACTGTATGGCTGTGTAGGTTTTCACTTTCAAATGCATTGGGAAATCATTGATTTGGCTGGTGAAAGAGCCTGAATGTTACTTTCTGCTTCAGGTACAATAAGCAGAAGCGGTAGGCTGTGCAGGTATTCCTTTATTTGAAGACAAGGTTCTGATTATGATGGAGCATAATAAAACCAAAATTATTTCAAAGGGAAATGATAGCATTTCAACATCTAAATGCTAAAGTAAATGAGCTGTGTTCCTGCTCTACTTTCACTTTACAAAAACAAGAGTCAAAACCGAAAGGAGAAAACTTCGCTGTCCTTCAGACGTGGCATACTTTCCCATTACCTGACATACCAAGTGTCTCAGCAGGATGTTATCCTACTTTGTAGTATTTTGTGCAGTAGGCAGGCTTGCTGTAGTAGGGTAATTCAGAGAAAGAGCGAAAGTGGCTAAAGCACAGCAAGATGTGATCATAAATTAATAATGTTCAATGGACTGTGACTGTGAGAGCTGCTATTGGTGTTTCAGGTCGGGATAATCCCTAGACTCTGTTTAATTTAAAAAATGGCAGCCATGTATTTAATGTGCAAGTGGAAGAGCACAGAAGCCTTTTGGGGGATAGAAAGCTCGTAGAGAGATGAAGGCAAGTACCAGAGGGAGAAAAAGGAGAATGATGATAAAGCCAAAGCAAGGTAAACTAGCCTACTATCTGTATGTGAGAACTTAATAAACACAGTAACATTAACAACACGATTCCTGTATTAAACAATCATATGATTAAAAATCTAAAATTCTTGCTAAGATATTACTTTGAGAGTTGAGAGCTTTTTTTTCCACTGGGCAAATAGGTGGGCAGAGAACAGTATCTGCTGTCATTAATATGTAAAAAAGGGAAAAGCATCTTTAAAAGTTCTTTCTGTGCCCTCTCCAACCTTCCTGCCCACTCATAGCTTTGGTTGTTTTTTAGGAAACAGAAGCCACTTGTTTGGCTACAAAAGCCCATATTTATTTCTCAAGTCTCTTAATTTCATTACTGCTCAACAGACAGTGCTCAACATCAACTTTAAAAGACACCACTACATTCTCAATAGTTAAATCATGACAAATTATTTGTGCAGCAGGCACAAATATTTGCCTTATGTTTCTAGTATTTTCAAATGTCAGTCCTAGTGCTGGAATGTATTTATATTTCTGAATTTACAACAGAGAGGAAAACTGTAATTTGACTGTTTCCAGCTTGCTTTTAAAAGCACCTGTTCTTTCATAGTGGTGTGGTGGGGCAGAAGGGAGGCTGGCTGCTTGTTTATCCTAGCTGGTGTGCCCAAGCCTTCAGAGGAGGAGGAAGCACTGCTCTTTCATGACAAGAAACAGTCTTCTCTGTCCAGGATGCTTTGGGAATGAACCGTGGGGCAGAGTGAGACAGAGGCATCATGGGATATCCTGTTTGGTTACTCAACAAGCCAGCTTCAGAGGGTGTTCTGCCTTAGCCGCTACCCTGCGGCCATGCTGTATATGATGGTTCTGTTCAGGTTTTTTGTGTTGCAAATCAATACACACCAAAACAATGCAAGTTAAACGTAACCTTTGAAAAGTTATTTGCAACTCAGATCATTTCAGAGAGCTGATTTAGTGTGGCCTCCAAAACTGTTGTCTGGGAACTGCTGAATGGGCAGCAAACTAGTGTGTGAGAATAACTGCTTGGGAAAAGGAGCCTTTTAATTTGACTTTGCTGCCAAAGTCAATATATCTTGTACTCATGTCCTGAGACAAACAGCAAACAGGGTGCTTGCAGCATGAAAAACAAGACGGCTTCTGAAAGGAACAGGAGTGCTGGCTGCAGCAAAGACCAAACTCCCAGCCCAAAGGCTCGAAGGTGATGGACGACAAGAGACTTCCCTAGGGACTGTGTGGGACCATTGTAGCTGAAGAGGCCAACAAAAAGACCAAAAGGAAAAGTCAATTATCGAAATGACAGTGCACAGACTTACATTTCTAGAACTTTTTTACTTTGCCAGCAGATCTGAATGCTCCCTGTTGCAAGTATTGCCTTGTTCTGTTTTACTTTGCTGATAGGCTCAAGCTTTGGAAGCTTGTGCTACATCCATGGCAAGGGGGAGTAGGGGAGAGATTCCTCCTCTCTGTTGTGATCAGCATGGGATCTACCCACAGAGGACTACAAGAGTTCATGAAGGCTGAATGTGAAGAAAGCATATAGTCTGCAGCAAAAGCTGACCTTGACAACATCAGGAAGTTTGTCTTCTTCTCAAGTAGGTAGGTAGTGTTAGGGAGGAGCAAGATCTTTCTGGTGAAGAGGCCAGGAACTTGCTGAGCTTACTTCAGCAAATTAATTAATACAGCTGTAGCAGATCATCACCAAGTCTACAAAGTAATACTATTTTCAGTTGTAAAGCTAACACAGCTAAACTCTTGGCTGAGCTTCAAAGGCAAGCCCCCACTAGCCACTTCCCAGAGACAGAAGTTTTGGAGTTAGAGGAATTGATATCAAGAACATCTAATCCCTTATCTATCTTTTGGATCTTTTCTAAAGCTCTAGTAACAACTGTGTATTCCCCAAGTTGTTTTGCCTGTAGGGCTGAAGTTGCTATGTAGCATCATTGTGGTGTCTTCTGAGTTTGGACCCATTTCCCCAGTTTGTGTCACAGCTGGAAATGGAGATGGTGGTCAGAGACTACCAATCAACTGACCAGTGGTGAAAGCTGTCACCCACTGTGCAAAAGACAGGGAATCAACTTGGTCTTGAAAATGTGTGAGCCTACTTGTTCTAGCTCTCATATGAATGATTTAACTACCCTGCAAGAGAAACTCTGGAGGTTCAATTTGTTTATTTTAATATTTCCTATCTGTTTCGTATTCCATAAAGTAATAAATCCTTATTGGGTGTAATTCTACAGAACAGTAGATACAGCAGATAACATGTTTCTAACTTCTGCTTCAGTCACTGACATATAATGCTTTCACTGATGAGTGGATATGTAACAGCTAAGTGCCTCCACACTACAAATTCACTCACATATTGCCATTTATGTTGGGATCTTACATAATCCAGGGGTTTGTTTATATCTGACTATAGCACAAAATAAAGCAGCAATAGGATTTCTAAGAGCTAGAACTAGGGTTTTTTAGAATATGAGGTATGACAATGAAAATTTGATAGCAACAACGTACAGGCATGTATGTATTTTTCATTTAGTGTGAGAATAGTGTTGATAACATACTGATGGTTTTGGGTGTTGCTATGTACTGTTCACCATAGGAGAAAAAGAAGTGTGAGACCAAAGTGTTCTGTCCAATTTGCCCTTTTCTAGCAGCACTAAGATTCTTATTAGACCCTAAACCAGCTTCTGCTTCCCATGGCCCAAACAGATGCTCTGATGCCATGGAGCTTACCCCAAACCACAAAAGCCATCTGAGAAACAGCTGGTCTTAAGATTGGTCCTACCAGCATCTGAGCTACCTCCCTTACAGCTGGGATGTTGGTGTAAATTTGGAAGCTCAGTTCCTCTCAGATTTTCCATGCAGCTTCATGTTTAACTGTATAGGGTCAATATATTCAATCAATTTCCTGAAGGGTTTTTTTAAGGACTTTTTCTGTCTTCTCTAACAAATGAATATTAAAAGTTCTTATCTAGTTCGCAAGGTTTGCCATTTTAAGAAAAAAATTCCAGAATTCCAATCAAGGACTTCTCTTGAACTAGAGTTTATGAAAAACAAGATAGAGCTTAGCTTTTAGATTATATTTTTAACATGTGATGACAGAATATGAAAAGCATTTCATTATTTCTACTAAAATAAAGTATAAAATAGCTATATGTTTAAAAGATTAATTGTAAAGCCTTGGTAAATACTTGGGTAAACAGTCAACTTCATATGCAGGATACATTATCTGAGAAATAAGATGCAATATTCAAAAGCTGATGTGCATGTATTTCATCAAAATAGGAGTAGGAGTAAATAAAAGAATATACACATCAAGACAGACTTCTCAGTTTCAGTATTTCCACTAGTTCCTATTTTATACAAAAGTACACAGTTATATTTTTAGATGTTTGTGAACAATTCATAGATCCACAGCACAGTATTTTATGCTGACCTTTTACTTTTTATTTTTCTCTGAGCAGAAATGTGACAAGTATGTGATGTCAGGTAATAAACCTGTTTTTACAGAGCAGTAGCCTAATATGCAGATGTGACACTTTTGACACTTTTGCTTAGAATCAGCTGTAAGCTTTTCTTTTTATGGGCTTTGTGAAAGATTGTTTACTTTCTTTTAGAAATTATTCTATCAGTTCAGAACTTGGGTTCTCAGGATGATGAAAACTGGAGTTAAAATAAACTGCTTCAGACATAGTTCTTGGGGCTTCCCAGGAAGCACTAAAACACCGAACTTCTGAACAAGTCTGCATGGCTGCCTTTTGGAGCCAGATCAGAAAGCAATGGCCTGCTAATACTTTGTTTTTAACCTTTGCAATTAAAAGGTGAAACCACAATCAGCAGAAGGCCCCCATGGTTTCTTATCCCTAAGATTGTGTTCCTTGCTTCACTGTGGATGTTTTAATCTGTGACGTTTTGTTCGTGTCTAGCGTTCTACCAAATATTTCCACTCTGAAAAACATTAACTACTTAGCTGTGTGCAGACATTGAAAAGGTATAATTATCTTGGCCTCTCTGAGTCCAGCAGAATTGAATCTGTGCTATTTTTTTCTTATCTATTTCCTAATTTCAAGTTTGACATTATCTATATACATTTGGAGAAGCAGTTTAATTATCCTTTACAGAGAAGAAAACCTACACATCTGGAGGAAGGGGAAAAAAGACTTAGAGAGGAGATGCATCCGTCACTGGAGAGATGCCATGGCAAAGAAAAGGATTTAAGCAGCATGCTGCCTCAATTTATCTATATGGTGTGATATAGCCACAAAAGTTTTGGGTTTGAGAATAACAGGCTGTATTCATTTTCATTCATATTTTTCTAATGCAAGAAAAGGCAACCATGTAGAAGAGTTGCTCTACTTGCACAGAAGTTCTTTCAGTGCAGGAGTTATTTGCTGCTGTTGTTCCACAATACTCAGGTGTGGGGTAGGACATAGGGACATTCAACTGCATGGTATTGATGGCAGAGCATTGAAAAGAAGCTCTTGGGACTGGGAGTAGGCCCTGGCCTGCAATGCTGCCTGGGTACCCCTCCCTGCCATCAGCAGGAGTGGAACTGACTGTGGTTTCACTGGGTCTGAGCTGGCCTAGAGTCCCTCCAGCCAGGCCCTGGAAGGAATGGGCTCTTTTAGAGTGGAAATGC
This sequence comes from Actenoides hombroni, assembly GCA_024336885.1. NCBI lineage: Eukaryota > Metazoa > Chordata > Aves > Coraciiformes > Alcedinidae > Actenoides > Actenoides hombroni. The sequence continues at coordinate 87,851,138 of WUAM01000431.1, read as the reverse complement.
TGGAAAGGATGCAGGGACCCACTTAAAATGCTAAGACCAGAATGAAGAGATGTTGTGATCAAGGCTGCTTATCAACTTCAAGGTGGTCCTCCAGGAGGGCTGCACACAGCCACTCACAACTTATAGAGGTGCACAGGGGTAACACCATACAAACCTCAGGAGGAAGGAGCTGTTCATTTATCATGCTTCTGGCTGGAGTAACCATGGGTTTGCTACTGTGCATCAGGAGACAAGAAGTGATGTAAACAAAGGGCTGGTAACCACCAGGGATCAGCCTTCTCTCTTTCCCTTTCCTTCAGGAATGGTTTGTTGTCTCCCATTAAGAGGGATACTGTCCACACTGCTGTCATTGGGGAATCCTACCCAGCTATTTTAATCACAGACTGTGGAAAACAAGGACAGAGTTTTTTTGGGATTTGTTTAATGACCATCTCATCCCCTTTATGCATCCTTAATACGTGCCACGGTAAATGATCTGATTTTCAAAGTATGCAGGTTAATGACCAAGGCTATCTTTGAATCAGTTGTGTTGCAAAAAGCAAGGTACTTTCCCTGCCTCATTTTCTACTTAAAACAATGAAAAACATCAGTTGGCTCTGCAACAATTGCAAGATTGTTTCAACAATAATTATTTTCTACATTTAATTTTTCAGTTTTCTGAGTGTTTGAGTTTTTGAGCATTTTTAAGCCTTCCCTTCCACCCGTTTTCTTTTTCCTTGCTTTCTTCCACACACACCCACCCCCCCCCCCACACAAAAGCAGTGATTTGTCTCATCCTCTCATAACTAGAATATCCTAGTATCCAATATAGTATCCTTTAGCTATAGGATACAAAATATCATGTGATATCAAGAAATGGCAACACTGAAGCTTTTTTTTTTTTTTTTTTGCCTCTGGACTATGTTGATCCTGCACAAGCTCACTCTCATGAATGGCAGAGAGTCTGGGAAGACTAAAAGATTCATATAAACAAATACTTTCTTTTTCTCATCTACATTTCTTTCCATGTTTCTCTAAGCATTCTCCACAAATATCTGATAAGAAAAATATCTCCTTTCCTATACTGAAATAGAATATTTAAGAAAGATGAGAGGAAGTAGTCGGTGCTTGAAGCGTCTGGCTTGATTGTGCTCCAAAGCACAAAATTATGTATAATGATGAGAAGTGGAGAAATGCTACAGATAGCGAAGTACAGAGTCAGTATGCTGAGTGGTGGTAAACTCTCAAGCCACATGGAGCATGTGAAGCAGGAAATGATCAGTGTTTCCTGTTGAAGATTTGGAGGGCATCCAACAAGCAGGTAGCTTGCTTGAAACAGACGGGAGAAGGTGTTTCTTCTGCAATGCTCAGTTAAATGTGGAACTGATTGCCACAGGATGCTATTAATACATGAAGTCAAGAAACAGGTAGAAAAACTGATGGTAGAAAAGTTAATCTAGATTAGTTATATACAAGCTTCATTATTCCATTTTAGAAAACCCTTGACCCCCGGATCTCAAGACCACTGGAAGGCCAGAGCTACGTTATGTCCAGTGCTGGGAATCCCTTGTTTGTTTCACAAAAAAATGAAGGCCTTATAGTCTTACCTAGGAATGCACAGTTTGATTTTGTTGGGAATTATGGGGCTGAATAGTTTTTCTGTGTGACTTTGTGTGGACATTCACAGGAGCAGGACTGGTATTGACTCTTTCTGCTTTTGCAGGGCCAGATTTTGCTGTCACTTTATATTTTCTTATTTATCTTTTAAAAATAAAATGTTCATTGTGTCCAGCCATCCTGAAATTTCCTTTCTTGTAGACTAGCAGAGGAGAAACAAAGCTGCCCTTAAATAATATCTGATCACTTCTCACACACCAAGTATATAGCAGCTCTCCTCAGAGTTTGTTGTTGTCAGATAACATGTAGTTGACGCAAAAGGAGCAAAGTGGGGAGGCGCACACAGAAATAAACTTCTTACAGGGCATGAGAAGTTTCACTCATCCTTCCCTCACTGTAGAAACAAGAAAGGAAGAGGATGTAGATAAGAGGCTGGCATTTGGAACAATCCTTAAATTGTAAATTCCACAGTTATGATTTCCTTTGACTGTGTGTGCATGTTTATTGAAAAGAAGTGAGAAATCCTTCATTCAAAATGAAACAGTAAAATTCCGTATAAGATATTACTCCCCTGACTGGCAGAATGACAGCAGGAGGGAGGAAAATTGAAAAAGAGGAAAAAAAAGCTAGGTGGTAAATTATATGAAGTTATATGAAGTTTATTTTTGTTTGACACTTATTAATCTACAGGAATTTGGTATGCTGATCACCTAGATTATAACTTACTAGGTACTCTGTTACTTGGTATCATGGCCAACTAGCAGAAATAAAAGAAAACCTAAATCATAGATCAGTCTCACAGCTACCAGTACTTGGATAAACACAAGGAAAATGAAGGGTTGGAAGTGGTTTTTCTTGTATGTCTTGGTTAAATTGATTTATATCTGTCTGCCTCTGAAACTCTGTTTTAAAGCTAATGATTGTGGCTTCACGTAGAATACTTGATATTCTGACCCACATCCTAAGGGTCTCCTTCAGTCCTTAGCAAACAGAAATAAAAATGACCCCAGGAGCTAGCAGCTTCCACTAAGGTGCTGAATCAATGCCATCTTCTTTGCACAATTCCCCTTTTTTTAAAAAAAAAGAACCTTTTGAGCTTTTTTTTTTTTCCCACTTTTCCCTTTTTTTTTTTTTTTCCCCTTTCTTTTTTTTTTTTTTAATAATGCTTGAGGGCAAACTTTTCTACCCCTTCTCCTTTTGAATGTTGCTGATGTACCAGGTTCTTTCGAAGCTCCAGTAACAGGCCACTACAATATAACTGGCTGGGCTTGGCTGCCAATCTATAATGTTCTTGGCCATGATTAATCTGATAAATAATAAATATATCAATCTAGTCTTTTAGACAAGGACAAATTCTTACCAGCGGGGAGGCACGAGGCCTCTTTTACAGCTGCCTGTAGTGCTGGAATTAATTATTTAATGCTTAATTCTTCAGGAAATGAGAAAGTTTTGATTAATGTTGTCCAGTGTCATTTCTTGCTTGTTTGATATGTGTCAGATAATTTTTCCTCGGCAGTCGTTCTGAAGAAGCCAGAGGCTACTGTCACTGGGATCAGACACTGAATTTCTAGAGATTAATTGAAGTGAAAATTTAGAGAAATGCACCATAAGTGCTTGCCCAAGATAACCTTTCACAGACTAAATTTAGCTTCCTTTGGTAATGTTAGCCTCCTATTGCCCTGATGTAAAACATTTATTTTTAATGCTGTGAGAAACCTATTTTGTTTCTTTGGACTTCCCCCCCCCCATTTTTTCCTTAGCTTCAGATATTTCAGCATGATTGAAAAATGTAGGGTTTGACTTTTCTCCCATTTATCCCACTGTAATTCTACAGCTTCCATGGAGACCAACATAATGTTTATTAGTTTACTACAGAAGGGGATGTGTAGCTATAGTTAAGCCATAAAATTAGAACTAGGTAAGCTGGGTATCAGCCCTACCTGCAGATTGCATTAGGTCTAGCTCTGCAACAGAGTAAGTGAAAGATAGAGGCTTGTTTCTCGTGCTATTTGTGCCAATGTAATTCAACCAGCCTCATCAGATTTGCTCATTATGTATATTAGTGTGAATTAGATAGACATCACTCCTGCATTTGCCAGATGTCTTGTGCAAGATGAGCTTTTCATTGAAATATTTTAGACATTTGGGGAAATTCTTCTAGTGTTCTTACACAGCTACATATTTATTTTTAAATCTGTGCCTCAGTTTGTCTGAAGAATATTTCTGTGTAGGTTGAAATTGTGGCATATGAAAGAAAAACAGATGTTTTCCTTCTCCTTAAAGTCATGCATGAAATTAAGAGACCAATGGTCTACATGCAAGCAAGTGGTATGCTTCACAAATCCCATTTCTCCTCCTTCCTCTGAATCCATTAGTGAAATGTAGTTATTCGGGAAGAAAAACTCCCATCAAAACAGAGGACCTGATTCTGTTCTGACTGCTGTGAACACTAAGGTAAAAAGCACCACACAGCTAGCTACACATTTGGCCAGCAGCTCTGTATTTATGATGTATCATTATTGCCCATCACATAGTGCCAGTGGTAACACTTCCTTCCCCACTACTCAGCACTGATGAGGCCACACCTGGAGTGCTGTGTCCAGTCCTGGGCTTTTCAGTACAAGAGACACATGGACATACTGGAGAGAGTTGAACAGAGGGCCACTAAGATGATGAAGGGACTGGTCATCTCTCCTGTGAGGAGTGCCTGAGAGAGCTGGGACAGCTCATCCTGGAGAAGAGAAGGCTCAGGGACCTCATCAATGTATATAAATACCTGAGGGGAGGGTGCAAAGAGGACAGCACCAGGCTCTTTTCTGTGGTGTCCAGTGACAGGACCAGAGGCAATGGTCAGAAACTGAAACACAACAGGCTCTGTGAGAACATAAGGGAACACATTTTTACTGTGAGGGTGATCATGCACTGGCATAGGTTGTCCAGAAAGTCTCCAGCCTTGGAGATATTCTAAAATTGTCTAGACATGATCCTGGGGAACTGGCTCTATGTGTCCCTGCTTGATCAAGGTGATTGGACCAAGTAATCTCCAGAGGTTACTTCCCACCTTGACCATTATGTGAATCAACCTGTGAACTATTGCTATAACTCAACTTCTTCCTAATTTATTACAGAGACATATTTTTTCTATGATTTAGGAGATTTTATTAGTGATGCTGGGGTGACTTCGTGAACTCACTTGTCCACCCAGGTGCTACACCATTTAGATCTAAAGGGTAGGATGGAGAGGTAAAGTATTTTAAAATATCCATAACCAATCTACATTTTTATTGCTAGACATGAAGATATATCTAACTAAAATGTGTTGACCTAAACACTTTAACAGCTTTTGGCCAAATATGCAGAGCTCTTGCATCTGGCTGGCAGGGAAAGGAAACAAACTTTACAATGATATCACCTATTTAGAAAAAAAACAGTATTCCAAACTGGATATTGTTATTCCTTTTATTCCAGAAAAAAATAACTGTTGCAAGGAAATTCTAGCTTGAAAGTAAATCTTTTAAAATCTTATTGGATTTTATTTCCTTTATGTGAACTTTGTTTCCAATATCAACTCTTTGAAGCCGTGTGTGACTCAGGAATCTTTGAATTGTATGCTAGATTATTAAGCAGGTGATGGAATTGCAAATAGATGATTAATTGTAAAAGGTTTTGAAAAATACATTTACCGCTTCTTCCAATTATCACATGGGAATCATGCACATGTGCGCACACACACTGACACTTGCCCACATTGAGTATAAACAATTTATATGAGGAAGGATGGATGGATTAAACAGATATTTTAAACTTGTGAAGGGACAGAAAACATCACTTTCTGTGGATTTCTCTAATATCTAAGTACAACTGAGCATTTGAAACACGGGCAATGTCAGGAAATAAACCATCATATAGAAACCTATTTGCATTTTTCCGACTAGTTCTTTGAATCTTGAGGGAATCTAGTATTTTATTTGACATGTTCTCAAAACAAAACAAAAAAGTGTCTTGAACTACTAAAATATCAAAATGAATATGTAGAAAAAGTTTGACTAATCCTTGGCTCACAAAAAACCCACCAACCAAATAACCCAAAACTTAACTAACCTAAGCTAAATACAAGGCACAAGAGAAAGGATTTACAATGTGCGAATGCAACTTCAAAAGTTGAATTTGTTTAGGGAATTTGTATTTTCTGCTTCTTTCTTCGGGAACCTATTTGCATTTTAAATAATTAAAACATTAAAACTGAAAAATTTATAAATGAGAGCTGCGAAGAGAATCCTGCTTGGCAGACAATAGAAAAGAAATTATTACCCTGCTAGGTTTGCTTTAATGTCATATCTGTCACTCTCCCTAAGGTAGGTTCATTACCATACCAAGTGCACCTCCTGCCAATCCCCCTCCACACACACATACTCTTTTTCTTCCACTCCCTGCCACTTAAGGACTCCGGATCTCTAGGGGACTTTGATCTCATTGTACACACTAACCCAAACAGAACCTCTGCTGTTCTCAATAATTTTTTCTTAAAAAAAAAAAAAAAAAAGAAAGAAAAAAAAAAAGAGGGAGAGGATCGTAGGGGGGAGGGGAGTGAATTTGTGTGAAGAGTGACAGAACGCTTTGTCCAGCGCAGCTTTGGCTGGTTGTAACAAGCGTCAGGACATTAGACGCAACAAAAGCTGGATTGACAGTATCATCAATCACAGGTCTGACAGTCGACTTCAGTTTGTTTGTTCCACTCTGCATAATAAGTGATTGGATCAGGTTTAATTAGATATTGGGTAATCAATCATTGCCAACAAGGCAACCCAGCTTGGGATCTAGATGCTGCAAAGAGGGGGAAAAAAAGCAAATCTCATCCAGGGTGCATAAATACTCAAACGTATAAGCACATAGGGTGAAGCTTCAGAGGAAAGGTATAAAGATGTCTGCAAGATGGCACATAATAGAATCGTTCACATCTGTACTACTTGTTACCAGACATCTGCAGTTTGACATTTTACTTTCGCTGCATAATTACTTTTCAATATAATATAATATACTGACCTGAGGGAGAAAGACAAAGTAATTAAATTATGCATAAGATCCTTTCTTCCCCAACCCTTACCAAAAAGACCAAAAAAAAAAAAAAAAAAGAGACAAGAATAGGAATTCACATTCTTATAGCTTTTTTAACGAAAAGAACAGAAAATTTGTCCTCTTGACTGCTATTATGATGAGTCCTGCTATATAACTTGTCAAATCATCCACTCTGAATTGAGATTATAGTAAATGCTTCTTTCTATCTTATTTTGCAGTGTGTACCTATAGATTAAGGCCCACACAATGAAGAAGACTGATAGATGAAGCAAATTAATCCCGTTAACATTAATCAATCCCATATAGTTAAAAAAATACTTTTAAAAGACCCAAAGGGAAGAGTACTTGCATTTTTTATAAACACATAATGCTGACATAAATTAACACAGGATAAGATATATCACTCATTAACAAGGACCTCATTATCAGAGGCCATTTTAATGTGCAAGGTAGGGTGTACACAAGGTAGGTGGGATCAATGTAATGCCAAACTCTGGTGTGTTCTGCTGCCTAACAGTGCACAGATCACAGGCAGATGCATTATGTTTATATATAACCTTTGGGGAGAGCTCTGTAAGAAGGGAGTTTCAGAGAAGCTGACAGTCAGGGAGGAGAGTCACTCACACTCAAGAGCAGCAGGAAAGGCTGAGACTCAAGTCTCATAAAACTTCAGGGGAACCAGTGCAAGTGGTATCTAGTGTTGCTCTTCTTCTCTTCCAATGAATAGGTGTCTTGTAGGAATTCAAAGAGCTGTAGCAAGAGTCTGAATCATAGGGTACAGTGGTGCAAGGAGAAGGGTCTGTCTGTGATGAAAAGTCTGCCCTGATATGAATCAGGAAGCATTGTTGCCTGTACCTCCTGCATCCTGGATAAAAGTTTTAGCTGCCTGGTTTATTTTTTGGTTTATTTGATCTGGTACTCTTGACATTGATGCACCCCAAAGATATATATGGCCTCAGTTAAGCAAGACACTGGGTTGGATAGATACTGTCAAAGGAAACTGATCGTACTGTAAGGACCAGTCTGTTTATAGGATGTGATGGTATCTCCTGTCCTTTAGACCTTTAAACCATAGCTGGGGGAGAAGCCTATCAGAGGCTGGTGACTAAGACCTCATACAGAGAAGAAGCCAATTTGCATTCCCTTTTCCATAGCTTTCATTGCCAAATTTTTCGGCTTTGAAATAGGAGTGGAGAAAATGTACACAATCCGGTAACTCTCTGTTGAAGATGGGTCAATCTCACAGAATCCCAGCATGGAAGGAACCTTTGGGGACTGTCTAGTCCAACCACCTTGCTAAAGCATGTTCACCAAGATCAGATCGCCCAGAAATACATCCAGGAGGGTCTTGAAAGTCTCCAGAGAAGGAGACCTGGAGATTAGAGAATTTGGAGAAAGAATTCAAGATTTATCAATCCATAAAAGCTCAATGAGTACGTCCTTTACATGCATATACAAGCAACCTATTTGATTAAAGCAGAAGCTGGTAGACTTGCAGTGTGGTCTGGAATTTGCAAGTGTTTTCTGGTCAGTTTTGGAAAAAAATATCTGAGCTTTTATATTACAGAATCAGATATAAAAAGGAAGGAAAATGAAGGCTATGATAAAGATTTTCCCCTGCTCAGCTGTGATGTGCTACATTGAACAATGTTTCATGTTTGACACACACTTTAACCTGACACCACAATAGTGATAGCCTGAGTATTTTGTCCACTAGAGAAAGCTTTTATCTTGATTTGTTGTATTATGTATTGCACATTTTATGATGTATCTGGATCAGCTGCCATGATTCCTAGACCTGGGAGTAGCCATCAAATTATCAGAGTCAGCCATCATGTCATTCTACAGAGATAGTCTCCCTTGACTCCTCTTCAGTCTCCTCAGCTGCAAATCGGGGATGGGCCAAGCTTTTTTAAGACACTCTGAATGCCAAATTTATTTCCCTGACATGACTAGTGAGATCGGAGTCCTGTGTAATATTCACAGTGTAACTTTCTAACATCCAACCCCACCCCCCTTAATCTGCTTCTCTCAATTCTCTTCAAACTCACTGAGTTTGAAGGCAGAGTCAGTGGTGTTTCTAATCTACTTTTATTCCAGTGTGTTGTATATCTGATGCAGCTGACCCATACTGAGACCATAGACTACAGAAAAGTAGACAGTTTTGATTTGAAGACATGAACAGAAAGCTAATCATTCTGATAACTGAACGACTGTTCACTTGCAGTGTTTAGAAAAACCTATGCCTGCTTTCATTTGTGTGGCCTGGATTTGGATTTCCCTGCAAGAGGTAACAAAACAATCTGAAATATGCCTTTGCCCTCTATCAGAACAAGCGCCTGCATATTTTTTAGAGGGATCATAGGGTTTATTGACAGATAGGACACAACTGAGGAAGGGAGTTCTCAGGTTGCCAAACCTCATCCCCTGCTCTGGCAAGCCATCAGGTACATTGCTGTCGTGCACAGATTCTGCCTGTCCACCAGCACTATCAAAGCCTTGTAGCAAAACTGTCCAGCATCTCTGCCTACGCCACTGGAAATGTGATTTGCTCATTCATGGCATATTAGCTACCTGAAGATGTATAGAGTACTACGCCCACATGAAACTTTTACCAATTACTTGTCTAAACATCTGATACTTTCATGAAATCACTGAAATTATAACAAAAAATAAATAAGAGGTCTATGATTTTGTTTAGTACTAACGTTTCTATTTCAGCCTCGATTTCCTGTCTCATTTAAATACAGATGGTCATTAATTTTCCTCATCTGCCTAATGTGCCAAACTATTAAAGCAGAACATTTCAGTAGTTTTGAAACAAAGTGGTTTTGGTGTTATTTTGGTTTGGTTTGGGTTTGGTTTGGTTTTTGTGTGTGTGTGTGGGGGGGTTGGCTTGGTTTGAATTGGGTTGGGTTTTTTTGGTTGTTTTGGTTTTGTTTTTATTTTTGGTTTTCTTGTTTGTTTGGGTTTTTTTAAAATTCCTTATAGACAAGTTTATATAAAATAGTTTCTTATGTATGAATGGATTTTTACTTTTGTTCATGTTCAGAGCTACCTTTCCAAACCTGGAATCGGTTTGCAATGTGTTTTACATCTCTTGCATACTTGTGACTAAGAGGGAGAGACTGCATTGAGAGCTCCAGTGCAGTCTGGGAGTGTTTGAGTATATCATGACACAAAACCATTTGCCAAACTGCAGGAGCTGAAAAACCTGGGAATTCAGGCTGCAAATCCCTCATCAGACTGCCACTCAGGCTTCTGAGGAGTCAAATGGATGAGAAGGCATGAGACCTGTCTGAATTGGGTTGTAAACTCATGTAATTCAACCCTTCTCTGTGAAATGCTTGTGCTGTAACCAGTCTAAGAGATCAGTTAGTCAAAGGGAAACATGGTCTTTTGAAGAGCTTTTCAAAAGCTTGTTTTGTTATCACCTGCATTACTACTAGTGCAACAAGTACTATACCATTTGGGTATAGGCTCAGATAAAGTGGCCCATTTTGCCAGGCTCGAGGCAGATCTTCTAGGGCATAGACTGCCTCTTTCATAGTAAATTTGTTGGAGTTCACATACAGTACCATACATAATGGGGTCTCTAATCCATTTATTAGCTGTTCAAATTCACATGACTTCACTTTATTTAGAAATTCTGTGACAAAATAGTCTGTTAGCTCATCTTAGACTCCCTTTATTCCCTGACACTGTATAGGCAAGGTTTCTTTTTCTCTTCTTGTGGCTCCACTGCAAGTAATCATACAGCATGTGAAAGGAGCTCTGCCCACAGACTCCTCTGATTCTTATTCCCTTTCCCTGAAAAGGGCCTTTGCAGATGTAAACTCAGAAATGGCACTTTCATTGACATTTCTTTGGCAATATCTACTTTGAAGCTTGGGAAAAAAAGCATTCATGTAAGATCTCCTTGAAGATGACATTATTGTTTTAGTGAAAAAGAGAACAGATGAAACAGAGTATGGACAAAATAGTGAATACTTGTTAGGAAACAAAAATACAGTGGGGGGAAATAGTCAACTGCTAAATAATGTGATGATTTCACTGTATTTGAGAAACAAGTCAGAGGGAGAGTTAGTTGATTGCCAAGTTTTTATAAGTCTGGCCTGGTTTTCTTTAGCAAAGACCTCTTTTGAGCATGGTACTTGAGTTTATTTTACAGTGAAGTATTTGTGATCCCAGGCGTACTACATTTTTGTGATCCCCTTAACTACCTTTTTCCTATTTACATTTATATATGCCTTGCCTATGTACAAATCCAGAAAAAAAATAACCTGAGTTGGCAGTGTGTACACTTCCAAGCTTCCCACTTTAAATATCTCCCCTCTGGGCTATATGGTTTTATGATATCTCTGACTGTCCTCAGCGCTCATTTTCTTTAATCCTGGATTAGCCTTGTTGCCCTTCTTTACCTTTTCAAGTACTGCACAGCCTCCCTGCCACCTCTCCCTAATGCAGTGAGGAGAAGAGAACATAATACTCAAAATGATTTAAATTTTGACCAAAGCAATTCATGATCTCAACATATCCTCCCTAGATTTATAAACTTGCTTAACATTTCATTGCCCCGCGCAGTTTAGAAAGAAGATGACAACTGCGACAAAATCTTTATGGTGTCTCCAACAATCTCATCTGTCTTGAACGACCTTGCATAAAAGCTGACTTTATGTCCAGTGGCCATGTACACAAAAAAATTCAGTTAATTTGTTAAAACAGACATTTACTAATAGTAATCACTGGTAACCAGTAACACGTTGTAGACAGTGAAGGTGTAACTCTCAGGAGTAAAGTCGTCATTTCCCAAGATGATGCTCAAGCAAGGCATCTGACAGCAGAACAAATGTTTCTTGTTTGGGATCAAGAAAAAAAAAACATAATTATGTAGTAAAGGGGCTTCAAATGGAGAAGCTGTGTTATATAATGCTTTGTGAATGCCAGATATATTAAATGGCATTTCCAAGGTTTTATACTCCTTTTTCTAATCTAGAATAGTAACGAGAGGATTAAAGATTGCTTCCATAAATCCTACTTCTTATACTGACTTGAAAAATACCATTTAAAAAAGCATTCATCTTCTCCCTGCAAGTGGAGAATTGCTGAACAACACTCAAATATTAACAAGGAACACTTTCAAATAATGTGGCTCCAGCTTGATAATGAAGATCCTCAGATCATAACAAAATCACTGGCAAAAGAGAAATCACACTTTTTCAAAAACATCAAAATAACAATCAAAATCAGTCTGCAGTGGCAGTTATGGCTTAAGCAATTATTCTTTAATGGAATATTGTAAACACCTGCCAGACTCCTTCTTCTTGGTGGTTGTGCCGCAGTGAATACCCTCTCAGAAACAACTATTATGCTCTTAAAAAAAAAAAAAATCTTAAAAAAACCCAGAGCAAAAAATACCAGCATTTAAACCCAAACGACCAGTCAGGAAAAAAAAGACAAACAACAAAAACCCTATATGTAAGGTACAGAACATGCCTTCATGTCTACTGTTATCTGCGCCTATGAAATTACATTCAGTGTTTATAAATGTTTTAGTGTCTTAACATATTTCACCTGCTTTTGGTAAACGTTACTTCCTAAAGTTGGATGGTCTCCTTGCTAACTCTCCTCCATGTGTATTGAAGTATGATGGAAATTATTTTGTGATGCTGAAGTGGAGAGCAGGGCTCCAAGGTGTAGGTAAGAGAGCAAGAGAGAGATGTGAAAGAGAAGAAGCTGGGTGAGATTTTGCACTCTTGCCACCAAGCCAGCAGCCGGCGTAGATGAGACAGTGTTACAAGTTTAGAACAGCTGCCAACTAATGTTTGATCAGGGATAAAATATGCCGAGGTGACAACATCTTGCTCCCCCGCATTTCAGAGACTATCATTAAAAATGCAGCAAGGCTCGTACAGGCCCAGTAGGTCCTATGTTCTCTCAAGATACAAGGGAGAGAGACAAGTTCACAAGATGTCAAGAACAATATCCATTTGTGTTTACTATGCAAACCCGCTGAGTAACCTTTCTATGCATGTTTGTACTAAGGACCATTGAGAATTTAGGGGGAAAAAGGGCTGCTTAGAATGAGAGAGGAGAGGCAGCTAGGGAGGAAAAAATAGGCAGAGAGACGTGTATTTGGGAAAGACGCCACTGCATGGGTATCTGGCTTCTCTGGGGGGAAAAAAAAAAGAAAGAAGAAATGCAAGATTAAAAGATTTATATATGTATATACAAATACAGCTAGAAAAGCTGCAGCACGGCTACAAGTTAGTGTCCGCGGCCCCTTCCCTCCTCCCCTTTTAATAATATATTGATGTAAGCAGCTTGCGCATGCCAAACAAATTCTCTACATAAAAAGTCAACTGTCGGAAGGAGGCTCATCAATCTGGCAAAGCGCACTCAGGTAGAACGCCTCTTGGGGAGCCCGCCCTGGCAGCCGTGCTGCTCAGGGGAAAGGGATCGCTCCAGCTGACGGGCTCATAAATGTTCATTAAAGAATCTTTCCGCCAGTTTACAGGAAAAGCAGCTGTTTTGCAGGAACGCTGGTAATTTATTTCTCAGTGATATTATGGAAAGCTGTTGCGAATAATTGAACTGTAGGAAGTTTTGCTCTTAAAATGGCAGAGACAACTAGCCGAATTCACTCAATCAGCATCTCTTTACCAGTGCAGCTATCACAGCAAATCTGGAGATGTTCAGTTTGGGATTCTTGCAGTTCTCCAGGAGACATGTATTGCTTCCCAAATTTCTCACATTGTCTCATCATTTCTTCTCCAAAGCAGAGGGAGAACAACAAATATATTTATTTTTCTGCTCCAACTATGATTTTCCCATGGATGGCAAAGAGATACGCAGCTTTAGGAGTGCTATGCACTGCTAACAGTTGAATTGGGAAACATACTTTGTAACTTTAAGGATGAACAAAAATCGCTTCTCAAAAATCAACTGTGGGATTGATCTCCTTTCTCCTGAGGTTAGTGGTGAAGGCCTGATGTATTTCCTGCATAGAAGATGTCACATTAATTAACTAGATATTTTCCCTAGTTGTTTAATGTTTTTGAATTTGAAGTCTGTGCTTTGTTTTTAACATTGTAGAGGTTGTAGTAGTGACTTACAGTAAGAAGAGCTTTGTGTGTGTGGTAGGAGAACAACCTCTTAGAGTAAGAGCTAAAATAGTGGGATGACATCCTACTTTCTTTTTTAATAGACTGATGAGAAATAGCTTACTTTAAACACTTTCAGAGATTAAAAAAAAAAAAAAAAGAGTGGCTAGCTTAGTAAGTCAGCTAGATAAAGACTGCAGGTTTACATGAGTGGTTTACTATCCATATTTTAGGAAAAGAAGCAAAAACCTTGTTATTCATTAAAAACAAATAGTGCCAATGAAGGTGTTTCCATTTTAAGGTGATCACATAAGAAGTGTAGTAAAGCAGCATGAGTGCTAATACAGTTATTAGTTCTTTGACTTGATTTCAGTAGAGTTGCACTGGTTTGTGCCAGGGATGGTCATGGTCAAAGGATAGGAGTCTTGAGAAGACTATCTCAGAAGATTAGATTTCCAAAACAGAATAAAGAATCTGCCACAATGAGGCCAGCTGGTTTGCTACAACATAGCAATTTTCTGCTCTGAAATCAGAGAGGAGATTGCATCTTTCTTTACTACTGCAAAATCATTCTAAAAATAGGAGCCTTCTAACACTCCATTTACAAAGTCTGGTTTTACAGATAGGTGGGTGAATAAAAAAAAAGACAATACCAATGCTTTACTTCTGCTTAAATTTGTTGTGGGTTGGTTTGATTTCTTTTTTTTTTTAGTTTTGATATGGTTATTTAAGAAATGACTTGAAACTAAATATGTCTTGTTTAAAATGAGTGAGAATATCCATACAGTCTTTTGGGTTGATTTACGTGAATCACCTTTTAGACCAACAGACCTCCTACCTATCAATGAAACATAATTAAAACATTTTACTGCCTGCATATGAAACTCTGACGAGCTTAATAGTGACGCCATTTTTCACAACCTGGTGGCATTATTACATTCAGGAAATAAAGAACCTGTGAAACATCTACGGCAACAGTACCATGTTAAAGAAGCACTCTGGATATCGTGATGTTACATACCCCTTCCACTCTGACCTAACGTTTTATAAAGAAAGTTATCTTGATAGTCATATCAATAAAAAGCATGCCTTGAAACTCTCAGCAAGTTCTGTTCTAGAGCTAAACCATTATGAATTTCCTGAGGACTCACCTTGCATTCTGTTTGCCCCGTTATTTTCTATCATACAGAAAAAAACTTCTCTAATTTAGCCCAAGACAAAAACGAACTCAGACTAAGGCAAATAATTAATATAAATATTAACAGAGAACTTGGTGTATTTATAAAGTATGGGTCAGCTGTCAAGATGCTTCCCTTACACTG
This sequence comes from Actenoides hombroni, assembly GCA_024336885.1. Classification (NCBI taxonomy): domain Eukaryota; kingdom Metazoa; phylum Chordata; class Aves; order Coraciiformes; family Alcedinidae; genus Actenoides; species Actenoides hombroni. The sequence continues at coordinate 87,836,041 of WUAM01000431.1, read as the reverse complement.
AAATTTTAAGGCACAAGTCCCATTTTCTCACTTAGAGTTAAGGAAGCAGTACTGTGCTTTAAAGTAGCCACAAAGAAGGAAGCATAAACTGATGCAGAACTTTGCTTCCTTGGTCTGTGGAGAAGGGGACAGAGCTCAATCAGTCAGACAGGGGGTTCAGTCACCCAGATTTACAGTCCTTGCAGCGCACATATGTTGTGGGCTGGTTACAGGGTCTCAAAAGGCAATGAATAATGAGAAATACCAGGTAGAGTAAGTGGATTGTACACCTAAGGTGGTTCACTGAAATGTCTACCAGTTCCCTAACATGAGAATAACAATCCCAACAGCAGGAATCAGCCTTGTAATAGGGGTTTAGCACTATGTAGCAAGTACCTACACTGATGTAAGACTGTGCAAATCCAACTCCTATTTCTTTTGGAAATAAGTGTACTTTTAAAATTTTTTTCTTCTTATTTAATTTAATGCATATTGATCTATAGAACATAATCTTTATGAAGATGCCATTTACTGATTTCCACCCAGACTGGATATTTTGATGAAGCAAATTGCCAAAATCTATGCTATGAATACCTAGATGGAACAAACATTTATCCAGTGTGCATTTGGGGTTGTTATAACGGTGTTTCATATGGTGGTTAAACCTCTGAAACTAATGTGCAAGCATGGTAGCTCCACATTGTGGGAAGACAACAGTCTTCACCAGTAATGTTGAGGGGAAAAGGAAACTCGTCATCTTACCCTCACATGCGTATCTACACTCCAACCATAGCCAGGTCATTAAAGTTGCTGGATGTCAAAACACATGAAAACACTTCCTGGAGATCTTACTCCTTTTCTGTAAGAATGTCTCTAAAGAACTTTGATATTATTATTAGATTCAGTGTAAAAAGTATTAATCTGCATCTAAAATATATATATTTTGAAAATAAGCCCTTGCTTTATTACAGTCTTATGCTGGGCCAAAAGTTGTATGCAAACTACAATCCTAGATCTGATATTTTCATTAGATCAGATGGTGGAATTAAAACACAGACATTACCTTTCTATTGGTTAGACTGGGAATATCAGAAGCCACTAAAGTATTAAAAATGTCCAAGGAATGGGAAATAATAGAAAATTAGGTAAAAAATTAAGTTTTTGTTTGTGTGTAAAGGCTGTCAATTCTTGTAAGATTTTTAGAAGTGTTTGCTAAAAGTCTCATCTCTTATGCCCAGTTAATAGTGTCAGAATCTCAGCATCCATTCATAAAAATGGAAACATTCAAAGTTTTATTCTTGTGGAAGAAAATCCCACCTGAAAATGTCACATGAAGGCATCAAAGAGATTCAAATACAGGAAGGCAAACTGAAGAATGGTGTGATATAGGTATGCATATTTAAATCTCATATTAACTACCATTAAAATTTAGGGTGCTTTGAGTCTTAGCCTCTGTAAGTTGGGTGCGGTGGCACAACATTATCTGTTGTCAGTTATCTCAGGATCTCTCATTGCTATTGCTGCCCCTTACTTGCTCTGCACATTGTTGATATTCACAGCAGTCATTTTATTTTGCATTTTTAACACCATCTTGACCTCCTCTTGCACCACTTCTAACAATTCAACATTGTTGAGGAAGTCTTCCTTCAGTCATGTAGCAGGTGATTTGCATTTTAGCCATCAGCATCAGTGTTGGGATGCCTTCACTTCAAGCTGAACCGCTCTTTATTAACACCTATCTTTGACTTCCCTCACTAATGAATGCCACCTACAGCTGGCATCAGTGGTGTGTACACAGTTGTGGTATCCACACACATGGACGTGAAGGGGTTCCATAGCGCAGGTTTGTTCTGCAGGTCTGTTACGTGTCAACACTTGTGCTGCTTTTAGCAGGTGGATGTGCTCCTGGCCTCTAGCTCCCTTCGTTGTGGAAACTAATTCAGCATTCAGGATGGGTCTGGCCTAGCCACATGCTGTAGCTGGCAGTGGAGAGGAACTCCATTGAGGTTGGCAGGAGAAATGGTAAGACCAAATCTTTTTCCAGACCTTTTGTAATACATCAGAAGTATCTGCACTGCTCTAAGCTCAGGCTAAAATCAGAGAACTGATTAACTCACAGGTTTATTTCTATCATTTGTCACTGTTTTATTTTTACACCCAACTATCAAATAAGTTGTGATTTTTAATTAGCTTGTGCTAGAGCAATACATTCCTGACAAATCTGGAGAACTTGGAGTTTTTTAAAGGGGAGCTTAGTCATCATGTGAGGTTTTCAGTGCCTGCATGTCTGTACTAATTAGAAGTGCTTATAAATTAATTATAAGCCTCCTTTACAAACCAGTAGGAGAAAAACTGTGTGCTATGCTGGATATGATTAAGATATAAGAGCAAAGAATTTGATAGCAAACACAGAAAGAATGTTTATTGACTAGTCTGTCTTTTAGCCTTTTTCTTGTGAAAATTATTTTCCTTTTTGAGATCTCCTGCTCTTTGTTGAAAAAAGATGTAAGGTTCATTTGTTAGTGGAGCTATGACTATTCTAAAGCAACATTGTAATGAAAGCCTAACATAAATATTAAAAAAAAAAAAAAAAGAGGAGAAAATATATTACAGTATGGCAATACATACATCCGTCACTTTGAACTTAGAGAAGAGCAAATAAAATCAGTCAGTATATAGCCTCAGGAAGAAGTGTGTCTCCCTGAAAACCACTCCTGTTTTACCCTAGTGAGACAGAAGGAGTTACATACTGTTACGTAGGCTTTGCCACCTTTCCATCTTCACCTCAGTACTGTCTCCTTGCCAATCTGCGATAGAGCTGGTATTGCATCACCAACCTTTTTGTATTAGCTCATCAATTCATCTTCATTTACCTACCTGAAGAGTGGACCACCTAATACACACTTGAAATTCTTCCTTCTATCCCCTGTTTATAATAACAGGTGCTCAGAAGTCCTATCTCATTTGTAAATGAAACCATAGGAAAGACATGAACAGAAGACAAAGATGAGAAGAGTGAAGGAAAAAAAACCCACACGCACACAAAAAATCAGGAGGCCTATTATGTGTGTAACTTTACTGCTGTATTGAGATAGTCTCTCATAAAATCAGGAGTGTGGGACCAGAAAATACAAAAGAAAAATATCTTCTTACAGTAACATGAATGGTCAATATGCTGATATCTCTTTTTGTTTGATTGGTTTGGGTTTTATTGTTGTTTAAGAATGTTCAGAAGAAAAGCAAAAAAAACCCAACTTGCAGTAGAAGGAAAAACTCTCTGTGTGTCCTCTTCATTATGTCACTCTGCCTTTCATTTATGAGACTGATTGCTCAATATGTTGTTAAAGCATCACCACCACCTCTGAACTAGCCTGAATAAATGTTAAGACACCCGTTTATGTATCTTTTCTTTCTGTGCAATGTTTTCAGTGGATTCTCCATCTGATTCCTATCTTGCCACCTAATCTAGAGACCTGCTGAGACAAAGGACACCAGCTCACTGAGGCTGCCTGAATCTGTTCTGCCTGAGCCCTGTGAAGTGAGCCAGAGTACAGCACATCAGCTGTATTGCTGAGCCGCTTTGTGAAAGGCATCTGTCTTTGCCCAGCTACCCTGTGTTCTGAGAATGTCAACAAAAACACATGTTCCCAATCTCTATTCTCCTTTTTCTCTTTTGGGACTTTGTGTATTTTGTCACATTTAGAACTGAATGACAGAAATAACCTTTTCTTCCCACTAAGAAGGATAACTTGACACAGAAAATTGACCTGAAGTCTTCTGTCTGAAGAAGAGACTTTTTGATAAAAAAGGGACAGTTGGAAATATTATGTGCCTTTTTAAATTTTTATGATCTGCATTTCCAAACTTTGGCCTCAATTTTGAAACATTTGACATGCTATTGATGAGTTAAGGGTTCTAATCTTTAAAATGTGAGACATGTTTAAGTTTGTTGTTGCACACTAAAAGGTTGCTTCATAAACCTCTGTCTCTCTGGTCCTATCACTCATTGAAATGAAAGAAAAACACAAATACTTAATTTTTGCTCACTGAGATGTGAGGCACATCCACAACACATGCTTCTACCATGGTCTTTTCTTCTCCACAAGTACACTGCAATCTGCAAAAAAGTGGAGAATGAAAGGCTCTAAGGGATGATTACTGTTTTCCATCATGACCCTCTGGAGAACTCTGAGCAAAAGAACACAATCTTATGGGCTGATATGGACTGTGTTTGGCAATATTTCTTATGCAGCTTGGTGCCCAAGTGCTCATGCAGGGCTTTATTGAAACATGGAAGATTTATTTTTTTTATTAACATTTTTAAAACAAGTTGGATATTGATGGCAATGCCCATCTATCAGTGAAGGTGCTCTTCATGGGGTCTTGGCCAATGGTCCCTGAGAATCCAGAGCAATTGGCATTGCTTTAATCTGTATTTTCCATACAGTCTCCAGTTCACTAGCTGATATCTCTGTCGCGCATTCATTGAACAAGTAATGCCTATGATAGTGTGTGTTTTTTTATTACAATCTTTAGATCATCTGGATTCTTAAGACAACCATTGTTTTGGTTTCCACCTGTCTTTCCAGATGCCATGTGAAGTCTCAAAAGGATTTCACAGTGTACTTTTGACTTCTTGTGTTTAGGAGGAAAATTTTTGCTCCCTGGAGAAAAGCTATGGTCACAAAGTAAAAGACACTGAATTTTTTCCTAACTGGACTAAATTGTGTGCTAATATCACGCTATTGCTGGGAATATTCATGTGTATTATACTTTGTATTTTGACTGAAAGTGGTGTTGCATTTTACCTGAACACAGTAGGTACAGAAGAGCACACTGTAACAAAGGCTTCACATATCAGTTATAACTAAGATGCTATTGAGAGGTGTTAGAAACTTTCATTAGCTTCCCTAAGAATTGTCATATATTTTACTGTGAGAGTATTGTCTCTTCTCTCTTAAAATATTTGTCCTATTCTGCTTTGGTTTTCTTCAGAGTTTTTTTTCATAGTTTCAAATTTTCTGGTTTTTTCTGTGTCTATTAGTTGTATATTTACTTCCAGTTCTTCTCAAAATCCTAAAGAGAGTTACACTCTTGTTTTCTTTAAAGGATTTCCTTTTCTTGTATACTGTAATAGTGTTACTTTGATTTCTTCAGAGACTGCAATGGTGTTTTGTCCTAATTCCTTCATAGTGTTTTAACTTGTTTCTGCATATTTCATACTTCCGCATTGTTTTCATCATTTTTCATTTTAGCAATGAACTGGGTTGACTTGACCTATCTCTTAGGGAAAAGAATCTTCCTTGAATTTTCTTCAAGGTTTCTTCAGATTTCAATCAGTACCTAATTCATAGAGAAATCTGATATGGACTGTGTGATTTTAATATAGCCTACTTTTTAGTTAGGGGACATTAATCTGCTCTGATAGTAGTTATTATAAGATGCTTTGAATGCTGTCTTCCAAGACTGACTTTTTTTGTACAGGAATGTCATGCAATGTCATTGTATTCAATCTTGATAATTGACATTTGCCTTTTGTTTTGTACATTTTTTCAGGAAGATTTTTGATTTTTTTTTTTTTCCTTGCAATTACTGTCATCTGAAGCAGAATATATGGTTCATTTACTTTATCCAAGAGCTTCATTTTTAATTTCTTCTGCTTCTGAGTAATTCATAGCATGTACATACAGGGATAGAGTACTTGAATATATATGTCCAAGTGATAAATGCACCATATGTTATCTATTAGGCTTACATAATAATTATTGTCAAGTATTATTATTATTTTCTTAATCTTATTTTTAAATCACTGCTTTTGTTTTCACATATTTACCTCAGCAGAATCACAATGATGCAAAGGACACATGAAAAAATAAAAGTTCCCAAGTCTAATATACCTTCAGTTTCAGAGTTTCACTTAGAGGCATGACAGGGATGAGAGACCTGATAATTTTGACTATTTAGCTTTTGCAATATTAAATGTAGCAAATTCAGTACTAGTTGTGCTTCATGTTCATGTACATATCTACACACATATATATATTCACTTTTGTTATGCCTCTACTTGGGCATCGGACACTTTTATCCATGAATTTTAAGTATAATATTCTTTCTGTATTCCTTTCTAATTATGAGGTTCAGGAGAAATGAACAATCTTGTAATTCTACTCATGATTTATAATTTCAGAAAACCCTAGGTGCAAACCTACATTCCAAATATCCTCATTTAAAAACGGACTGCTGTAATTATATGATCATTTCATTTCAAATCTGCAGGGGACAGTAACGCAGTATAAAGCATGAAAAAATTAATGAGAAGCTTAATTATAATAATATCATTAAATTCTAATAAGAGAAAAAGTCTAGCTTCACTTTATTTTAGCTTGGACACCTAATACAATTTTATTATAGTACAGTAGCGATATTTCCTGAATTTTTAGAGAAAGTAATAATGTAATGGCAAAGGTTGAATAATTTTCATTTTCCTTTCCTTTTTTTCTTTAAAGTATAAGTAAAAAGTTAAAAAAGAAAGCCTCTTCACAGTGTACAGGTATGTGGACAATACGGTTTAACAAATAACAGCCATAGATTTCCCACCAATGTTTTTCTTCCCTTTACCAGAAAATCTTTAGCAACTATTGCATAATTTCTCAGAAAAATATAACCATTCCTTCACAATTCAGGGGCTAAATGCCTTCATTCATAGTGGCTCAAGACAGAATCTTTGAGGTGCATTACCTTCTACTTTAAAGAGCAACATACAAATGATGAGTCAAACTTCAGTTACCATGGCCACAGAATGGGTTCATGGTTTATTAATATTTAGCAGATATGAGAATTTCCCTATTTTTTAACATTTACAATACAGATATTTTACAGAAGTTATTTTTAAAGAGCACAACATTCCTGAACACACAGCTCTGCTGGTGACAAATGTTTAAACATGGAGTGCATTAGTGTGGCATCAGACATTGTCAATAATGCATGCTCACCACCATTTAATTATTTTGAAAACATCTGTTGAAGTAAAATATGTTCCAGAGGGGAATAAGGAAGTTAAGTGCATTAGTGACTGTGTTAACCACATTTCACTCTATAACATAGAAAACCCTAAAGGGAAGACTAGGATTCAAGGACATCAGGAGAAGTTAATATTCATCTTAACTTTAGTCTTTGTAACTAATGTAGTGGTTTAGCTAAATTTCTTGTATAGGATTAGTTTTCCAAGAATTTTTAAAATGGCCATAAATTTTGTATGTGAAATCCTTTTTTCTTTTCCATAGTACACCTGAATGTATGCCATTTGTCTTCTGAGAGATCCTAAACAATTAGGATATAGGGTAATGTTATTTTACAAGTGAATATTACTTTTGTCTCTGAGTGAGGGAGAGCTGGTAAGCTTCCTCTCCTTAGTCCTTTTGCCTTCCTTGCACATAGTTTGGTTTCACTCTAGAAATTCAGCTTGCTTTTTCCAACTGCTAGAAATATTTAACTATTTTTTTTTTATAATTACAAATCTTTCCATGGCTGGTTTCAAAGACTGATGTAAATAAGTTTATGTATAACTATTTAAAATGTATCCAACTATTTCTATTTCATCATACCATCTTTCATAGATTGCTTAAGGAAGAACTGCAGGATGCTTATCTGACATACTCCATGCAAATAATCTTCTTGTCATGCACTTTTTACAAACATCAACCATCATTGTCAAGTAAACTTAGTGGGTCATAATTAATGGTACAAGGAGCTAATAGACTTCTAGTCAGGTTGTGCCAATACAGATGTGCCACAGGCAGTGTAAAGCAGCAGTGTTAAATTATGTGGTCATGAATTTAGAAACGGACAGCATGTTCCTCTAACCACTGCACAGAGAGGAAGGGAGCCAAATAATGAATACAACAGCACAGCATGTCACACTCAGCAATTAAACTTCCCTGGAAGTCCTCAAACCTAGTCAGTGGAGATAGCCTGGAGCCTCCAAGGAACACTGCAGAAGCAAGGTACTGACTGGGAAGCCAACAGCAGTACCCAGCAGGGAACAGCCAGTGCTGACCTGAAGGGATCTACATGTGTCTGAAAATGCTACCAAAGTGGAAAATAACGCTGGACTTAAACAGCAGTAAAGGGGAGCTTTGTGAAGAACTGGTGATACTATGATCATGAAAGGAAACTTCCACCCTGGGAGAAAGTATGAAGTTTCAGGAAGAAGGAAAACTCAGGTCAGCATCAGCAAAGAAAAAGAAAAGGGCTGTACACTGTACCAGAGAGGCTGTGGTGTGATGTACTCCTGAGGTGGTAGGAGGAGGCAGAGTCCCGTCTTTAGGCAGTCAGTAATGAACACAGCCCGGGGTCCTTGGCTGCCTCAGCTCAGGGAGAAGGGACTGAGGCTTCCAGCAGTGTTTGATCCCACTTAAGATATGATTAATTTTCCGAAGGGTAAGCATGTCTATCTATTGACTGTAAGAGAAACATGGTTGATGAGATTCCTAACTGAGGCCCCATCATTAAACGTTCAAAGTTTGGCAAGATAAATCCAGGCTGGGAGTGTATGGGGTTAATGATCCTATATCTTTATCTCAGCAGGCAGCCAGTACTGGTGTTAATAGTGAGAACTCTCTGAAAGCCATTAGAGGAATTCTGGGGAGCTCTACTGCTTCATGGTCTCTTTCATCAGCCTCTTTAGTCTGACAAATAGCTTGAGGCTGCCTACCAGCCAGTTATTTTTAAAGGTGTGTGAAAGTGGCTAGAAACATCTGTTCAAAGTCACCATTTTGAACTGTCTTTTCAATGATGTAAAAAAAATCACCAACCTAATTTAAGCTGAATATTCATAACTACATTTTCAATAATATATTTTTTCAGTTTCTTGATTTTTCACTTGCGAAGCTCATTTGTCCATATAGACAATCTCCACCCAGGAAAAGAACACTGAGAAGAAAACTAAGCTTTCTGTGTGTGGAAATGTCTGGACTGCACAGGTGATAATCACCCTTCACTCTAAGTTACCAGTGTAAAATATCAAATATCTCTTTTACCAGATTTTTGAAAATATGAGAAAGAGCTTGTGGCTAGAATTTTTACATTCTCCCTAGTACTGTCTGCAGATAGGTGAGGACCATTATTAATGAGTCAATACTAGAGAGAATGTTTATACCATGGGAAAAAAACTCCATAGAAAGATGTCAGGGACTTCAGTTTGACACAACCACAAGTTCAGCGCAGTGTACAAAGTCCTAGTTAGTACTGTAAGAATGTTTCTAGGGAAAAGCTTTTGCAACCGCAAAGCGGGTAAAGAAATTACTCTTTTTATTTGCATAGTTGTGGAGATGACATAACAGTGTTAGAAATACTGCAATTCTTGAGTTCCTGGACTTGGCACTTCACTTCTATGTTGTCTTTTTCCAAATCTCTGCATTGTTTTCAGAAAACAAATCCATTATACTTTTTGTTGTACATACTATAAATGTTGTAGTCATGTACATATATGATGCAGCTGTTTATTTTCAGCTGTTTCTTGGGCCATCTTTATGTTATTGGAACTTTTGAGGGTTTTTGGTGTCATTTGAAATATGACAGTTCTGAAACAGTTACAATAGAGAACTGGCTGCATATAGTGTTTTTTCCTACTACATCTTATTGAAAACATACTGTTTGTTATTTAGTTCCAACTTTAAGCTCTTTAAAATGGAACAGTCAGAGAATACATAGAAGTTTCTGCCAGTGAGATCTTTCCATACACAGTCAGTTAAAAAAAAAAAAAAAAAAGTCTGCATATTTAACATAATTTAACATCTCTACAGCTTGAGCAATTATCTTAATAGCAGGGAACCAAGACCTACTGGTAAGTTTTATCCTCCCTTTGTCAGGCTTGTTTCTTTGATATTAGTATCTAGATGCATACCACAGGGTGAAACTAGGCTTTATTAAAGGAGGGTCAGCATTCTGTTAATCTAATTTAAAAGCATTAAGGGGAGTAAAGGAGCATTAATTGATTTGTTGGGAGGGTTCTGACTCCAGCCAACCTGATCTTGCTGTTTACACTCTCTCTTCATTTAGACTATATTGAAAAAAACCCCAAACCCTACTTGAGCAGTAGTACAATATATAGTGTATTTTGTCTTTAATTTCTTTTTTTTAAAAAAAACCTCCACAACTTATAGCAGATATTGACACATAAATATTACATAGCTACATGTATTTATCAATGTAGTGACTAAAAATGAAGTGATATAAAACCTTGTAACTTCAGCAATCAGCAGGTAAACAGGTTTAAGATAAAGGTAATAACTCTGCAAAAATAAGTTTTTAGCACTAAGAAATTAAACAGTTTCAGTAGCATGAAGCAGGTTGCTTGCAGAAAAGAGAATTACATGCTGTGAAAATGTAGTGTTAAATGTAATGAGAAAAACTACTTCTGGAGTTGTCTGGATACTTTTTTGGATGATGAATTGAAAATCATGAACTGTTAAAATTGTTGAAAACTTGTATATTTACAATGAATTTTTTTTTGCAGTTGAGATTCTAAAGTATTCTTGGAGGACATATTACTCTCTTTCATAATTTGTTTTTCCCCATGACTTCAATCTCCTCTCACCCTTCTCTTTTAGATGCAATGAAAAAAAGCTAATAGAACAAAGAGAAATTTAGTAACAGCCTGGATAAGAAAAAAAAAAAGTATGGAAGTAGTTTTCTGTGCTTAAAAAACATGCACACTTTTTATGGATTCTTACTAAAGATTGATGAAGTTGGCATTTAAGAAGGTTCAGTCTCTGATGGGAAGAGTGATTGAAACTTTCCCAGAGTGGGAGCTTTTACTGGGTTCCCTTCTGTGTGGATTCTCTCCACATGAACCTTTTCTTAAGTGGGAACAATAATAAATATGTACCAATGTCTATTTTTACAAGTCTTGTAGGAGTTACTCTCTCCAACAAGTCTACTCCTCTGTCATATTTGGGTGACTCTGGCCAATGAATGAAAAGTTACTGGAGGGAAGATAAGCATGCATTTTCATGTGTAATAGTAACATTTTGTTGGGAGAGAAGTGAAATACTTGTATATTTCCAAAATCTAAATTTTGAAAAATAAATGTACATAAAATTTATCCTGGTAAATTTTGACTGTATTTTCAAGTCCTTCAAGCCAAGATCATAATAAATTATTTTCAAAGACTTCTATGAAAGAAATTGCAAATACATAAGTATCTTTACAGGTGGCAAGTAATAAAAAAAAAATAACAAACTTATTTCACACCTATATATAATCAGTTCTGTATACTAGAGAAATAGATTAAACTTTTGATTGAACTGATATCACTTGGCTGCAATTAATCAAATGAGTGTTAATTCAGATTTTTTACACAATGCCTTTTGTGTAATGTTATTAATTAATTATTAAACACACCTTAGATTTAGCCTTACATAATATATCGAGAACATATCCATGCTTCTAACAGAACTCCTACAGGAAGGAGATAATCCTAAAAGAACTAGAACCTTTCCCAAGAAGGTTCCAGGTCTATTAAGACAAGGGATATTTATATGTGACAAAGCCAAGGAAAGAGCTGCTATTCACAATATAAAACTACCTCATTTACGGTGCAATGTGTCTCCAGATTCTTCAGATATCTAATTTTCCATTATATATAGCTGGAGTGGGGGGCCCACACCCACAAAGACTGAGAAGGAAAAGAGTTACCTGTGTCATTTTAGGTGTATGGCACACTGACTGAGATTGACTTTGTGGAGTTTTCTTTTCCACATATTCCTAGTCAAAGCAATGCAGGGTACAGAAAATTAGGCACATGCGAGATATGATCATAGTCACAATAATACACTCACACTTAGTCTTGGCAATGGCAAGAGCACACATCTTTTATAGAGCTTTCCAGCAACCAGAGAGCTTGAGAACCCAAATCTCAGGCATGGGTTTTAGGCACCACCCTTTTTCAGGGAGTCCTGAGGAGCTGTTGCTGCTCTTCGGGTGACTTGGGGAAGAATGGAGAAAGGATTAGCAAATATTTGTCTGGAAACCACAAACAGTTTAGGGAAAAAATCATATCCCACAGCTTTGCTAGCTCAGCAGAAACTAGACTGATTATTTTTGCCCATACACTGTTAAGGGCACAGTGGTCCATCCTTGCTGAGGGCGAGCTGAGAGTGTCTATTGAAATTATTGTCAACTTCTGGGGCTAGTGCACTCCCTTGCCACATGGCTTCTTTGAGTCTCAGCTCATCTTCCATTGCATGACAAAGAGAATGTCCAACTAGAAATGCTGGCCCTTCCTGGGACACATTCCTCTGCCCCTCTTACCAGGGTGTAAGAAGAAGCTGCTTTACTTGTCTTCCAGTCTTACAGAATCACTCAGTTTGGAATTTTGTTGACTTCAGTTGGTCTCAATAATAGCTATAATTAAATATTGAAAATCTATGCTCTAAAGAAGATATTTTTGAGAATAAATGTGATTATTTATTCACGTAAGTATCTCTTGAGAAAGTATTTACCTGCAATATCCTACAAAGATAAATTTTCATTTAATTAACACTTTCCTAATTCTCCATGTAGAATTGTTCCAGTAATGTCTCGTTTGTTTGTGTTTGGTTTGTTTGGTTTTTATTCTTTGGATTTTGGGGAAAGTTTAGATAAAACTTGATGAATGCTAAAACATAGCATTTGCAAACACCTGTTGCAATTATGTCAGCGTTTCAACTTTAACCAGGTCAGTTTTTATTTGAATGAGGAATCTTTTTAAGTCTGCTGTAATATACAGCAGCATTTGCTTTTCATGTTTATGTAATGAGAATGCCACTGCTAAATAAACTGCTTAAAAAAAGCATACTTTATGATTTTGTGACCTTGAAATAGTTTTCATTTCTGTTTTTTTACACTGTTTTCGTATAAAAAATAAAGAAAAAAGAAGGCAAAACTAACAGCCAAAAAAACCTGCTTCCTTGCAGTAAAAGATAGAATTTGTCACCATAAAGACATTTCAAAGCATCTGAAAGCTCAGGCTTGGCCTTCATTACATTGACTTATCACTGCCAATGTTAGAAGGGTGCTCGTAATTTCTCATCTGAATTTGTCTGGTTTCAGT
>WUAM01000431.1:87810807-87821591 GCA_024336885.1 Actenoides hombroni | reverse complement strand
ATATATGTGCATATGCATCTTTGAGTTTTAAAATACTATATATTTTCGTTTTTATTGTGGTGAAAATGTTAACTCTTCCAAAACTCTATGTAACTATAACCATAAATACCTTCAATACTTAACAAAGATGTTAGCAACAATGAATGTATTGTCTGATAAGCCAAGAACCATGGGAATTTCTATTGGTGAGTTAGGAATGCAGGATAATAATCAGATTTTATTTTTGGATATAGAATTTTCATCAAATGACTTTTGAACATTGCTGTTACTCCTTTTGGTCACAGTGGGGAAATATTTTTGAGATAAAGTCTCATCGCACAGAAACCAAAATGCATGAGAATAAGGAATAAGTTAAGCACCTAAGGAATTAGCAAAACAGATTGATGGCCATTTTAAAATTTAATGAAAATTATAACTAATTTCTGGAAATACTGGGGAAAAAAAAAGAACTAAAATCTCTAAGCTGAAAATGATAGGGAAAAAATCATTGAAGGTGAAGAACATATGCATCAAAGATTCCTTTTCTTATTTTTCTCCCCCCCCCTTTTTCTTTTTTTTTTCTTTCCCCCACCGAAAACACAGCTTCTGAGCTTTCAGTTTTACAGCATGGTCAGGAGTCCTTAGAATAATACTGGAAATTAGCAGGTCAAACTGAACTCCTCAGCATCACAAAGTGAACCATTTAGTGCTCTATTTACACTGCAGGCACTCTGCTGTTTGTAATGACAAAAAAACCCCCAGTCAGATCTTCCCATAACAGAGGTGCTTTGTACTGCCTTAAATAAGTTTCTGTAAATTAAAATTCACTATGCTTATAGAGTTGTAAATTCATAATGCCTGAAACATGAGTTATTTAATGTGAAAATAATAGTGATCCACATAAAGAATTTCTCTGATAACTATTTTCCAAATTTTGTAAACAGTATCTCACTTTAGAATCAGTTGTATTTAATGATGTCTTGAATTGTTTATGCAAAAGGGCTGAAAAACACGTTGATGGTACATACCTGTGGTGAAGCAAACTGAAAAATCTCTCAGATATTACCAGTAAAACCAGAAAGAGGGTGAGGTGAAAACACTTTACATCACCTTTACATCATCAATACACTCATGACATAAAGAGTGCAAGAGTAAAGTAATTTGTCTTATGACAAACAAGACAAAGTTGATATACTTATATAGCTGGTAGAAAGCAGGAAACAGAAAAGCATGTGATAAGGAGACAAAAAATAGTTTAGCACAGTTTTAAATTGTATGCTTAGAGGCTGTTTTTCCCTGTCCATTTCAAGTGAATCTATAACATTGCATGCTTTTATGATCACTTCATTATTAGAAATAGAATGAGAAATTGGAGGTAGCTCAAAGGAATGCAAAGAAAATAATCAACTGATAGATAGAAGTGACTGATTTGCATGTCAATTTTACATGTCAGAATCTTCATGTCTATTGCAATAGAAGTCTTTAGGGTTTTGTATTTGTTTCCTGTATTGACTCCAGTGAGAACATTAATAGACTCTCACGGAAACAACCATGAATTGCTGGCAGGCAAAGATCAGAAGAACAAAGTCATAATTGAGAGATATTTTGAGGACTGAGAGCAAAACATTAACTATTTCTATAGAAAGTGAGATAGAAGTTGAATATAAGGAAAATATTTCCTTCCAGTTTGGCTTTTACACTAGAGAAAATCTTATCTACACTTTCAAACTTGTGCAGAACAACCCAAACAAGGACAATGATGAAGAAAGAGATTGGGGGCACACTTCCCACACTCCTGTGTCGCATGCCCTACGTCATCCTGCTTTGGCAGGGAGTTGGACTTGGTCCTCTAGAGGTCTCTTCCAACCCCTAACATTCTATGATTCTATGATTCCCTGTCCCACTTTTCTAGCTCTTAAAAGGTCTGGGACTACTGAAATCAGTCCTACTCCTTTCTTTCCATTTAGAAAAATTCTATGCCCCATCTTTAATCCCCATCCTATAAATGGTTTGAGAAATAGTTTTTTATATACCTCCCAAAGTCAGAAGTGGAGTGTGCTCTCCCTTACATAAGCAGGTTTTCAGTGTTCTCTTCAAATATCAAGTGGCATCAGGGATGGAAATCTGAGAAGAGATACATACTTAGACCAGTAATAAAAGACAGTTGAAAATCACATAACTGTTGTCTACACAAACAAGTTACAGCATATGCTTTTTTGTGTTTGTTATTGTTGCTGATTGATGGAAGATTAAAAACAAATCTTCATTGTAGTCTTACTCTATGTCTCCTGGCACAAGACTGTAAGAGGCTTTTCTAATTTTTATGTGATCTATCCTTGTGGTTCTGTAGGAGTCTATTGTGCTTATGGCAAGTTGTGAAGTTGGAATTAGCTTTCATGGGAGGCAGAATCAAATTCATCAGGAAGACACTGCATATTAACTTTCTATAGAGAAACGATTGTTACTTAGCTTAATAATGAGAAAAAAATATTAATAGCTTTCAATTTTTATTTTGATGGTAGAAGTCAAGATAGAGGTAGAAATCATATAGTTAAATCATATTGCTTTCATTCATCTGATTTATTTCTATTACTGCTTGAAGGAAAAAATATCTAAAATATGACAATTCTGCCTCTATTTTGACCTTATCATTGCGTTGACATTTTTTTGCTCTTTTGTTGTTTTTTTTTAAAGCATAGTTACTTAAAAGTTCTAGTTTTCTCTTGGATTTGCAAGTAAACATACTGGTTATTTGAATAAATATGTAATTTAGTTTCTTATTGACATGGTCCTGAGCCTGCTTTTTTTCTGATGTTCTTTGAAGAATTACCCTTGTGCACCCTTGACATTTCCACAGTGGCAATGAAATAGTGTGTCTTGGAAGAGTTTCAAAAGCTGGCCTTTGGATTTTAATTATTACTGAGTATAGGAAAGCTTTCAAAGGAAGAAACTATTTTAACTGTCCACATGTATTCATGAAAACAGTACTAATTAACAAAACTAAATGAAATTAAACCAGTGTTTGTCTGGTGCAAAAGGAACAGGATAAAAAAAATATGTGATACATTATACATGCATGTTTTATTAAAATATTATGGACCAGATTCTATCCATTACTTAGGCACTTTATTCTGTAATGAGGCTCAGTAACTCAATGGAGGGACAGATCCCTGTTTTAGGGAGTTTTCCTCTCTGGCACTGGAGAATCCATACTTCTGTGCAACTGTTCATATGCATGTTCATAAGTAGCATGTTCATATGCATGTAAAAATTATTGCAACAAGTAGCATTGTGGCTGCTATTCTATTCACTAACATCCGAGAGATAACGGAATTCAAGTACTTACCCCAGCCTGGAGCCCTTCTCCCCAGCTCTAGCAGCAGAGAATGTTTTGGAGAGTGTAGCTGAAGATCACTGGGGTATTGTCTGTGAAATATTTCATAAAAGCTTTTTTCAAGGAGAGTGGAAAGAATTCCCTTCTTATGTTTCCCTTCCTTGCTCCAGCTAAGTATATTTGAAAATCCTCGTAGAATATTTCTAGAGAAACAAGCAACATAGATTTTGGGGGGTTTAGGAAAAATATTATTCAGTTATCGGTTTTATTTTTGTGATGGGCATGAATTATGATCAGAAAATTTACAGCCACCACAATTATTTAATTATTTAATAACAAAAAAATTCTATTAACATTTCTTTTGGAGTGCATTTATGTATTTCCCAACACACCATGAGAAAGCAACGTCCTTATATAACTTTAAGTCTCTTTCAGTGTATATTTTTGGCTAAGGTTTCACACTGCAGTTTTCAGTGTTTGTCAGAAGAGCTGTGGGATATGTGTAATAGAGAAGGGAATCCCAAAACAACTGACTATAGAAGATTGCACAGTATGAGCTCAGTGATGTTACGCTTCTTATCTTTCTAGAGGAAATTTTCAAGAAGTGTGGCAAACCTCTAAGATGGTGGTTAACATACATGTTAAGTGTCTATTGAAATAATTTCTTTAAAAGTTTGGGGAGTATTTCAATAATAGATATTCTGCTTCTTCAGTAAATGGCCAGCCCTACCCATTCATTAAAAGCATACTCTATTATATTATTTGCATTAATCTGTTCTTTGTTTGTTTTAATGAAAAACCTGCCTCACTGCTCTCTCTGTAGCAAGTAGCAGAAACAAAAGAAGCCGGTCCTGCCTAGATTTTCTGACTTAAATCTGTAAGAAGAAGCTCCATTCACTAGTACAGTACAAGTCAGAAATGCAAGGTTTTCAGAGCCAATTTGTTTGTCTAAGGTTTTCTGTTCTCTTTTACTTTTCTTGCTGGGTTTCTTTTTTCCTAAGGGTGAGAAAATTATTGTGGTCTACCTCTCACCATTGACCTAGTAGTACATCATCGTATCTTTTTATCTGTTTGATTTTCATCACTTTCTCTTATGTATTTTACAAAATATATGCACAATCCTTTTACCCTTAAGGCTAGCACAGCAGTCTCCACAAATATTGTTTATTTTTGAATTCTTGGCTCTGAATGCCATCCAGACCACTAGACATTAGACTGGTGATCATGACTATGGATGGTGAAATGACCACAGAAAGGTTTTACCACCATTCTGTGATGATCAGTGTTTCTGCAAATTTTGTTTCCATTTCTGTAACAGTCCTTTAAATGACTTGGTCAGGTGCAACCCTAGGTGGGAGGGACACACTACCTATTAGAGAGCAAATGAGCAGGTTGGGGCAGAAAGGTTTGGAGACCTCAGGGTGTGGTGGAAATAACATAAGCCTGGGAGTGTGCAGCTCCCAGAGACTGAGAGACCACAGGAAAGAGCGAGGATCAAACAGGAAGGCTTCTGAGGGGATGAAAATAACTCAACAGGGCCTAGAGGGGTCAAAGGCAGAGCTTGCTGTGACTCAGAAAGCCTCTGACTCACTTGCCTACAAGAAAGACACAGTGGGCAGGCAGACAGTTGATTGTAGAAATAATTTTCATCTCCAATTTGTCTTCTCTGCTTGCCTTGAGCTCACTCTAAAATATGTTTCTTACAATTATTATGATTATTATTAATAATAGTGTCACTAATAGAAGCTTTGGAAGCCTTTTGGTCTCTTTCTGGAGCATCTTTTCAAAGGTGATGTAGGTGGATCCACCTCAACATTTCAGTCAATACAAAGTCCTGCCATAGAAACATATTAGACTGTGTATGGGTGGTCGAGAAAAAAAGGTATCCTGCCTAGGCTTAATATTCAGCTTAACTACTTCTAAAAACTTTGCTCCATTTTAATCTGATTTTTCCTGTACAGTTCTTGAATATTCTGATGAATTGTGAGTTAGGTTTCTCATCTCTTTACCAAAATTTATGAAGAATCCTAAGAAATCAAGAAAAGGTGGGAGGTAACCTTGCCTGGGGACAAATAGCTAATGTTATCCTGTTAAATGACTTCTTACTTGAATGTGATCACAGACTATTTTACATACAACAGTATGTCTTTTAAAAAACCCCCAACAGGTAGTGCTAGTCTATTTATTAGCTATTCTTTTCCTATTTATATAGTCTAGTGTCCAATATGTCTGTGCTTGGCATTTTTCTTAAGAACACATTGTGGTTTTTTTTGTAACGGAGCGGTTGTGGTTTTCTCCTGCTTATGGAACCATCTTGTGGGGTCTTTGAATCCTTTAATGATTCTAACAAAGCTGTGCATTAGATAATCCATCCCATCATATATTATTTTATTATTCTTTTGGTTTTCAGGGCATAATTCTGTCTCTGATACTATGAACATCATTATACTTTTATAAATTGTTTATAATCATCAACTGTAATACTAAGTGCGTTGAATAAATGTGATAATGTTTCTTTGTAGTATAAAATATGATTAAAATCCATGTTTCTTTTTGGTATTTTTCATATTACTCTCATTTTTGTATAGCATCCTATGCAAGATTTAGTATTTGATGCCAAACTAATCTGAAATTATTTCCCTCGTTTTCCTTCACATCCATTACTATTCATTATTTGAAACAATATTTAATTTTATATTCTTGGCATTTACTGTTTTCCATAATATGTGGAAATTCACTCCATCTTTTGGAAAAAAAGGTTATTTACTCTTGTTTACCCAAAGAATGATCTGGGTGAAGCTGTGACACAGTACTGTGACCTGAGAAATTTCCCAGACCCATAGTTTTCTGTTCCCCTGGTATCTTTGTTCGTTTGGGTCTTTTGATTTCTTATTTTACATTCTGCTACTGCGCCTCAGTGACTCATATTTTAGTACTTTAGTTTAGGACTAGTTTTCTGTGTGTCTTATTTTTCTGAGGATATTTGTCCTGTTTTCTTTCTTCTTTACATTTAAGAAATGAGTTTTTCTTTCCTGCTTTAAGAAAATCCTTAATATCACCTATTTCCTTCTCTACCCTAAAGCAAGCTGTGACAGATCATGAAACATTTGTCCCTGCCTACTCTCCAGAGTAGTTTGTTGTTTGTGGTTTTATATGTAGAAAAGATTCAAAGGTTTATAAACACATTCAGGTTTTAGGATCTGAAAGTATTTTTCTTTGTTTTCATGATCCTACACTCTACTTTCTCAGAATTCTCCAGCTGTATCCTTTCACCTTGATATTTTTATTTTAAAGCATAAACCTGTTGCTACTTGCTTATAGTTAGATCTTTTTTCTGTGCTAAGTTCCTCCAAGTAGACAGAAATTTTATAAAATTTTATCTCTTTAGCAAATAATTCAGCTAAATTTCTCTTCTTTTCTACAGTATATGATGTTTCACACTCTGATAGATGGCTGTAGATGGCTCTGTACACATTACAATATTCAAGTATAGCAAGTCGTTTCATACCTAGATTATTTTCTTTTAATGAAAGCTAAAGTTTTTCAATAAAATATATTTTTGTTAAAAAATGACCCTATTTCCTATAAGTCAACCAAAGGCATTTCATGCTGTCCCTTTCTGGGCACTCAGTGTTTTCTGTCAATGCTTCACCTTTACTAGAGTTTTCATTCTGTCTCTGTTCTTGTTTTTAGTACATTTCTTTTTCCTTCCACTTTTCCTGCAGATTAAATGCTACCATTCCTGTTTTGCAGATTAAGACATGAATTTTTGAGTAACTTAGCCATTGCTGAACTCTGAGCTAAGATCTTCTTGAGCTACTCAAACTAAAATGCATCTTCTTTTGTCCTGATATAGTTAATTAAGAATGCCTTAACATGAGTAGTTACCTTTTTCTGTAATGTATATTATATTGTACCCATTAAAGCTGATTTTCATTTTCTATTTCATTGTTCTTGCTCACTTTACCAGACTAACTTGTTCCAAATATTAAAGTTCAGAGATCATTGTGAGGATAAACCTGAAATAACTTTGTTGTATCATTCTCCTCTCCTTTTCCAGTTCATTAGAATACAAATGAGCAGTGCTGATCTTTAAGCAAGACACTGATGCATCTTGATTTCATTCTTTTCTTGTTGTGAAACTTATTGTTTATTCCTTCTCTTCTCATCAGTGATGCTACTTGATGCAACTCTGTCTTTAGCAAGAGGATCTTTCCCAAAGACTTTGTGCAGGTTCTTACACATTGCTTTAGGTGATTCTCCTTTACCTACTACTTCATTGATACTTTCAAGCAATCTTAATGCATTTTTGTACCCCCACTTGTACCTCTCTTCATACACACATGTTCTATATTAAGTCATGCCTTACTTCACTCAGCTACTTCCTAACCTTGGTTTCATGCAATTACCTTCACAAATAGACCGTTTCAACTCCCTTTATGCAGGCTCCTCTTTTGTTTCCACCTGGCCTTCCCTGACCTGATCTCAGTGAGGTCAAGAGCTGTTCTGAAATCCCATTAATCCCAGCCAAGATTACACCACATCTGGCCATCAGTACTGGGCTAGCTGCTGTCTTCAGATACTACATGATTGACTTTTTATGTAAAGCACCACAGAAAATCTTGTATATTAAGGAGTCTGGGAAAGCTAAAGAACACATGGGTTGAGATACAAGAATTTGTAAAGGTTCGTGAATGTCAAACATTTTTTTTCTCACAACTTGACTTCTTTTTTATATTCCTTCCCTCACAAATATACTGAAATAGCATTATTTTTGAAAACACAGGTTGGAGTAAAATATTACAGTAATAAAGACTTATTGACAACTTACAAAACCCAATATGAAATCCTCAGTTTTAAAATATTTAATGATAAACTTAAACAGAATTATCAAAAATCTTCAGACACATGAATATTCACTATGGACACTCAGACTACTGTAACTCTGTCTTTTAGTGAAGTCATAAAGTTGTTAAAGACATACCAGGTTATTTTCCTTTTTCTTTCTAATTTTATTTGAGAGCTCCTTACTGGAATGAAAGCAGGAGAGTCACCCAGAAAAATTCTTATTATTTCCAGTAGGAGTTAAACCCATTTGCCTTGCAATATCAGAAGCAGAAAGGCCATACTGAGTATATTTCTAAGAAATGAGAGAAAGAGGACATTATGTTTCAGAATCTTTCACTAATAGGAAAAATGTGTTAAATATACTGACAACATCAAGTCAATATTTTTTTGGAGACTGTAGTATTACAGTAGTTCATTTGACTGAGTGTATGAATTAGAAATACTGTGAACAGAGTGGGCAAACAGAGTATGGCATGGCGATTTGCATGACAGTTCGTGCAAGAATGGCACTAAAAGCTCTGACCAGGGAGGGATGGTTTCACCCAGCAGAAAGCCATGGTCTCATCATGACTGAAACATCTTCCCAGGTGGAGCTCCAGTGGGAACAGGCAGCCAGGGGCGGGTCAGGCTGCAGGCCGTGCCCGGCTCTCACAGTGGGGCAGGAGGCAGCAGCGAGCACCCCTTTGGGAGGTGTGCCAGGGACAGGAGCTCCTCCACTCTGTGACAGAGCGCAGGAGGAGGCGAGTAGGTTGAGAACCATAAGGGAGTGCCAGAGGGCGATTGATCACTGGAATCACATCTTGTCTTCCACAAGACAGGCCCAACAGCCAGACAAGATACATAACACAGAGGATTCCCTTTCCCATCTCCACCTAAGTGAACATAGTGACCAGAAGGAGGGGGGCCGTAGTGACAAATTCCTTCCCAGTGCAGCAGTTGTGTCCCCTCAGCAACAAGCCCACCTTCCCAGGTACCCTTGCATAACAAGTACAAGGCTCTGCAAGTGGAACCAAACAAAAACAAGGATGATGGTTTGTCTAGCTTGGAAGTGTTGCTGAGATTAACCTGGCCTATGCCTTGTATCAAAACTACTTCCACAAAGAAAAAAAAATGGGTCATTATTACAGGCAACTCCCTTCTGAAAGGAACAGACAGTCTGATGTGCAGACAACACCCATTTCTTAGGTAACTGAGACAACAAAAGTCTATGGGGCCAGATGGGATCCACCCAAGGGTACTGAAGGAATGGGTAGAATTGCTCACCAAGACACTTCCCATCATTTCTAAGTAGTCCGGGGCAACTAAAGAGGTTCCAGTTGACTGGAGGTTAGCAAATGTGATGCTCATCTACAAGAAGTGGGGGGAAGGAGGATCTGGGAGCTACAGGCCTGTCAGTCTAACCTTGCTGCCAGGGAGAGTTATGGAGCAGATCATCCTGAGTGCCATCACATGGCACACACCGGACAACCGGGAGATCAGGCCCAGTCATCATGGGTTTATGAAAGACAGGTCCTGCTTGACAAACCTGATCTCCTTCTATGACAAGGTAAGCCAGTCCTGTCTGGTAACTCCAGTGTCCTGTCTCCCAGTCTCAAAATGCAGTGGTTGCTTCTGATCTTTCATCAGGGACTCCAGATCGTCTTTCTTGCTTTCCAGAGTTCATGTAAAAAGTACCTTTCCTAACATGCTACCCACAGTTACAGGAAGTTTACTCTTGACTCTTCAGATAGGTAGAAAAACATCAAGTGATGAGAGGCATCAGAGACAACAGTCTCTTAGGCAGAGGGAATCCTGCATTATTCTCAGGCACTTTTTGGGTCAGGTTTATTGTCTCTCCCATGAAGCATTGAAGAGTCTCTATTACCACATAGGAGGTAGGAAGATGTAATTTGATGGTTTGTGATTACAAAGAAATGTCAGATTATAAATCATCAACAGTACTTCGGAGAATGCCAAGGGACCCATCAGCCTTTTTCTCATCCCCTCAGCTGTAGAACAACTAACCTATATCTGGCATGAAAAACCATTGGCACAATCTTCCTCTGACTGAAGCAAAAAAGTAATGAGTTGTACCATTGTTTGATTTGAGGCTGCTTGAGACACGATAGAGATAAGGAAGGTTGAGTGAAATATATTTGTAAACATAAAGAAGAGTGTATTGCAAGTAAAGTAAGAAAACAACTGCTTAGTCAAGTGGATTTGTTACCACACTTGAATAAAAAAACTGATAAATATATAATGGATGACAAACCCAAGGAACTTGTGAACTCTATAGACTTATGGACATGCTGACTGTCAAGAAGCTGAATTCACCAGAACTTCTGTAGTAGACTATCTCCAAGACTGAACACCAAGCTCCCAAGATCTTGTTACCAGAGTTGTATTGTTCTCCAATAAGGTTGTAGAAGAATGACTGTCCCACTTGTTGCCTTCTTGGTTGTCTGCTATCTAGATTTGTCACTCTAGCAACAAATTTGGTGTCAGCAGAAGTCAAGTAAACTGAGATGGTTGAGGCTTCTACAACCTTCCAGTCCTGATGGGTAAGTCCTCACTATCTTTGTCAGGCAATGGGATCATGTTATTTTCAGATCTGCCCCCCCCCGCCCCTTGCTATATCAGAATA
>WUAM01000431.1:87741952-87806383 GCA_024336885.1 Actenoides hombroni | reverse complement strand
TAGCTTTGAAGACAAAGCAGACTGCGATAACCTTTCAGTTTCTACAATTATTTCAGTAAAAATTTCAAATATAATTTTAAGAATTGGTGTAAAGCCACATCCACAAAATTTATTCCTCCACAGAGAGACAGAATTACTGATATTAGAAAACTGATGGATGGAGCCATCAGAAGACTTTTGAGTAAATGCTTTATTTTCTAGTACAGTGGACTGGGGAAATGACTAGGTTTCAAGATCCAAACCAGTTTTCATTGTGGTTGTGTAAAGATTCTCTGTGTTTACTAACACTCTCTCTATGCCTTATGCGCTTTGTCAGTGTAAGGGCTGTGGTTTGAAATCGTGTTGTGATGAGTTAAGCTTTAATGACTAAGTGGAACAAGTGATCTTTGGAGGTTTTGAGGCAATATACCAGGGAGACCTTATAGTCCCACACAGATAAATCAAACTCCCAGGTCAGGCTGACAGCACATGGGATATAGTATCACTCTGCACATATGCAGTAAACTGAGTGTGTTGTGTACATCAATTGCGCAACATTTGGTGTAGTGGGCATAAGGATGATTTATATAAGAATTTACCTAACTATTTTTCCAGATACCCAAAAAGTTGAGTGTTTGGAAAAGAGGCTGATTGCCATGAAAACCATATTACTCACTGATTGACGGCCTTCTGGGGCCATTGAAACTGGCGACCTGAGCCCTGAACTATATCCCTATCCTAAAATGGTTTTAGGATGCTCAGTGTAAATTGGCTGCAACCAGACCCCGTGCAAACTGATCACAATGCGCTTTCTCCACTTCTAATGCAACTATGTGTTACTTCTGGCTTCCTTGAGGGAAATGGTCCATAGAAGGATACTCCTGAATCATCAACCAAGAGGTATTCTACACTGGCAAGATCCTTGGCTTCTCCTGTGGCATAACTCCCCAGGTAGTGGACCTTGTCTCATGCAAACAATCAGAACAGGACCTGTCCAGTCACACAGGGGTGCAGCAGAGTGCTGTTATTAAATACCAAGGTGTAGATTTACCAAGTTGGTTTTGTAGCATCAGAAGGAATAGCAATTCCCTCTCATATTCTTAAAACTGAGGGGAAAATGCTGACCGTAAAACTGGAGAATGAACACTACTGGGGGCTGCTTTTTGTCTTGAACAGAACAACTGTTGTAACCACACCTTGGCCTTTTAGATAGCTATGTTTTCCCATGTTGTGCTACTGACATCTGTTTTAATACTGCTCAAAGAAATGGATAAAAAACCAAATAAAATTTGCTTTATCCTTCAAACATATTTTTTCATTTAAATGATGCATCTTGTTTAAAGTTCCTAGCTTAAATACTCATTAGTTATAAATCAAAAGAAGTCCACTAAAGCTCATCTGTCAATACGGATTTATACCCAGAAAGGTTGGGCCTAGATGTTTAGTTTTCCAGTGATTTTCACTTTTTCTGCTTATGTATTTATTTGAAAACTAGGTCTAAATTACTACATGCTATCAGGATAAGTGAGTTCAAAATTCTGGTATTTCAGCTTTTTATGTGTCCTTTATATGCAGTGAAATACAATGAAAAAGTGAGGTTCAAAACAGGGAAAATATAACACTCCCTTTTATGGAACTCACTGTAGTAATCTGACTTTTTAATGGATCTCTACTTGCTTCTTGCACACACACCACCATGCTCTCCTCTCATACGGATAAGAAAGAGTAAAATATATTTTTAAATAGACATTTAGGTAAATGTCTATATTTAACAGTATTTTTTGTGCACAAAACAAAAGTAAAAATTGGCTTTTGCTAATCTTCCAGGTTTCATCCTAAACAGATGAGCCACTCCCTCTGCTGGGGATATTTCTACAAACTCTTCTGCGAATGAAAAGGATGTTAAGTTTCTTCAGGGAAATGCTAGAAACACTTCTAAAATTCCATAAAGGCCTTACTTACCAGTGTTATCACACACAAACATTTCTCAAGAGCATGTGAATTTCTTTATGCTGTTTTATACTCTTAAAATATCTACTTCTTTAAAAAATAAAAGAAAATAAACACAAAAACACAAAGATTTCTTAGCCAACTGATTTTAGTCTGGTTTTGTGGTTTGTTTTTTTTAATTCTTTTTACATATTTATAACTTTATTTGCATCTTGCCAAAGATAACTGACTGATAATCCATCAGAGAGATATTTTCCTTTTAGCTAGAAGTTAGGTTTGTCCTGGAAAAGAGCTGCAGGACATGAGCAGCGTTTTTTTTACCTTCTTCTATAAGCACTCAAAAAAACACCTGGAGGGTAATGATTCTCAGGAAAAAAGTTCTGTTCATTCCCAGCTTTTGTTCAGTTACTGGCCTTTTGGATGAAGCTGCAGTGGATTCCAAAGACTATGTCTGATGCAATGCCAGAAATTGTTCAAACATATATTTATAAATATATTGGCTTCTCAGGCAAGCTGAAATAGTGTGAAAACATTTGTATTTTAAAAATTAAGTGTATTTAAAGATATACAGAAACAAAGGATACAAGATCAAGTCCTCTGTATTTCTGGTCTTACCTGCCTACTATGGCAATAATTCATTTGCCTGTATCAAGCAGGTCTGAAAGAAGGATACGTGTTTCAGAAACAAGGAAGCTCCTATAAGCTCTCTGAAAACTGTTATCCAAGTAGAGGAAGGAGACGCAAATTAAGGCTACTGATGAAGACAAGAGAAGAGATCTCACCCATTTTGCCTGGTAGCCAGGATTCCTATCAGGCTGCATGTGTGCGAAGCTCAAAGTGCATTTGTGACCTCAGACTAGCCACAGCACTGCTGTTGTCTTTACAGGTAACAATGGCAAGAGAAATGGAGGCAAGATGACACTAGAGGGTATAGGGAACAAAATACACAAGTCTGTTGGGAATCATGTCACTTTAGTTCTGTTTTTTTATGGAAAAAATTACTTTACTTTTTAGCTGTTATCAATTTAAAAATAAGTTTATAGAAAAAAAAAAGAAAAAAGAAATTTTGTTCTGAAAAGATAAAATAGAAATTGCAACCTCCCCAGAGTTTTCCCTTAGTTTGTTTGGAGTATTTTACCTTGATTCAGAACAGTTTGTATTCAAACATACTTCTAAATTAGTCTATTTTTCTTTGAATTTTGAAGAATGAAGTGCCCAGCCCAGTAGTTAATGTCTTTGTAGTGTTGTGTTAGTGGCAACTTGTTCAACAGGACAGGATAAAGCCACTAAATGAAGTCTGCATTCTTAAAGCCTTATATTGAAAAGTACTAATTTCAATGAGACTCTTTGAATTGAGTGTAGTCTTTGAACATGCCTGAAGAGGACAAAAACTGGAGTGGTAATTACACTAGGAACGGACGACATGACTGACACTTATCTACTTTTAAATTTCTACAGACCCATTTTCCTTTACATATTCATTGGTAAACAGAGGGAATCCTAATGGCCACAGGTGTCAGTGGGTAAGATGATCATATATAATGATTCACTCAATATTACTTAGATTTGGGTTTTTTTTCTACACTCAGGGAATTCATTGTACAATTCTTTTGTAGAATGTAGAAAAATAATAAAAGATGGAACATCTGGGAACCAATAAACAGGTTTGCTTCTTGAGAGCCAGAGGAGCCAGCACAGCTCAGAATTATGTGAGTGGTTTCTAAGAAAAAGGGAAAAGAGATGAGAAAAGTGATTATATACTAGTTATGAAAAAGCATGCATACTGGCATCCAACTTCTTAAAAGGAAGAAAAAAAAATTTGAAAAGTCAGAGATCAATAAATAAAGCAGTTTAAAAGAGACATTGTGGGACCATATCACTGTAAAAATGTTTAACAAATAAACCATGACATTTTAGGAAAATTCTTGTAGATAGAAAGTTTGACAAAACTGGGTAAGACCTGAGGGACTCCACAGAAGCCAAAGAATTAACTTCAGCTTTACATAGACCTTGCATATTTAAAACCTTATTAAAATTAGGGGGAAAATGAAATAAAATTTTATCTTTACTTTTGAGACTTGTTATACTTAATGTCTCTAAAATACCTATTTATTGTGTTTCAGTGCATTAAAAACCTTCCCATTTAGGTTAAACACTTAATATGGCAGAAGCAATAGTTGAACACAGGGATGTTGTGTAATATACATAAACACAGAGGAATGGCACTGGGTCATGAAGTCTAATCTCTTGCTGCTGTTGGTACCACATACTCAATTTAATAAAAAATCTTCAGGTTATTGCTGTTAAGTTGTATGCTAGGAACATATCTACCTCTAATTCAAGCCCCTTTACTTGTGTTGTGGTACATCACAAGGCTCTTTTTGACTAATTCTTGGTGGAATATGGCTGTGTTACCCTTCCTGTGTCTCCAGACAAAATGGGAGGTTGACAGAAGCATAACATTGAGGTAAGAGAAAATGTGAACCCAACAAAGCAGTTAGGTCCACACCTGAAGTTGGATACGCACTAAATCAAATACTAAAAGCTACATATGTGGTTTCACAGCATTTTACCTGAAGCAAAGAGCCGCTACAATTTTTTTTCCATGGGAAATGGAACAATGGTAGCTATATGATGAGCTAAGTTAAGGGTTTAATAAATTCAGAAAGCATGGAACTGATAGGTGCTGAAGGTAGGGCAATGTGTTCTGCCTGCTGAACATACAGCTGCTACTTTAGCAAATGCAGCGGTCATTCTTGCTCCTCTCCTGTGGCTCTTCCAGGTGTTTCAGTGAATGCAACATCTGGAGGATAGCACACAGTTTTACTCAGGTCATCTATTGTTCTGTGGATTACAAATGAAGTCCTGTCAATTTAACTGTGTGCTTGCTGGAAAAGAAACATTAAAAATTACCAAAAAAGAAAAGAGAAGTGGTCAATAGATTCTCTAGTTAAAAAACAACAACAAAAAAAAGATTAAATTTGAAAATTTAGTAGCATCCTTCACCTCAGAACCTTTGTATCTTTTATGTGACCACAACACTGCTAGTAACTCTGAGTCTGGGATATTGTGCAGTAGTGTGGAGTGGCCATTCTGCACAGAAAGTGAGCCCAGAGTCTGTGCCAGCTCACAGCAGGTCACAACTTTGCTTCCATTATTTTCCCCTTTGCCTGTCTTCTCACAGTGGCTTTATCAACTATATGAGCTGAAGAATGGCTGTCTGATACTGTGGTTGCTCTAGCCATGCAAAACGGGGCCAAAAAAGCATCTAGAAGTATGAGGATTTTGTTCACAGGTTGTAAGAGTATCCTGGATGTATTTAGATGCATTGTGACTTCTTGTTGCTGAAAGGAGTAGTACCCTACCAGAAATGTGATTTCTGTTTAAAATATGTGTATATTTAAACATGTACATGTCATATAATCTAGCTGTCTTATTTGATTCTCACAGACCACATTTCACAAGATTCTTCAAATAAAAAATAATTGGATTTCTTACGTACTCATCTTTGAAATCAATAAATCTCAGAAAAAAAATTTTCATTCCCATTGTATATTAAACATCATGAACAAGAAAATTCCAACCAGGAGTGTTAATGGAATACAATAAAAAAAGTTTACATTTAACCAATAAACCTTTGCACTGAAACCTTTGCACCTTGGCCAGATAAAAACAGTGTTCACCGAATCATGAGAAGACATGTTTGTACTGTTGGAATGCTCTAGCATTATACGCTATATTTCTGACTCACAGTAACTCTATCTAAGAATATAGCATGTGTGTCTATGTGTGAGTGTGTGTGAGAGTGCATGTGTGTCCCATTCTGTCCCCTAGAAAATTTTGAGCTTGGTTGCTCAAAGTTTTAAAAATTATTATATAGAATATTATGTAGAAACTACAGTCTAAGTTGCCAGTAAACAAAAAGAAATTTCAGAATGAGAATATTTATGTGTCTTTTGCCAGAGTTTCACTGATATATAAACTTTCAATTGTTCCCATTCTTTTAGCATAATTTCTGACAGCCCTCAGGTTGTGTAACATAGAAAAGATGGAAAACCTCCTTTTCTTCTCTGCACATATACATCGTTCTATCCTAAAAGATAAGTTTTCTGAACACTAAATAGGTATCCTGATGGGCAGTTTTCCTTCTCCTCTGGCCTAGCTCTACACTCTTTCATGGGACAGCAGTGTTTAGTCCTACTAATGCCACACACCTTTCAGATAATTTTCATCATGAAATTACTTGCAAATAAAGTGCATTTAATTTGAAATATTTTTAAAGGTCTTGCAGCCAAGAGCTTAAATCGCACATGAATGTGACTTCATAAACTTGAGTGCATTTCTTCTAGACCTGATATTTAACATTCACTATGGTTTGCATTTTAATAACAAAGCCTTTTGGGGGATCTGACATGAACTGTCAGAATAGGTCAGACACAGAGCTAGAAGGATAACCCAGATGTTTCGCTTTATAGTGTAGAGTTGTTGCCACTTTTAATGTACTGTTGTTTCAGTGAACCAACATAAGTTGAACCTCCATGCTTCCTTTTGCTCTGAGAATGAATTATCATGTTTTTGCTGTTAAACTGATGACATATATGATCTACACAATGTATTCTTCTATAAGTGGCAGTAATTTATTTTTTTTTAAAGTCTGTTACAAAAGCAGGTGCATGGGTTGTTCTTTTTTTTTTTTTTCATTTTGAAATGTAATAAAGTCAGTTTTTGGCCTCAAGCAATACTAGGATTTAAAATAGGAACTACTTTGAAGCAACATGAAGTTGCACCCAGCCTCTAGGTTATTAAATGTGTTTTCTCTCTCTGACTTCCTAAATGCACCTCATTGTTTAATGAAATTCTAACTGTAAGATTTAGTTGTAGGCACTTCAGCTGGACTTCCTTTAGAAATACATAACAATGCACCCTCGACTTCAAAACACACCACGTGGATTATGGGGGTGGGGGTGGTGGTAAAACAACACATTTTTTCACTTCCAGATCTCAAGGAGGAATAAACAAATTAACAGTATTTCAAGAGAAGCAATAATATGGCTGGTGGGTGGGTCATCTCAGAGATCTGGGCAGGTAGAACTGGGCTTCAGCCTTCCAGGGCTTGCTTTCAAGCACAGCTTAGTTTGTGTAATTTGTGATTAACAATAGCCTGTTCTTTCAAAATGCATTGGTAAATAAACATTCTATTTCAGCAAGCCTGCCTTTCCAGCTGATGTAAGATACTCTTATGACTAGGACTGACTGATGAACTTTGGCACTTTCAAATCTGAGTATCTGGTTATGAAGGCAAAATGATCCTCGGAATTACAGAAACATAAGTACTACCAGAACTTGCAAAGTTACTGTTCATTTTGCATGAGTTTAAATCATATTCCCCAGGAGATATGTAATGTACCTGGAAGATTATGGACTATACATTTACATTAAATAAACTATTTTGCAAAATGAGTCATGTACTTTGGAGATACGAGGTGTAAATTCAGAGTAAAGCCAACTTACATATTGCACATAGTACCGTAGTTACTGCTATAACAATATCCTCTTGCAAAAAAATGGAGTCAAAGTGTCTAAGTCAAAGAAGAATATTACTGTTTGATTAGGGGTAAAGACAGCTCAGCAAAGACAGTTTGAGGCACACAGAGGGAACAAGATGGAGGAAGATGCATAGCCTTTCTTTGCTTTATTGTCAGATTATCCTTTTTTTTTTTTTTAACTTCTTTTGCATTCAATTAAGAAGACTTTTAAAAGGTACATTTAATTATTTCAATCTTTTCTTTTTAAGAAATGTTTCAGATTTTTTTTTGTTCTTGTAGTCTTGCTCCAGAATGCTAATATCTTCTCCCTCAGCTATACTCCGACCCCAAGCAAAATCATGTTAGAGCAAGTAATGCTTTCTGAATGAAAGTTTTATTTTCACACACAGCCAAAATGAGTTATATTGCACCTGCACGAATGATGTTTCCCTTAATTTATGAGACTGGAAGACAGCCAAGTTGTACAGTGTTTCTGTAGGTGCAGATTTTTTTCACACGCCTTTTCCCAGCACCACCTGTTTCAATGATTTGGGTGTTCCCCTCAGGTAGGTCACAATTTAAAACATGTTAGTACTCAGATAGACCACACCCAGAGATAATACACTCCTTTCTTTTTTTTTTAACAATGGTTGTGTTAGCCAAATATGACACAGTGATCTATGTTAGTTATTTTTTTCAACTTTACATAAGTGTGTTCGTTACTAGATGTCAGGGGTAGCTGCTGATATTATAAAGAGATTTCCAGAACCATAATGTGAGATCCAATTAGATGGTAAATAAAAAACTTTTGGTCCAAGGAAATGGAAAGCTCAATGAGCCCAGCAGTCCAGTTAGTTCATTATGTTGTCTCTAGCACTGGATGGTAAAAGGCATTGAAAAGAAAAGCATAAGAAATGTCGTAGAGGACTGTAATTTTATTACCATCATCTCATGCTGAAGTTTGCAGAGTCAGTTGTGGGAATCTGGTTTTCAATGACCATACTCTACCTCCTTGAACAATGAACTTCATTCCCTGCTGGTCTCGACCCAACACCTTTTGCAGCTGCTTGCTTGCACAAAAATAAACTAAATTCAGCTCCACAGTAGGAGGGTCTGTCTATCTGGGGTGTAAAACAATTAAATCCTACTAAATTTTCTGTCTATTTTTCTACTTTAAACAGCTTTTGTTTGGTTAATTGGTGCCGTAGGCAGATAACCAATTTTCTCCTGTGGAGGGATTAGCAGAATTCCATTGTTGAGATGTTCTAATTGTTAATTTGCATGCTTGGGAAAGATTATAGTTTTGATTGTGAAACCTACCAGGGTTGATTTTTTTTTTTTCTTAACAAAGTAGAGGAAATAGTTTTTTGTACTTAATTAATATCTACATGGTATCAAGCATTGGACAACATCAAACACAATTGTGAAGCATATTTAAAGAACAAATGTCCCTAATTCTCTTCCTTGGGAACAGCTGATGGCCAACTCTGTCTCCAGAGGAAGTTAGATAAACCCTAAGGCTGAGAAGTCCTCTAAAAGCTGTTAAGCTCACAAAGGATTGTGGGAGGCCAGTAAACCTCATTCCTGCCACTGTTCTCAGTTCATATACTCCAGGAGTTCCTTCATAATGAAAAATAAAATAAGACTGAGTTATTAACTTGAGCTGCATAATTGGCGGTAAAGTCCTACAGAAGATGTGGCACTTTGAAGTTTTCATATGAGTTAATAGGTTGTGATAAACCTATGTGTGTGTGTGTGTGTGTGTTGGGGGGGGAACTTCAGTTTCCATACATGCCTGGCAACTCGACAGAAGGTTACTAACTGTCTTATCAGCTCTGGAAATTTTATCCTGATTAGATAATTTGGGCCAAAACCTCTTCCAGCATTAAGCACTAATTCTTGAAGAGAAATTTCAGTTTCTTTTTTAGGAGAACACTGACACATTTATATTGCTGCTGCTTTGCAAAGAGATGTGTCATCAACATTATCATCAGATGGTATCAGTCACAGCTAATTTTAATCCCTTCTTTACTCCACTGCTTGTGCTCTGTTAACATATGAATAGTGACAGGAGAAGATCTGGTATGTTGAATTTCTGATGCAAAAAGTCCTGCTTCTCTGTGGTCTTTTAGAGCTTTTTACAGCTGTGATGAATCATATTATAGAATCATAGAACGGCTTAGGCTGGAAGGAACCTTAGAGATCATCTAACCTAACCTCCCCACTACAGGCAGGGATGTCTCACGACTAGACTAGGTTGCTCAAAGCCTCATCCAAACTGGCCTTAAACACCTCCATAGAGGGGACATCCACAAATCCTCTGGGCAATCTAATCCAGAATGTGATCACCCTCATACTGAAGAACTTTTTCCCAAGATCCTATCTAAACCCCATAAAACCACTTCCCCTCGTCCTATCGCTAGACACTCTTGTGAACAGTCCCTCTCCAGCCTTTCTGTAGGATCCCTTCAGGTATTGGAAGTCAGTTATAAGGTCCCCCTGGAGTCTTCTCCAGGCTGAACAATTCCAGCTCCCTCAGCCTATCCTTGTAGCAGAGGTGCTGCAGCCCCTGGATGATCTTTGTGGCCCTCCTCTGGACTCATTCCAACAGATCTATGTCTCTCTTACGGTGAGGACAGCAGAACTGGATGCAATATTTGAGGTAGGTTCTCACAAGAGCAGAGTAAAGGGGGAGAATCACCTCTCTTGATCTGCTGGCCACATTCCTCTTGATGCACTCTAGGATATGGTTGGCCTTCTAAGCCTCACGAGTGCACTGCTGACTCATGTTGAGCTTCTCATCGATCAACACCCCCAAGTCCTTCTCTTCAGGGCTACTTTCAACCCATTCTGTACCAGGTCTGTAATTGTGCCTGGGATTGGCCCAGCCCAGATGGAGGACCTTGCACTTTGACTCATTGAACCTCATGAAGTTTGCCTTGGCCCATTTCTCAAGCCTGTCAAAGTCCCTCTGGATGGCATCCCTTCCCTCAAGTGAGCCCATCACACCACACAGCTTGGTGTCATTGGCAAACTTGCTGAGGGTGCACTCAATGCCATTGTCCATGTTGCTGAACAGCACTGGACCAAGAATAGATCCCTGAGGAACTCCACTTGTCACTGGTCTCCACCTGGATATCAAGCCATTGATCACAACTCTTTGAGTGCAACCTTCTAGCCAGTTCCTTATCCCCTGTGTGGTCCATCTAGGCCATGTCTCTCCATCTTAGAGACAAGGATGTCATGTGGGACAGTGTCAAATGCTTTGTACAAGTCCAGGTAGATGACATCAGTTGCTCTTCCCATATCAACCAGAGTTGTAACTCTGTCGTAGGCGGCCACAAAATTAGTCATGCATAAGTTGTCCTTAATGAAGCCATGTTGGCTGTCACTGTTCACCTCATTATTTTTCATGTGCCTTAGTACAGACACCAGGAGGATCTGCTTCATGATTTCACATGGCACAGAGGTGAGGCTGACTGGTCTGTAGTTCCCTGGGTTTTCTTTGTTTCCCTTTCTAAAAATGGGGGTTATGTTTCCCCTTTTCCAATCTGTGGGAACTTCACCAGACTGACATGACTTCTCATATATGATGGCTAGTGGCCGAGAAACTTCAGCCACCAGTTCCTTTAGGACCTGTGGATGTATGTCCTCAGGTCCCATGGACTTGTGCACCTTCAGGCTCTCTAGGTGTTCCCGGACCTGATGTGCTCTTACCCTGGGTGATTCTTCACTCTCCCAGATGCAGCCAATGCCCTCTGTGACTTGAGTGATGCGACTCAAGTGGTTACCAGTAAAGGCTGAAGCAAAAAAGTCGTTGAGTATTTCAGCCTTCTCCATATCCTTGGTAACCAGGTCATCTGCATCCCTCTGGAGAGGCCCCACATTCTCTCTTATTTTTCTTTTTTCTCTGACATACCTGTAGGATCCTCCTGTGTTATTTTTTAATGTCCCTGGCCAGGTTTGACTCTATTAGGGCTTTAGCTTTTCTAACCTGGTTTCTAGTTTCACAAACAATCCCCTTATAGTCATCGCAGGTTACCTGTGCCTCCTTCCACTCTTTGTGGATGTTTGATTTTGGCCAGGAGTTCCTTCTTTATCAATATAGGCCTCCTGGCATCTTTGCCTGATTTCTTCTTTTTAGGGATGCAGTGCCTTTGAGCTTGGAGGAGATGATCCTTCAGAGTCAACCAGCTTTCCTGGGCTCCCAGTCCCTCCAGGGCTTTGTCCCATGATACACCACCAAGGAGATTCCTGAACAGGCCAAACTTGGCTCTTCTGAAGTAGAGGGTTTCAAGATTGCTGAGTACCTCCTCTTTGCTGCCGTTAGGATCTTAAACTGTGCCATCTCGTGGTCATTGCAGCCAAGGCTGCCCATGAGCTTAACATTGCTCACCAGACCCTCCCCGTTGGTGAGAATGATTGCAAAGTCACTGCAAAATGTTTTCAAAAGCCAAAGTTTCCTAACAGAGTCACAGAACTCCTTACATGAGACAATGGAAATCAAGATGATCTCCAGCTTATGGACAAGTAAAGCTTTTAGAGTGTTACACTCAGGTTCTACAGGTGGGTGTGGAGTACCAGGATGAGGCAGATTAAAATGGCAGAGGGAAGATGGGTCAAGTGCATGGATTATAACTACTGTGAAAGAGCATTGTTCAGAAAACAGAAACTAAGAAATGTTTGACTGGTGGCAGAATAAAAGGCAGCCACTGCCCTCCTCTGAGCCCCAGAAATAAGAAATAAATAATGGTATCTGGGAGAGTTGTTTTGTTTGGCAGTTTTGGGGTTTTTTTCTCTCACTCTGTTCTTTGGGGGTCTAAAACAAAGTTATGACAGTTGTCTTCCTGTGATCAAAGGAAGGATGTGAAGAATCAAAATATGAATTAGTTTAAGTGAGAAGATCCTAAAATCCTCATACAAAGTAGTGTTTGAATAATTATGTATTGGTGAGGACTCACACAGCACTTCTCTTTTTTTTTTTTTAGGTGACTGAAATGGAAAAAATGAGAGGGTTAAAGTAAACCAAATGAAATAAAAAGTTTCATGCAGACTTGGACAGATGAACACTTTGTTTTCTGTCTTTGGTACATTTAATAACACAAGATAAATGTGTCTGTGAGCATTATAAACTTTCTGATGATTGCATTGATGTTTGTGGGAGTCAAACATTTTATTTTGTGTGTACTGGCTTTGTTCACTTCCATCAAAAGTAGCTGATTCTTCACAGCAATTCCAGCTAGACCTTGTTCCAATAGGACAGTTAGATGACACATCACCAAAAGGCTAATACTGGGTTCATCTGTAATTAGCATTTTAAATAGTGTCTGTATGTTAAATACTATCACAAAATATTTAATTTTTTTTTTGTCAGTAGTAGGTGATATAGAAAGGTTACATTGGAAAAGTGCCTTGTGGGTAGGTGCTCACAATATCTGACACAATTGGTGGATGTCATAGAGGTTTTGAGTGCACAATGAATGTATAGGCAGAGAATTACCAAATTACAGGGGCCTCTTTTCTAAGGTGTTGGGCAACATTATGTTGAGCTAAAAAGAGATATTGCTTGGATTCATTATGGTAAAAGTCACTAGCATTCTCCATGCAAAGGACATGTGAATGGTCTGTTGCTGTGTTATGGTTTGTGCTATTTTAGCAGCCCAACATTTTGTACTTATATTAGGACTGGTCACCATTCATGAGATCACTTCTATAAAATAGGAATTTTTCCTAAAAATAGGACAAATATAGACCTCAACATAGACCCTCCTCTCATGAGGTGGAGGGGCTCTAATAATAAACCATTTAGATAATCCAAATCCAAAATGGTAGTGAACAGTACAGGGCAAATAAAAACTCAAAAACTCACCCTGAGTGACTGCCTTAGCCACTAGAACACGGTTGAACTATTATGGCTGTGATTAAAATGGAGAACCCTCAGTAGCCACAAAGCTGAGGAATGTCAAGGAATTGGCCATTTCATCCAGTGATTCAGAAAGTAAACCCACATACAGACTCCGGAAAACAACCCATATTTCATCTTTGTTCATATTAATTCAAGCCCTTTTTAAATGCTTCCAGATTAGTCAGAGATTAGGCAGAGTTTTCAGTTATTGACTGAAGAAATAACATCATTCAACCATTATTATTATTAGATTGCTTGTCCTTAACAACAGAATAACCTTATACTCTTTGTTTATGTGTTTTATTTTAATTTTGACCGCTTAGCTGGATAATCATTTACTGATCCTCAGTGTTCATGAAATCATCATTGTGAAACTGTGAACAAGTTTAAGACACAGGCAAAAGAGATATTTACAGACTAGGCCAGGTGGGCTTTTTTAATAAGTTGGATAACTGTAGGATATCTGAGATTCTTATGTTTAATATTCTTCATAGCCTTCTGAGAAAAAGCTTAAAACTACAGACTGGGATGAAATTCTTCCTGATATCCAACTAAACTCTATTTTAAGTTGGAATATTTAAAGTCTTGACTCTGTGTTTCAATTCTAGATTTTGCACTTTAGTCAACATAATCCTAGCAGCCTCTAGGTCTTTGAGCAAGAGTTAGATGGTAACCTAAGCAAAAATTTTGGAACACCACTTTTGAAATACTAGCATTTCCATCAGAGAATGTTCTCTTGCAGAGTCACAGTCACAAATAATAAAGACTGATGTAACATATTTTTCAAGGTATTTTAGCAATGAAGATGCAAAAGTTAGCTTTTGACTAGTATGTGTGGGAAAAGCTGTCATTTTGAAATTCAGCTTTGGCTGCTCACTGACCATGATTAGTCAGGCAGTGGAAATTTTAATTGACTATCTGTAGATCAAAAATAGCACTAGGCTGTAGAAGTCAAATTAGAGTAGTCCCAGACGGCACTATATGAAGTTTACTAGGTCACACCAAAAAACTTCATTAGTAGTATAACATGTCAAAATTAGTCACTTAAGAGTGTAAACAGCTCCAGAAACAGGAATGAGCAGGCCTCCAGCCATCTGCTTAGTGTGTTAGTCCTGCTTTTTCACTGTAGGCACTGATTTTTGTTCACTCAGCCAGATGATCGTCGTCTTAGATTCAGCTGAGTGTCCCGAAGTAGCAGAGAGCTGGAGATGTCAACAGATTGCGATGCCTTCCGGTAGGGGCTCAAGGCTCTGGGCTCAGCAGGGAGGACCAACATCAACAGCTGGTACATCCCAGGACCTCTTTTCCATCTTCTCCTCTCATTTTTTGCTACAGATGTGAGAAGCAAACGATCTTGTCATTATTAGCAAAGGCACCCTGGAGTAACCCTACACTCCTTTTTAACTCAAGCCAGTGACAAACCTTCCTCCCCTATCCTCCCTCCCCCTCTCTTCCCTCCCTCTCACTCCTCACTCTCTTCTCTGCTATTCTGATATTCTGATTTGGAGTATATTTGGCTTTGATTTGGAGTATATTATTTTAATCAGAATTTATAATTTCTACTGAGTGTATTTTTTTCTGCCTGTTCTGCAGCAGCTGATTGCTATGGACCTGATTCCTCATTCTATGAAAGTAGATTTATTTGGATTAAATTATATTGAGATAGATCTGTTAAATTCTATAAAATAGCATAGAGATCAGGAATAGATGTTTGGGGTTTTTTTTGGTTTGGTTTTTTGGGGCACCAAAAATATGAAAAGTGTACACTAGCCATGCAACCAGAAAATAAATCCTAAAATGCATGATCAAAAGAAAACATTAGCAAGCCTCTGAACAGCAGTAGCAGCGTCAATTGCTAGTTCATATAAAAGAGTCAGTAGGGGATTAGGCAATTGCTGTGCAAAGAATAAACCAATAATTTCTTGAAAATTAGTGTTCAGCTGATAGCCATTTAATTAAACTGTTTGCTTTAGCATTTGTGATTCTTTAATGGAATTTCAGGAGAGGTTAAAGAGAAGAGTTGAAGGATAAAATTTAACACAGATACAGAAAGCTTTCATTTCTTTGCTAAATGCGTAGTGTTTTGTTATATTGTCATTCCCATCAATAGACTGATAGTAGAAATATATGAACATAGCAACAGCTCATGAAAAAATCATCCTAACTTTAACTGGAAAGTTAGTATTACTTGGCAGTGTCTTTACTGTACAGCTATGTTTCAGAGATGTTAAGGACCAAAGTGAAAGGAAATGTCTTATACCAGAGATGTAAAACTCACTTTCAGAGTTAATGAGCTGCTCCAGTGATCTGTGTGGAGAAAAAATGGCATTGAGAAATGATCTAGTGAAAAAAAAATAATAATTTCAATTACTAATGAAAAAATGGGAGATGATACACATTCTCTCTCACATCAAAATCATTATGAAGTTGAAGTCTAATATTTCAGTATATCTACTAATTAATGAGCATGAGGAAGAAATATTTCCTAAAATGAGCAGAGAGGGGGCTATTGTGGTGAACTTTTGCTACCTTTCAAGCCTATGG
This sequence comes from Actenoides hombroni, assembly GCA_024336885.1. Taxonomy (NCBI): domain Eukaryota; kingdom Metazoa; phylum Chordata; class Aves; order Coraciiformes; family Alcedinidae; genus Actenoides; species Actenoides hombroni. Next base: position 87,790,480 of record WUAM01000431.1, on the reverse strand, counting down.
GAAGTACTGGAGAAAGGATATTAAAATTAACAGGCCCCTGATACGATCAACTACAACTATTTTATTCTGTATGCACCTCATCACCCTTATTTCTGAACTTAAATGGCCTGCCAGCTACCTGGGCCAAAGCTAAATGTATTATAAAATAGGAAAGACATGCATTAGGAACTGTAAGGCAGGAAAAGTTTATGCTCAGTTATACACCCAAACTATGATAATGATGTAGCCTCTCTGTCATTAGCAGAGAACCTGATTTTGTGGCAAACTTTGCATGAGATTCTGTTTACTATTGCTCTTCAACAAATGTATGGAAGGAGAAGGGGCAGGCTGGTCAGTGAAGTCCTTCAGCCCTTTGAGAGTCCTGATCCTGGGGTCACGTTGAAAGGGCTTCTAACCAACATCAATTAGGTTAATTATAACTGTCATAAACATTGTTATTTAACACCTACATTGGTGTGATGAGCATTTTGTGTAAAATAGCTTGTCCTTCTCTCACCCCCTCTATGCTCCTGTTAAAGCTCAGCTCACTGTGCACAAAGGAATGAAAGATTCATGAGCTGGAAAGACAGAAAGGGAAGAGGAATGTGGCTCTGTAACAGTGATGGGCAGCATACTTGGTAAGGCAGCAGTGTATCTAAATGACTCTGGTGTCAGTCTATACCTATGTCTTCACTGGCTCATGTTGCCTCTCATGTCTTCTGAGATTCTACTTAAAAGCTGGTTTTGGACTTTGCCAAATCCATTGCAGTCAGACAGAATGTATTAAAATCAGAAGTTACACAATAATCTGACCTCCCTGCAATTCACCTACTAGACTATCATAACATTTGATTTAATAGTATCATTACACATGGTAGTACCATGACATGGCTCTGTTATCATGAAAGATTCAAATGGCATTGTTCATTATTATGCTGTTATTTAGTGGTAAGGTTGCTCAGGATATGTAAGAGCAGAGCCTTTAATTGCTACTGTTTATGTTACCAATTCTACAATGAACTTGTCTGGGTAGGGTCAACAGCAAGTACATTTTAATACCTCCTGGTATTTTAGGAGTCTTGGAAAAAAAAGTTGACATACCTGGTCTGAAAATTGTTTGGCTCTAACAATGGCAAATAATTTAAATCACAGTTGTTTTGCTTCTATAATGGAATTGAATGGAAGCTTTCTGAAATAGAGTGTGCTGTGTTTATTACCCAAGAAAAAGCAAATCTGTCTATCCTGGCCATTAATTTACCCCAAAGTTTTTGTGTTTAGAGGCATTACAGATGCTGTGAGGGAAGGATCAAGTTGTCCCTGTACAAAAATGTCAGCAAAGCTAGTCCAGTATAGGCAGAAAAGGTCCTGCACACTTACTGTTCAGACAGTTTAACCCTCATATCATCTATCAAAGTCTGCTTCTCCCGGGAAGTGCAGTTAAGGGTAGGAGAGAGGTGCATTTTGGCTCAGATGAGAGGAAAACAAGGATAATAGAAAACACATATAAATTAGGCTGTGAATTTAGCATATTCACCTTTGAAAAAATTTGTGACCAGACTTCTGTAGAGGGTGGGAAAAGAGGAATCCATGAGGTATTCTCATGGTAAAACAGAAGTCTGAGGGTCTTCAATAGCATAACATGGTAATCATTGATATAGGCACAAATTAAATAGACTCTTATTATTGTTATTCATTTGCAATGGTTTCTTCTCTGCTAACAAATTTATGTTAACAAAACAAGGCAGTACTTCAAAGTGGTCACTGGCAGTGCGGAAAGGAATATGATGGCTCTTTAAGTTCAGATTTACTTAAAAGACAACAAAGTTCTGTTCTTTGGGAAACAGATGCCTTGCAAAATAACATCTTAATTTTATTTATATAGAATGATGTGTCATAAGTGCTGGTTAGCAGATATTCCCTTAATGAAAAATATCAGCATATTTTTTATAAATATATTTTATAAATATAAATGAATATTGTTTATATTTTGTCTACTTTCTTCTACCAGTTTTACATGTCCTCTTGTTTGTATTTCCCACCTAGGCATAAAGACCCATACAGTCATGCAGATAATAAATATGCAGCAACACTAGGTGCAAGAAGATTTGTGTAGTCATCATTGGAAAAAAAAGTGCAGCAAATATACTAGACTGGATCAGAATAAATTGCTGAAATCAAGTAGAAGCATGCTTCTGTCCAAAACAAACATGTCTCATGTGACAGCTCCATTATATTAAAAAGCAAAAAGTGGGAGTTTCATGTAGTATAATGCAAATCATAGTTCTGTTTAAGGAAGACTTTGGAGTAGTAAATTATGATCTTGTTTAAACTGTGATTCACCTTGTAAAACAGAAATGATCTGGAGGACTTCAGAGGCTTAGGTTAAAGCTTTCTTCCTGTTTGCATATTTTAGGGTTTGTTTCTTTTTTCATTGAATAATGTAATGCTCTTATCTTACTTATAATGTGCCACTGTGATGGTGTATATGCCTAGGCATTAAGCTTAACCCTTTGAAGAGAGGAACCAGATGCTTCTTATTTGTGTGGGTTATCTGTAAAAACACAGAAATGTGCAGCAATCAATGTACTTATTGTAAAGTGGAGTACCTGATAACAACTGGTACACATTACCCAGAAAGAAACAAGGGGTCAATTTTTTGGCCCCCACAGCAAACATCAAATTTTCTTTCACAGCAGAAAATGCTGCTGGTGGGAAAGCCTGGTACTGTAAGCCCAAGGAGAATTTTACTATGTCATCTACTACTGCTATAAATTATTAACTACTGTGACTTGCTCACTCTAAACAAGAAGTGTCATAAGATGTCCACACTAGGCAAAAGAGAGTTGTGTGGACAATCTGCTCTGCTCCTCATCCCTCACCTTGAACAGAGGTAGAAGATAAGATCTGAACCTCCTGCAGGCACCTCCCAACCCATCACATCACTCTACTTCCAACACATCTGGGCACTGAACCTTTTCGAGTTGCTGTTCTCTTTTCCCCTCAGGGAACAGTCCTTGCTTTCACTTAGGGTCAAAAAAGCCTTCTGGAACCTTTGTCAATATTAATGTCATATACTAATATGGCAATTGCACTCAAAGGTCAGCAGAGAAATCAGAAACCCAGCTGCTGACTTTTCTATTGTGGCATGGTTGTTGAAAACGGGCTGTACTTATAACCCCTACTTCCCACACAGTTATTCATTTATCCCATAGCTTCTACAAAAGGAAAAGCCCCTTGAAGCCACAATTAAAAGAACTACATTAGAAAAATAATTTTCTTGCATTTGATTTAGAAGGTGGAAGAAAGAAGTCTAATTCTGATAATTTTTAGTTTGTTTCTTAGCATATTAACCTACAATACAATTTAAAAGCCTCAGCATTTTGCAAGTGATGACTTGCTTTTCTTCCCTTTAGTATGATAAAGCTGACCATAGTGAAACCAATTGTAATAATATCTGAGGTAAGTGACCCAAGAGAAGCCTAAATTCATTGGAGAAATAGGATATATTCCTAAGCTTTGTATTTCATGGCAAAATGTGTAATACTTCCTTGTTCTGAGCTCATGACTTCCTTTTAATAAAAAAAAAGCCTTTCTCTTATGGCTTAAATTCACTTCGTTCTCTTATTCATAAAATGCCTTAGAGCTTTAGGAAGGCAATTTCCATTCAGGAAGAGAACGGGAATGACGAGGGTCAATTAGGTTCTTTTTTTGAATTTCTCTTCCAGAATGGCACAAGAAACTGTCAGAAAGAGACACTCAGAGAGGTATTCAGCCCAGCAGGGCTTTCCTGCAAACCTTTCCTTGGTTCCCTGCTCAGTGCATTTTATTTTAGTTTCAACAGAAAAGGATGGTTGCCCTCATATTTTGATCTTTGTTGATGTAAGAGGATTTGTAGTGTTACCTTCAGGCTAATGCAGCCACCTTTTTGACAGGCCTGGAAAAGCACATGAAAGAGCTACTTTCTGCTTATCTGGCTTTTTCACCTCAGTCTTCAGGTTGTTTCAGACTTGTATTTGCAGGAATTTCTTCAAAAAAGAAGACAAGTAAAAAACCTGACAAAGGTTCCAGTAAATAAGTATGAAAACAGATTTTTCTTTACACATACTTTTTCAAGGAAAAGAAGGCTCAGAGAAAGTAGGACACTTTTTGTACAATTTTGGTGATATTAAGTAGCAGCTGTGCCTGAGAAGCAAAAGGACTTGAAAGGAGCACTAAACAACTCATCTGGTCCTTTGCTTTTCAATCAGAACATTATCCTACCATACTTTTCTTTCTCTTATTGATCTTCACCACACCCACATACTTTTCCTGTCCTGCCTCTTCTTTTTTTTTTTTCTAAAAACACCTTTTACAATTTGCAAAAGCAAGACTATGTTTACACATTTGAAAGACATTAAACTTACAGAAATGTCATTAACCAGTGTTTACAATTGAAGAAGCTAGGCAGATTTTAAATTTGTATGAGCAGCATATGAGTGGACCTTCTCCCCACATTTGGGTTTTTTTTTAATTCATTCTGTACATAATCAGTATTTAGAATTACTCATTGAAAAATTAAATAAACACATCAGTAAAACAATTGTTAATAATTGTAATTATGAAAAAAAGTCTGCATTTTAAATAAAGTTTCGTTTTTATGAGAAAGGACTATCACTTTAAATGTATTCAGTCTTGTAATCAATAAAAATAACCTTCAAGTGTGTTATTACAGACCTTCATTTCTCTTCAGGTTTTACTTGCAAACATTACTGGCTGTGTTGGCATGAAGGTCGTTTTATGGAAAGTACACATATCAGATGTGACAAAGGTAGCATGCTACCAGAGTATCTGTGTTTCCAGAAAAAATGCTAGAAAAAGCTACTACAGGGTAAAAATAAATAATAATTCTGACATGCATTAGCTTTTACAAATGTCAGTTTTACAAAGATAGTGACTGAAAATGCTTTTCAAGCATTACTCCTAGGTTTTGTTCTATATACTTTTAATTTTGTCGAACCTGATACTCGGCATTTCAAATACAATATGAGAATTTTCTTTATGCTTTCAACTTCATTGCAAGAACACAAACTTCCCAAGATGTTTGTTCTCAGATTCATCCATCCATCTCATATTTATCCAACACCAAGGACAATGTTTTCTAGGCAGAGGACTCTAGTTTTGTTTTTAACATGGTAGTTCCTTTAAATATGCCAGCATTTGGAAATCAAGAAATTTCACTAGAAATCTCGGCACAGTACCTCAACTAAGAGCAGCTAGTTTACTATCAGAGTCTGAAGAAGTCTATTCAGGCCAGATGCTTGCCACATCTCTAAAGGTTCTTTGATTAATTGAGGTGAAACCACCCTGTATAACAGGGTCAGCATGCACAAGCTTTCATTATTTTCTTCATTTACATCAATTAGAATTATGGAGGGCCTGGGGCTACTCCTGACTTCTAAAAACATGATCTACTCCTAGGTGATGTTTAAATAGAGCACCAGAAAGACTACATCATATTTCATTAACAAATAAAACTTATTTCTTTTATCAATGACAGCAAGATTTATATTAAGTGTATTGCTAAAGCAATCATTAACATATATCACTCAAGGTGGTCAGACTCTGAAGAACTGGAGCTTGGTGTGTATCACAACATTCAATCTAAAGAGAGTGAATTTCATTTCTGCACAGACCGCAGTCAAGAAATAAAGAACATGAATGCCAGAAGATTTTGTGAATTCAAGTTTTCTTTTTATGACAGGTTATTTAAGTGGTGTGCAAACCACTGCTTTGTATTATGGCTCAACTGGAGAATGCCTTTAACAGACTGAAAAAAAAAAAAAAAAAAAAAAATTTCAGGTCCTCCACCTTGAAAGCTAGATGAAAGGAGTAAGTCTACCACACAGGGAAGTGACATAGTATATCACATGTCAGAATTAGAGAGGTATTCCAGAAGTGAACCAAAAGAAACATGGTATTGATAATACTGTAATTTTCTACAGTCCAGCGTGTAACAGCAGACATCTCTCCTGCGGATGTTGTGCTCAGTGAAATCAATGCCACATTTTCCATTTCTCAACGTAAGTTATTGCAAGTCACCATAACCTTGTCCAGCAAAGCAAAATTTGACTCACCAAGTGTTTTATCAACATGTGCAAGTCAATTACTTGCAGCAACATTATTGCTGCAAATATAGTGAATATTTGTGCAAATTTTAATAAAGTTATTCTGAATGGTGGCATAACATGGTTTGTTAAATAACATTGGGTCCATTTTGTGATGTAAATCCAACCATAGAGGGCTGTGAATATAAATATCTCTTGTTTTGTGTGGAATGGCTTCTACTTATTCCATGTTACTTTTTCCATTTCCTTTCCATGCTTCTCTAGCCTGTAAAACGACCATATTCATCCTGCAGATAGAGACTGTCAATAGTAGAAATAGGTCTGGGAAATATAGATTTTCCATTACTTTTACCTGAAGTAAGTAGTAAAGACAATGACTGATGTTATTAATCCAGACGCCAGACAATAATGGAACAGTCTTATTCTGGTATCAGCAAAAGAGTACAGGCACAGACTCCTGATGGAATCCAAGCAGGCCATCAAACCATCAAGTTGAGATTGATACAAACTGTTTATAGTTACTTTGTGATCTGTTTTCTCTGCAGATTCTCCAGTTTTAGAAGAGGGGACATCTAAGGTGGTCTCAGAAAAGTTACAGCATGTTTTATCTTCTTTTAATTCTTGCCTTTTTTTCAACATTTGTCTAGCACTTCACTTCTCATGGTATCAGAAAGAAAAGAACATTTTGCAACAGTTGTGACAAACTGTCCTGACAGTTCCAAAAATCCGTTCTGTCTGTGTCTATAACAATCCCATTTGAAGGTGCTCTTTGCATTCATTGTTTAAAACCCAGCACCACTTTTCAAAACTACCTGCCTCACACAGTGGAAAGCAAGAGGTACTCATCTTTTCATTTTGCTAACTGTAATGTGCTAAAACACAGACCAGACCATAATTCATGGAAGAAAGCAATGTTCTAGGCCTACTCTCAATTTTTAGGATGTATCAAACATTATAAATTAGAAGTTAACTTGACACTTAGATACTGGGCTGTCTAGACAAGGCTTTTGGAGACAACTTGAGATATAGAGACTGCAAACAAGAAAAAATTTGCTTTTAATATGATACAAAGAACATGTTTGTATTCACTCTTGTAGAAAATCTATTTTAAAAAGATGGGTAGCTTATACAGAACAAGAACTGGAAAGGTAAAATAGTCAAGGCTGATGATCTGTTTGATATGGTTTTATCAGTTGTTCATGACTGTTGGGTCCTTATCAGAGAAGTCAGAAGCTATCAGAAGCCCTCTCGTGCTCCTGTTAGTGCAGAGGATTTTCTGATTAGCTTTGAAATTCTGCAGAATATCTTGTTTGTTTTGGGTGCTGCTTATTGTTTTCACATTGCATAGTCCAACTGTAAAAGACAACCTGAGAACTTGGGAAGCTTAAGGTCTACTGCTTCACAGATCCTGGGGGAGAAAAGAATACTTGATCTCAGAGGAAGCTCATAACAACAATCTACTCAAATACTGCCAATCAGAATATTTCTTATAATAAGCACATTTGAGGCCATACTGAGCACGTAGCTCAGGACTTTACCAAACTGAATCATGTTTGAATAGTTGCTCACTAGCAGAAAAGTACATTGCTGCTCTGCCTAGACTGTACCAAGCATCTTACAGATTACACTAAAAGGAGAGGCTATAAACTGCCTGGAAGCTCTGTGGCTGGTAAATCCGAGGTGTTTTGTTGTTCCTAATGTCCCTCTGAGTTTGAGGTGAAATGAATGTAGAAAATGCATGTTACAGTTGGTGGTCAAATGATGCATGCCACCTAGATGGATAGGTTTCTCATTCCAGTTGTTGCCATACAAAGGTTGCCTTCAGAATGTAAAACATTATTCCATGTGATGAGTTACTGTATGAACAGCAGAGAGCCTAAACACATACAGATAACATAGCAGTTATGTACTGAGGCAGTAATGATTATCACAGAGTACATTTTTCTCAGTTCATTTACTAAAGTTTAGAAACCTTGTAAGAAAATCCCAGAACTTAGTGTATTTTACCTGACTTTCTCTTTCGTCCTGACAATTTCTTACAGCTTTAATCAAACAACATTTAAATTTAGAAATACATTGTAGCAGCACTGTAATAGAGACAATAATACTTAAGCTCCTAATTCCTGGCTGATAATGAACACCACAGCAGTTCTTGCAAGCTAGGCATAGATAACAAAGGCATAGAGTTCATTACATGTATTAGATATTACAGTTGTGACTATAGGAAGTCTGGAGGGATGGAAGAGGGAAGTGAAATTTCTGCCATACGATCCACTGGTATATGAAATTATGACAGGATCTTTGCTCCATCAGATACTCTGTGTTCAGCTCCTTTTTGTGAGACCGTAAAGGATTTATTTGCACACAGAACTTTGCCCTGCATTGATATTATAATGATACTTGTAATTTTGGTCTTTCTCTCTATCTGATCTGATATGTTAGATGTTGACAGTAACTTTGAACATATGTTTCTTCTGTAGATTTTGACAGAGTGCTGTTATTTCCTGTATAATAACAGTTTCAATTTCCTGTTCACCATTTTAGTTTTTCATACAGTGATCACAGAATAAAATCTTCAGGGAAGACTGAATATAGTTTGATCTATAGAGATGGCTGATTAATGAAATGATTAAACCCATTCTTCGTACCTAACAGATAACATTGAAATGATTACATATTTCTCTTCCTTTAATAGAGCTGGTTTCATGACTATCAAAAATAAGATAATCTGGTTAAGAAACTCTGGAGTTTTTAAAAAGTTATAGACACTGGCTTAATAGAGGACTGCAATTAAATAACACTGCAAAAAAATTAAACAAACCTTTGTGTATTATGTGGCTTTGGAAATGGTAGAAAGTTATTTTTTATCACTGAAATATTTCTGTAAAGTTTTAGAATTCTATTCCTATATTTATCTTTAAATTAAAAAGACCCTTCTGTCAACATTTTTGCCTATAGAAACAGAATAGTTCAGATTACTATCTATTATGAGCTGGAATAGATCCCCTGATAGCATTGAAGCAATTTAGACATGCTGAGCTGTATCTAAACTAAGAAATATTGCTGTACACTAGGAGTGGGTCTATCAGAAGCCAACATGAACTCTCTGCATGGGGGAATACTATGGACTGAGTCTAATGTGGTTCTGTGAACTGAACACTTGTCAACAGCTAAAGCACAGTCAGATTCCCATTTGAAGCATACCTTCCAGTTGCGCTTCATCTGAAAGCAATACTGTTTGCGCTTCTGGATATTCTTCAGTGTGAACCAAAGCACCAGAAAAGATGCAATTAGGATTCAGTTAAAAAATCACTTCTGATGCAAACTACACTGACAATGTATCTTGTACAGTTCTGGAGAATATCTCCCCCATGATTCTGAAAAATAGTTTTGTGTAACTTTGAAAGTTAGGATGTCTGTTAAATCAGCCTTGAGCTAGCTTTTTTTTAAATTCCCTTCTAGCTTAAATCTATAGCTCAAAAGCAAATTTTGCACAATTCTTCAGACAGTCACCAGTAATATCTCAATTGTACATCTTCTGTCTTGCAACCATGATGAGGCAACTCATGGCAATTTCAAGGCAAACACTGAAATCCTTGTGAAAACCTGTTTTTCCCACCTTTGGGATGTAATGTGATGATTTAGATATCCTCAGAGATGCACAGACAGATAAACAGTTGGAGAGATATGGCAGTGAATATTAATTATGTGTAATTAAGAAAAAAAAAGGAATTACACAGAGTGAAACAAAAAGAAAAGAGAACAACCCTCCTTTAGGACCTTATTACTGTTCCTGTGGAAATGAAGGGCAAAATTTCCACTTTTATTGCATTTAGAAGTCTCCTGTTTCCAATACAAAATAACTAAGAAGATTCTGAATTTTAAAAGTATGTGTAATCTCTTGGAATTTGTCAGGCCAGTCACATTTTTCAAGTAAATCACGTGCCTGAGAGCTCAGCTTGATTGTGGCAGATGTACTGCTTTGTAGAAGTTGATAAATAATAGAATCATGGAATAGTTTCGGTTGGAAGAGACCTTCAAGATCATCAAGTCCAACCTTACTCCTAGCCCTATCAAAAACCACTAAACCATATCCCTAAGCACAGCACCTAACCACCTCTTAAACACTTCCAGGGATGGTGACTCTACCACTTCCCTGGTCAGACCATTCCAATGCCTGAAAAATAACTCTAAATAAATAACTTATTCAATAAATGTAATGTGTTTTGCTGTTTGCAGAACATCAGTGAACTAGTCATGATTTTCCTGAATTTATTCATTATTTCCACTGATTTGATGTTCTTTAAGTTAGTGGTCTGGCCACAAGCAGTTCCCTGTATGAGTAACAGTAATCTGATATTTTAAAATGAGTCTCTTGATATTGATTTTGTATCCTTTGATTGCAAGTGGGTATGAATACAGCCCATAAGATGTATATGAACACTTACAATTTTACAGGAATATCTGTCTATCTATCTATCTATCTATCTATCTATCTATCTATCTATCTATCTATCAACTCTATTTTCATGGCTTTCCTGCAACTGTCACCAGGAGGAATAAGATGATAATCTGTTGCAGAACACCCATGATAGTGCTAGAAAAACCACTATCATTATGAAGAAGATGCTTTTGTATGTGCAGAAGCAATGTGCAATCTGATCTACCAAAGACCAAACTTCTCACTGGTCGAACTCCACTAAAATCAGGGGTGCTACAGGAAAGACAAATTTGATTTCCAGCAGTATGATTAATGCCAGGAATCACAGATAGACAGGCAGCTACATTTGAAGCTCATCTGCCTTTCCTTCCTTATATATTTTAAAATAAGCAGGAGAAAAATAAGATAATGTGCTTTTGATTTCCTACGTCTTAAATACCTATGTATTTGAACAGTTCAATGCCTTTTGACATTTGTTTTTTAATAAGTTTCTCCAAACTCTTAATGTAACTCCAGTCATCCTGGAAATATTACTCCTAAGCTTTATTTATTTATTTTATTTTTTTACTATTTGAAAATTCACTTTTTTCAGTCTCCTGACTATCACTTGCTTTGCCTTGAGGTCTTTTTCATGGAGTACCTCCCTTTAAGGTTATAGTTAAATGGTTACAAGGTAGCTTTCTTAATAAAGGTAGATGCAGTCTATACTTTTGAAAAAGCATGTCATGCCTCTAGCCAAAAGCAGGGACCCATTTCCTTCAGGTTGGCCCAATAACATCACATATAAGTTTTCTAAAAACGAGATTAAAAGTCAACTTTGTTTCAAACCATCTTCACATTCATTCTTTAGGGAAAGAATACATTTTCTGTCAGAATTTCTGGTTTAAATTCTTGCCAGTTGGAGCTTTTTATAAAATAGATGGTTTTATGATATTGCTAAGCACTTTTAGGGGTCTTCTGTGGTTTAGAGTGTGAATTTGCATACTTCATTACACAAGCGGGACAAGCAATGGTAAGTAGACCTTGAAAAAAACACACATAAATATACCTTCCTTCTTTTGAGCACAGGAATTAGCCAGCTATTTGCCTCCAGGACCAGCATACAGCCATACCTGGAAATGGTAAGGGGAAAACAGAGCTGAGTATCATTGCAGCTTGTGATGACAATGAGGCCTCTTACTGCATGAGGTCTGGTCCTTAAGCCTCTGTTTATAAATTCTGTTGTTGCAAAGCTACCCTCTGATATGCACTCATGTTCATTTTTCAGACATCATTATAGTGTTACAAAGAGCTACTGATATTTTAACTCGCTGTTGCCTTCTCTCTACACTAGGAAAATGGACACTTCTAGCTCAGTCTGATTTCAGGGTTAGAGTACATATTAGCTAAGGAATACAGAAGTTTCCTTGACGCACCAAGTGATGTTGGGCAGTAAAAAAGAGCTATCTAAAACTTCTCTTATGGAGGTAAACACTGAAATTCCTGCTGTGTGTTTTATGACACATTTCAAGAACATCATCATTCTCTGCCTTGTGCTAAACTCACCTCTCTCATGCTGCAAATTTTGGGTGGTTTCTCCTTGTTTTTTTGTTGTTTTTTTGGTTTTTTTTTTTGTTGTTTGTTTGTTTGTTTGTTCGTTTTCAAATGATGTTACTTACCAGGATTTTTAAAAAACCTTCCAGGATTTCTGTAAGCTGGAAAGTTGGCCGTACATCATTGTGACTGAATATTGAACTAATCACTTCAGTTAACTGTTGGCTATCACTGACAAGAGGGGAACTCAATAAACCATGAATTAGTTCAGAGCTCTATTCAGCTCAATTTGTTGCTGTAAGTTACCTTTTGTGAGTTACAATATCCACTTCCCAGCTGAAAAGCTCTTACTAAATCACAGCAGCAGCCAATTTCAGTCATGACCCATGCAGGGCTGCCCTTTTCTTTGTGGTATTCAGCTGTCATTCAAGTCAACCCTTTTCATTAAATACACTGTACCCCATCCTATGAAGGCTAGTTCAAGACAAAACGCTGCAAGTACATACTACTATTTTTAAAAAGTATGTATGTACTTTAATCCTCTGTATATTTACTCTCACTGATAAACAACCAGGGTGCTTATCATTTTTAAAGATGAAAAAAGAGGAAATATACTTTGTCCTGGTGCATATCTGAATGCATCAAATACCATGACTGTTCATTCAAAAGCAGACAGGTGTGCAACACCAACTTCAGTATTCTGAGATCTCATACAGTCTTGATTTCTTTTACTGAGAAGATTAATGAAGCTTTATTTATAAATATTTCCCCTTTTGGGAAAAGGAACTTTCTTATTAAAGTATGTTAATTAAAATAAATTCATTTTTATTCTGGTTCATAGTTCAAAAATGTTTGGGGTTGTGTTGCAATAAAATAACTGAGGAGCTGTCATTTGTGCTTGCAGCATGACACAATTTATGGGATTTATCTCCATCTAATACTTTATCTCTAATGTGGGGTATATTTCTGTATGTAACTATACTGTAAGCCTACACAAGTTCAAAATAATGTAATAGCTTGTTCTTATTTTCAAAAAATTATGTGAAAAATAACCTAGGAATTTGCTAAAAGCAACAACAGCAATTCTCTACAATTCTCTTTATGTGTTATCTGGAAAAGTTCTGAAATCATGTACGACATGATTCACTAACTTTTCACAGTATGAATGGTCCTGCATCATGTTTAGGGAATTCATTCAAATATTCCTGATAAAGTTTTTGTTCCCTCTACTCAAAGAGTGCACAAGAGATAACCAAAGTAGTCTTTGTGGGACTAATAAACTTTGAAAGGGATCAGAGCTCTGCCAATCACCTGAAACAGAAAATTAATATCTTGCATTTAGGTGTTTGTTGGTTGTTTTTTTTCAATAGATCCATTTATGTATGTGTATTCGCTTTGTGGTAAAACTTCTGTTTGTAAGTATACTTTCTTATCCTTAATTCCACCATTGAATTGTAGAATTCAATATCCTTTGTATCACTGCATCTTCTTGTTTGAATTCTTCACCTGTAAACAAAAGTATCTTATATATAGTATTTCAAAAAGTGAATATTCTAAGCATCTGACAGAAAAATACAAACCTGGATTTTTTATAGTGATAAAGGCCATCATATTCATATTGCTACTTGTACAGGAGTTTTTGCTAATGCTCTGTGAAGCTTCCAGTCTCAGACTCCACACTACTGTGAATAGCAAAACAGCTCTGTGCACTTTTAGTCAGCTGAAGAACTAGAATCTGTGCATACTAATCATGTTGTAAATGGTACTAGCTTTCTAGACATGAGAGACTTAGTTATGTGTCCATGTCAGCAAATCTGCAAGACAACTCCCACATAGCAGTTCTGTTGATGGAGATGTAGCCTTCCTTCCATATGTTGTTTTGTCCAGAATTAATTTTTCTTCATACTCATGTTTAAACCGAAACTTGTTGCAGAAGTAGATGAAGAGGATCTTACTATACTTAAAAGACCTTGGTTGGCAACAGCCACCACTGCACAGTCACCAGCCTGCAAGTGTTTCCATACAGCCAACTTCAGCTGTCAGATTAGCTCATGAGCTAGCAGATAACTCTTGTATTGTCCAAAACAAAATCTTACTGTGTACTTTATATCAAGATAGCTAACAAGAGAACACAAAACTGTGCACATAGCTTATTTAGCAATATCTAAAAGGAAGGAGAGGTGGACTAGATCTCTGTCAACTCTCACCTAGTGCTGCTATTCATGATGGAGATGTTTCAAAGCAGCAAGTGCCTCCATAGGTGAGTCATAGCTTTTCACCTGATCCACTTTCATTTTCCACAGATACAATTCTCCACTTTCCAGATATGAGGTTCAGGTAGGCAGTGAACCATTGTTCACTGGCAGTTTTTGTTTTGAATGAAGAGGATGTCCAAAACCAGAAAATATTGTTCCACAGAAAAAAACCCTGGGAGATACAACAAGCACTTTTACTCAGTGCAAATTACCATCTCTCTCTTTTGAGCACTCAAATCCAAAGAGACAGTGATAAAGCACATAGGAGAGAAAAGCACAAATCTTTCCTTCAGGGTGACCAAAGGAAAAATCCCTCAAGATAAAGCAGATACAAATACAGTGCAAATACAGAATAATTCACACTGCTTAGTGCTGTGAACAGTGCTACAGGCCAGTAGAGCTGTCTGGAAACTCGCTGAGCTTGACTTGCCCTGACTGGCACTGTCATCCTTAGCACCAAGGGACTTAAAACCCAATCATGCTGGCAGACTGCAACCTCATTGATTTCATGCTCAGGGAGCATTACTGAAAATCTGGCTGTATGACATATTCTTACTCAGTAAAATTCACTTTGTTGTCTCAGAAGCCCAGGCAGAGTATTAGTAATAAAGCTGTACATTACAATATAGGGAGATGAACACATCCTTATGAACAGGTTGTTGCCTTCTCATAGACTTACCTTTTATAATGTTGATTGATCCAGCACTGAGGTAGTTGAAGTACTTGCATGCTTATTTAAAAGTCCTACCATTTATGTTTTGTTCTGTGCTCCTTTCTATCAGTTCTGTTAATTAGTGCCTCGGAACTTCACAGTGTTATCTTACTTTCTCTAAACAATTTTTTTGCTGCTTTTTTTTTAAGGAGCTTTGGCTCCTTAGGTTTAGCTTCAGCTAAACACTTTTAAGTTTAGCTTCAGCAATGGTAACTAGGGTTTTACTGTCAGTACATAAGCACTCCCCTCACAATGTAATAGACACCTAACCCTTTCTGGAAATATCATTAATCTGAATCAAATATGACTACATGAATATATAAATCATATTTTCTTTTCAACAGCAATACAAGCAAAGCCTCCTGGTATGTGACAAGTCTAGAAATAAAAAGTTACAACTGTGTTTACCTGGATAAAGAAATAACTAGAGTCCACCACAAAACCTCAACTCAACCTGTGATCCCTAACCATCCCATTGCATTCACCTTCTGATCTTTTCTTGATGATTGAAGTGCAGAACTTCTTGAAAAGTAAGTGAGCTCATTTCAAACTCCTGTTCCAAATAGTTGTGTGCTTCCTGTTACAAAGATATTGCCTAAACCCTCTGAGAAGGTCCTGTAGCAGAATCTAGAGGGCAGCTCTTTTTTCCCCTTTCCCTGCTTTCCTGAGTGAAAGAAGAAATTGCTTTCAAACTTATCCTCCTTCCAACCAATGTGCTTTATAAACTACTAGTATATGGATTCAAAATTTCAGTTTCACATTTTCACAAAAAAATGTTTTACTTTTCCTGCCTAGAAGTGTTTAAGGAGATTTTTTTGGGGAGAGGAGAGAGAGATGGTTTAGAACAGCTTCCAGCTGAGAACTACATATAACCATAGCATTTTCTACAGCCACTGACTAATTTCATAAAGTGTTGCTTGCTTTATAGGGGCTTCTACTTTTGCCACAGTTTGGAAGGAAGTTTTTGTGCAGAGGCTGCCTGACTCTGTGAGAATGACTACCACATTAAGCTCTTCAGGAAAGAGGTAGCAGGACCTATGTTGACTTGCTCCTCCCAAACAGGACTCTACACAAGGAGAAGGAAGGTGCTGGGCATGCTGAAGACTGAGGAAAGTATGCCAGGTGCAGAAGTTCAGGTGCAGCCAACACCAGCATGAAGGGAAATTAAGCACCGCCTCTGCTTTAGCCAAGGAGGAAATAGGTGGGAAAAGTTTCTTTGGACCAGCCACAGGGACTCTGCCCCAGACTTGGTAAAAGAAGATTAATAATTCTGCTATTCATTTGCTTGTTTTATTGCTCTTCTTGGAGACTATAAAGAAACAACTACCATGATGAAATTAGAATGAAGTATTGGGGCCCAAACATTCTGAAGAATTTAAAAACAAAGCAAATTAGTAAAACCTCAAAAATTGAAATCTACCTGAGTTATCACTTCGGTGTACCTGGAAAGCATTCTGTGGGATAAGCACAAGGTTTCACAGGAAAATAACTCACACTGGCAAAAATTTCAAGTAGATTGTTTCTATTTTAGCTGAAAGTGGAGATGGGGCAAAGCAGGACTTGAAAAAAGAAAATTATGCTGATCATTGGGTCTGAAGGGAAATTTATTTGGTCTTCTTGTTCAGTCATATTTTTTGAATGTGCAAAAGACAGACAAGAGCAAAGGGCAGTTGTTCTTTTCTTTGGAATGCATGTACAATTTCAAATAAAGATGCTTAACAAATGGAAAGATTAGTATTTCTGCACATTTTGAATGAGTCATGCATGACAGTACCCTAATTCTTTTTATACAATCCAAGTTCACAAAAAACACGCATTAAATATGAGAAAGAGTATGAACATTTATTTGGCTAAAACAGTTTTACCTCTGATAATTACAGGGAAATTCCAAAAGAGAGTCTGAGGTCCTCCTTTGGTTTCTTCTCAGGCTGGCTCTCCCAGTACTGTGATATTGATATATCCAATTGGTCCCCCAAACCAAGACTTCCAATACTTCCTCTGTCTTTACTCCCTCTATCTTAAGTAGTTTCCCAATAAAGTCGTATCTGTGCTTCATTTTAATATTCTTCAGCAGTGGAGTAAAAAGACTGAAGCAGCTGTAGTGCACAGATGTTTATGTTTGAAATGATTTATCTCCCTCTTAGTGCCTCTAGTTAAGTGGTTCACTTTTTATGCTGTTTTCACTATAAGCGAATCTTGGTGGATATTTGGTTAATCTGGTGTTAGCCTTCCTGCAGATGTCATTTTATGACTGCTGAAAAATATTTCTTAGTATGACTTCCATGGTCAATATGGTTTAAGGATGCCTGTCTATGAGTGGATATTTTACGTTTAAATTAAATAAAATGTAAAATCAGGATGCAGAATTCTTTTTGTCAAGTTTTACTTGGAAAAGCCTGTTTCTGGGACCTGGCTTACTACATGATAATATTCATCAGATTCGTGAGTAAATTTATTCTCTCAATTGCACAAAAAGGCAAACTCATAAAAAGAGGTTCACCAGTTCTCTGCAAATATGACCCATTATGTTCCTATACCTAATGGCACGTTGTATCTTGAGCTTTGTTAAATCTTTTAATTAAAACATGTTAACAAAGCCTAAGAAAAATAAATGAAACTACTCACAAGGAAATTAAATTGAGAAGCTAAGCTCATTTATAATTATTGTATTTCAATTAGGCTTTACTAGGGCTGGGTGAAGGGAGAGATAAAAAGAAACTACTTTGATGTCTGAGTTTCATAAATATTTCTAGTGTCCTGTTTGTGAAGTCCACAATATTAATGATAACAGTTTATGATGTGCAAGCTTTTTCATGCCAATTACCATACTGGAGAATTTAGTCATAGCATTACATCAAAACATGTCAAGGCTCAGTCCCAAGGTTTTGTAAAGCAGGTATGCTGCATTGCACTCAGTGGAAGTACAACTACTCACACCTCTGATTCACACATGCAATAGACTAGAGTTACTCTGTTAGAACTTCTGTTTCACTCAGATTATAGAATTTTACCAAGTGATTCCTACATCAGGTCCAAACCTCTTAGCTGGATTAGAATGAATTTATTAGTTAGCAAAAGTGTACCTTATTTCTCACTAATATTCATCAAAAATTTGGTTTCCAATTTTTCCATCTCATCATCTGCTTCTAAATTAAGGAGTCATGAAATATCAGGAATCTTCTAGTGATGCAGATACTTATTGCTAGGAATTTAGTCATCTCTTCACCATACAATGTCTTTTCCCAAGCTTTAAAGTGTAGAAGTTCTAAAATCTTTTTTTCACAAGTCAGTCTTAATCTTTCACTTTTTTGATTAGTTCCTGAATTAAAATGTATTAAATCTGGAAGACCTAATAACGCTAGCCAGCTCATTACACACTATCTTCTGTTTGCAACAGCTGTGCTTTCCTGAATTACAAAAATTTTTTAAAAAAGAAACAAATTACCATACAAAGGAAGTAGGGCCAGTCATTTTAAAACTAGATTTATTTTCCCAGTTTCTGACTGTAAAGTTGTCACGGTTTAGGGTCAGGGCAGCCCAATAGACCTATAACAGATGCTCTCTGTTCACACACACACACCCCCTCTCCCTAAAGGGGAAGGGAAAGGGAATAAGGGAGAGAGACTTAGCGATTAGAAAAGCAAACTAGAAAAGCTTTAGTGAAAAGGAATTTAATAATAATAAAAATGGAATATATACAAATATATACAAAACCAGTATTGAACCCAACCCACCCTGATGGCAATTACATCACCATCACCACTGATGCTGTGGAGTAAGCACCAGGGGAGTCCCAGACTGGGCCCCGCAGCAGATAGGAGCTGTGTTCAGGGACTGGATTTTGGTACCAGATTCAGGAACGCACAGACCGGGATCAAACACAGAATGGACAAAGTCCTCCTTGACTGCTGGCCAGTGAAGAAACGAGGAAGAAGCCAGAAAAGCTGAGCGCTTGACCTTTGTGATCCCTCAGCTTTATATAGAATATGAGATATATGGGATGGAATCCCTCGCTGGTCAGTTTAGGGTCACCTGTCCTGTCTGCTCCTCCCCACAAGTGTGGCTTTTTATTTTCTGCATCCTCAATATGGTACAAAAGATTTAGAAGTGGCCTTAGTCTGCACACCCATCCTTGGTAGTAACATCAAGTGTTACCACTGCTAGAAGCAGACACTGCCTGCGAAAATCTACCATTAACTTCAGAAGGTGCAGTTAGTTAGAACTGATCTGAGAAGTAAAATCACCAAACAGAATTAGTTCTGTTCTCACTCAAACCAAGACAAAAGATCAAATAAATTCAACAATTTTTTGCTGATTTTCTTTCTGCATTTCTTAAATCTTCTCAGATAGTGCTTGTTATAAGCGTGATTCTTTCTACAACCACATGAAAATGACCATTAATTTTCATAGGGATGACCCTAGATGAGGGAAGTTAATGATGCACATATGTACTTACTGGAAAGATAAGGAGGCTGTTAGATACTACTGTGAGTTTTTCATCATACTCTTATGATCATTAAAAAACCATTCCTTTGTTTAAGAAAATCTTTAATTTTATCATCAATCATTGATTTCTTTCCCCTGTGAGGGAAGGGCATCGAGTGATTCACTCAAGTTGTTTGGGTGAATTAGTTCTAATGGATTTCTGTATATTTGTTTTGTTAGCTCCTGTCACCACCAGGAAATGACCTCATCACTTAATCTGGAAATCCAAAAGCGACTTTCAGACATGCTTCATGTAGACAAGTGATTATACAACTCATCTGATCATGGTAATCTGGGAAAGAAAACAATGGCATAAAAATAGATTTTTAAGCTGAAGCCATGGTTAATTTTTGATTTTAAAAAGCCAGACCACCAGACCTAAGTTATAACGTCAATCTATCACCTACCTGCTTTTCCCTATTGCTTTCCATTCCACAGGAATGGAGTGGAATCACAGCATTATTTTTCAGGAAAAAATGCTTAGAAATTGTTAACGCATCTCTAGAAGACTATTGAAAAGCTAAGAGAATTTCTATGAAGTGACAGAAAACTGTAATTGTTGTTGACATATTGTAAATGCCACATATTCTGTGGATGTGACTTTCTCATCCTACTTTCATGGGTCAAGAGGAAGTTACATGAATGTAAAGAAGAATTTTTTTGAGTTTTGGTTGGTTGGTTGGGGTGGGTTTTTTGGTTTTTTTTTCTTTGGTTGGTTTTTGGTTGGTTGTTTTTTGTACTGCTTTGGTGATTTTTGTTTGTTTTTTTGTGTTTTGTTTTGTGGTTTTTTTGTTTCTTTTTTCTAAAAACCTAAACTAGAATCACAAAGTAATATTATCAGGTTGGAAGAGACCTCCAGAACTCTCCTGTTCATCTGCCTGTGTAAAGTAGGGTCAGTTTTGAAATCAGACCAGATTGCCCAGGGTTTTATCTAATCTTCTAATCCTCCAGTGAGGGAGACAGCACAACCTATAAGGGTAACCTCTAGGCAATCTCTTTCAGTGCTTGAATGTCCTTTGGTTGAAAATATTTTGCCTTATTTTGAGGCCGCATCTGGACTATTGTGTCCAGTTCTGGGCCCCTCAGTTCAGGAAGGACAGGGAACTGCTCGAAAGAGTCCAGCGCAGAGACACAAAGATGATGAAGGGAGTGGAGCATCTCCCTTATGAGGAAAGGCTGAGGGAGCTGGGCCTCTTTAGCTTGGAGAAGAGGAGACTGAGGGGTGACCTCATTAATGTTTATAAACATGTAAAGGGCGAGTGTCAGGAGGATGGAGCCAGGCTCTTCTCAGTGTCGTCCAATGATAGGACAAGGGGCAATAGGTGCAAGCTGGAACATAGCAGATTCCATCTAAACATAAGGAGAAACTTTTTCATGGTGCGGGTGGCAGAACCCTGGAACAGGCTGCCCAGGGAGATTGTGGAGCCTCCTTCTCTGGAGACATTCAAAACCCACCTGAACACATTCCTGTGTGACCTAATCTAGGTGATCCTGCTCTGGCAGACTGGTTGGACTAGATGATCTTTGGAGGTCCTTTCCAACCCCTAACATTCTGTGATTCTGTGAACCCCCCTACTTCAGTTTATGACCATTGCCCTTTGTTCTCCCACATGCAACTCAGTCAAAAGCCTGGTGCCCTCTTCGTAATTTTGGTCATTGAAAAGCTGGTATTAGGTCACCCCCCCAAAGGCCTCACCTCTACAGGCTGAACAAGCTCCATTCCCTCAGTCTTTTCCCAGATGTCAAGTGTTCCAGAGCCCTAGACATCTTGGTGGACCTTTGCTGGATTTTCTTCAATTTGTCGTTAACTTTCTTATATAGCAAGGACAGATACAGTCAAACAGCTGCCATGCAAAAGGAAATAATCACTTTCCTGGATCTACTGTGTACTAAATCAACAACAGTTCTTGGTGAGTGAAGTAGCATTGACTTGGATGCTTTGTGATCATAACTATGCTGTCAGAGCACTTCCATAGCATAGACCTGGTTTGATCAGGGCTACACAAACATGTGATAGATACAAGCGAACAAAAAGTACAGTATGATCTTTTCCATTGTTCAGGGCAGTTACAGGTGTTGGAAATGGCTTTTCAGTCCAAAATTAGAAGGCTGGAAATGTTTAGGCAACCAATTATCTTTGAGGCTGCCCTTCTGCCCAGCTGCTAGTGGAACTGCGGGCCTTCAGACACAAAAGAGTAGTGGGCGCATTTTGAGAACTGTTTGTGTAGTTAAAAAATGATAGTCTTTAGCTGGTTATTAAAACAGTAATTTTCCAGTGGCATTTTCAATACCTCTACTTACATTTCTATTGCAATAGATGATGCCCAGTCATAGTGGTTTCTTCATCTCAACTGATAAGCAGAAACTCCTTAATCTCGCCAAAATTCATCTGCAATGCAATCAGAATGCTCACTTAGTTCAGCATAAGCTTTGTAATCCCCCCTTTACAGAAGAACTGAAATCACCACATCCAGAGAGGAAAAAGAGTCAGGGAGTAAAGCAGGATCTGGTGGGTTTTTTTGACACATTTCCAGAAACTGTCTCAGAATTCCTGACTTGTATTTACCATTTTATTAATTTCACATTAATATAAAGTATTTTTATTTAAGTGTCTGTTTTGTAATCAGCTGTAGAAATCAGTGGCACAATAAATAATGATATGTGAGGATAGAAAACTTAGAAAAGAATCTGGGATGTTCAGTACTGAATATATTCATTTATGGCTAATAAACATATTCTTATATAACAATAATAGCAAGCATGCCTGCTCTTTAGTCATTGTTCTCTTTAACATGTATTTTTTTGCAAGCTTTATTAAATACAATAACTATAACCAATGATATAACCATACTTTACTTCTTCAAAGTGTGAAGTGTATTTATTAATTTCAGAATGTCTTATTGTTCTAAAGGATTAACCATGTCTTTATTACTATCTCTTTATTCTCACATTATTTATTACATATTTCTTCAGTAAGTGGGATAAGCACTGATCTCTCAAGTGTTTAAATGCCATTTTAGCTATTGCCTCAGCACACAATAGTTTCTATTACAGACACACTTATTACAAAAGAATGGATGAAGGAAGCTCCACTCAGACCACATGCAGCTGATATGGCATTGCTGTCCACTGGAGAAAAGAAATACGAAGACATGCTGGTTTAACATACCAGTCATCAAGCTAGGCCCAGTTTAAACTCCCCCTCCCCCAGCTCACCCTCCTTGTCTCTCTCTCTCCCTTTGTTAGATTCACACACTCTGCTTTTCCAATTGCTTTAGCCTGAAGCAGTTGACATTTACCCCAGCTAGATAATCGAGGAATAACATTTGCGTTACAGTTTAACATGACCTCTGCCTCTACAGCTCTTTTTAGATTACCTTCCCCCCCAAAAAATGGTTGCTGACACCATAGTGAGGCAGGAGGTGGGAAAAAAAGAAAAGAGAAGCTTATTATTGCAGTGGCACAGTCAATGTCATGAGAAGCTGCTCTGCCCTTTTCAGTTGTGGGTGAGCAACTATTAAGGAAAAGGTATTAAAAGGAGGAACAACTGTGATGCGAGGGACACACAGGTTAAGCTCAAAGCAAAGGTTAATGGATTGACTGTTACCTGTGTATGAAGCTTAATGTTGGTCTATACACAAGAGAATTGCTTCTAGGTTGTATTTTTTTCATGAAACTAAATTAAAGGGCTAATTTATTCCAGCATAAAAGGGTGAGATGCTGCTGTTGTTGTTGTTTTAATACACAAGGACACATTTTAAATTCAAAATGTTTATTTCCAGTACAGTGTGCTATAAGGTGATAATGCTTGTGAAAGGAAGAGAAGAAAATTATGTATTTGGCTGAAGATACTCATTGAAAACTTAAATGGAAGAATTTTAATGTTGGTTAAGGAAACTAGACAAAGTTTAGAGTAGTAGTTAAATCACATTTTGAAGTTATATCACATTTTAAATACTTAAAGTTAGGTTTAAAAAGGGTGCACCTGAAATAGAAGCAAGAAAGTGATATTTTCTGAAGAGCAGAGGAAGAAAAAAATTATTCAGCATTTCCTTCAGCTCTCTGTTTTTCATATTTAAAATTATTTTCTGTATTATTTATAAAATAGATATTAGACCTCAGTGTCTGCAAATTCTGAGAAGAACTGCAAGTGAGCATATAACTGTTCTATTAAGAGTAAAGATAAAGTGGGAAAGGAGTTTCTCATAAAGTACTCAGTCAAGCTAATGTCTACAGTAATAACAGATGATCTCTACTAATTCCAGGAGAAATCCAAAATAGGCTGATAGATTCAGTGTGATTTTTTTTTTTTCAGTTGTACCATCCTGAACATGTAAAAATATTTGCTATTTATAATGTTTTCATTACTGTCACCAACACAGACAAAATGTTATGAACAGAACTACAGCATTGACTTCTCCCTTTGAGTGAATTTAAGTAAAATCTTCTTGTTCATAGAAAAAAACAGTGACAGAAGACAAATGCATTTAAAATGGAAGGAAAACAACTAATATCAAGTTTAGGCCATCTGTGGATTTTGAACTTTGTAGAGGTTATTTCATCATGATCAATTTCATTATCTAGACTTTTTCTTAAACGCCAACTCCCACTTGATTAAATCATGTATTCAAGGAAAAACTAAACACGTAATATCAGCACGAAAGTTAGAAGCAGAGAAAAAGGCAAATTGGACAAATATTCAGAAACTGTCATCTAAAACTTTTCTTGCCTGCTTGTAATTTTGAGAGGATGGATACCAAACAAATACATAACAGAATTCTGAATCATAATTACTGGATTACCAGGAGTAACCATCTATACGTTTGTATACTGGAATATCAGTTTTCAAACAACTGATAATTTAAAAATAGTTTATTAATACCTTCCTTAAAATACGAGCTGTCATTCTGCTTCCTTGACAACATTGAATCATTCCCTGCCATTCATTTTTGGGTATTTTGCTCAATTTTATTTTAAATTTCTTGGGTGACTTCCAGCATTTCTCATGGTGCACTATGCTGAAGCTTAATATATTCTACTATCCAGAACTGTTTTCCCAATACTCATTCTCATACCCTACCTATTATTTTAAATTATTTTTGAGCACAAAAACTGGGATATATTCTCACACTTTTCTACCAGTTGCAACCGGTAAGATTGCATTATGAGCAATTGTTCCCACCAGACTTTAATCCTTACTTATACCCAACAGGTGTCTTAATTATCACTTCCTCATACTACTTATTATTTATAAACATATTTATTTCTTAAATATTTGCTTATTAAGGACATAAAGCTGTCATATATTCTCAGATGATGCTTATAGTGAGATTAATGTCCAATCTCTTCTTTTTTTTTAAATTCATGTCCGTGGCATTTGGCCCAGACACAGATTGTTGGACCAGACTCAAATAATGCAATATTAAAAGCTGTGTAACTATTTCCCTGCTGTAGGAGGATAATGTGATATAAATAATTAATGCCTCAAGGTTAAAATTTTTTGTATTTTTGGAACTTTTTTATGCATACTGTGACTCTTCCTGTGGCCTTCAGGACTCCAGTGAAGGGACTCTTTCCAAAGGGATCTTTTTGGTCAAAGAGCAGCACAGTTTTAGATGCTCCAAACGTCAAATGATATTTTGAAGATAACACAGGATTTCTGAAGAGTAGCACTTCATATGGGCACACAACCTGCCTGACAATGATGTCAGCACCAGGCATGACAGGGATGTTTCCAAGTAAGTGAAATATATGACTGATGTGTCACTCTCTATACTGTCTCCACTCAGTAGATGCAATTCTTTCCTTCTAACAAGGGAACAGTGCATGAGGAGAAGGTGAGACTGCTTTGTATTTATGACTGGGTACAAACAGTGGTCTTCTTTCACTGTGATATAAGCAGATGCACTAATGTCCAGGCACTCATTTGTGGTAGGGTACTACCAGATGACTTTGCATTCAGCTCTTCTCTAAAGGTTAACATCAGCCAGAATAATGTTAGAAGCTGAGCAGATGAAGAGGAACAGGAGTCTTAACAGATGCACCAGAAGAGCTCCTGCCTGAACAGGATTACAACAATTTGCTTGCACTAGCTGCTAGGAAGCCTGCAATTGTTGAAGACTGTTACATGGAATTGTCTGTAGCCCTGTGACCCCAAGGTACAGGGAAATGGCTGGAATCAAGCAACAATGACCAGCAGACTATGGTGTGAAATCTAAGTGACAAAGCTACAGCTCCACATGCTCCTGGCTCAGCTCTGACTAGACTGAGATAGGATGGCCATGTGGAGACTTCCACTACTGGTTCTTCACAAGTTCTCCTCCTCCAGCCCCTCTTTGAACTCCTCCACCTCCACCTTCACCTCTTCCTTCTGCTTCTTGTTCTGCCACTCCCTTCTTTCCTCTTTCCTCTCCTCTGACTCCTTTCTCTCACCTCACCCAAACCACTGTCCCACCAAACACCATCCCCTATCCACCCTCAGCCCCTCAGACTCCCATACCGTGCTTCCATGGTGACAAAGAGAAGTAGAGACAGCCAGAGGCCTCTCCTGGTCACCTTCACCTGCAGGGCTACAAGCTGGGAGGGTAGGAAAGACTAATTTCTTTTAAACACTTTGTTTTCCAAAACAGTTCTTTGGTGTGTTTATGAGAGAAAATTAATGACTGCAGTTCCCGCCAAGAACAGCTACAGATGCCATTCCTATGCACACAGACAAACTGCACCCATCCCACAAAGCCAGAAGAATACTATGTAGTCCTGAGATGGTCTGTAGCTATTTATCTCTAGCACAGCTGTGCCTATAAACAGTGAGAGAGTACAGTACTCCAAAGGCAGGCAAAGAAAAATGTTGAGATGGTTGATGCTATAGCAAGCGTGATCCTGTGTCAGGATGCCCCTCCAGTCACTTCTGATGTGGATACAGGAGTGATGGTTCATCTCTGGGAATCTGGACCATGATGTGGCTTGCAATTCTGAGATCAAAGGTAGAGAAAATCTGTCAGGAAGCTACAGGCAGCTTTCCCATGCTCCTGTGCCAGCAAACCCATCTTGTCACTCCCCTGTGGGATGGACAGGGTGCTGGGGTGGGGAGGTATGGGTGGAGGTGAGGTGAGCACACTGAGATGAGTTGTACTGATTCCTCATGGTTCATCTTCTGCAGGGGTAGTGCTGTGTGCCCAGGGCTCTGCAGTAAAGAGGGCACTGAAAGACCGAAGTAATGATTAGAAAACTTTATACTAGGCATGCAGTTAGAAGATGACATAGTCAGATCAGGTCATTTAAACACTCCTTGTGTTACATCTCTAACAGGATAATCTCTGCCTCACTTTACAGCAGTAATACCACACCAGATGCAGCAGCACTTGGAAGAACCAAGTCTTATGATAACACAGAGGGAAAGGTTTGAGTAAAAATTGCAAGATCTGCCCTTCCCACCATTATTTGAGTAACCCTGTGAGTTGAAGTCTGCACATGGGCAACACATAAGGATGAATGGCAGTTCACACATGTTGAATAGATGCTCACCTGCAAAGACCTGCCTCTTCTAAATCTCCTCAGGCATCCTTCCTGCACAGGAAGGTCTTGTACTGCCATATCCTGAGCAGAGGCCTAAACTGTAAGAACAGGGAAGTTTTAAATACTAAAAGAATTTTTAAAAATGTAAATTAAATTTGTTTATAAGTTGTTTCTTTCACTTAACAATTTCTTTCATCTCCAAACTTAATTTATTTGTTAACACAGTCAAATTTAAATGAGGAAAAAAGTTGAATTAGCTGCTAAGAAACCAAAAGCAAAATATCCTGGGAAATTTGCTATTTAGCTGACCTCTATTTGTATTTGAATTGCTGTCAGATAGAATGATGATGTAAATAATCTTTTTCCCTTCTGTGTGCAGGTGAATATTGTAATGGTTGGTTTAGGCTTTAGTTTAACAGCACATGGAGTCTGTATCTTTCAGCTGGATACATTTATTTCAAGGTACTTAGAAGCTGACTTTTATGAGATTATTTAGGCAGTGATTATTTTTGTTGAGAAATGTGTCCTTTATCCCCCTCATTCATCCATGGCTAAGATATTTCTGTTTGTCAGAATGCCTCCATTTCTGATAAATGACTGAAGACTGACTGCTACACTTTATTAAAAAGTAATAACAATTTTTGTACGCACCCTTCACATTGTAAGGGGGGGACCATGAATCAAAGGACACTGCCTGTCTGGGCCTGATAAATGCATCGTTTACCAGCTGAGGAGTTATTTAGGACTGGCTATTAATTTAAATCACATTTATCTTCCCTGAATGGGGGGAGGTTGCTGTGATAGGACTGCGAATGACCAATAGTGCAGCTAAGTGCACATTATTTATTACTACCGCCTGCAAAGCACTGCACAATATGTTAAAAAAACCCAGTGCCAATTACCATGGTTAATCTAGTCAGGGCAGTAACAAATTTCTTCCTAACACAAGCCAATTTCTACACTTGTACTTTTTAGTCTCTAGAAAGTCAGTGTTTGCTCAAAATTCCCGATCATTGAAACCAGGTTATTTATCCTCTCCTAAAACATGATAGGCAGTATTAGCACCCTTAAGACTTTTCTTCATTGTGACAAAAAGTCTTCTTTAGACATTTAAGAACAGAAATTTCTTGAGTGCAATGAAATGTAAACCCTATTTTCTAGGAGATTTTTTAATTTTGTTCTCAGGCATCTGAGCAAAGAGAAGCTTTGCTGAGGCTCAGGGAACAATTATGCAGAGCTGCTCTGGGCCACTGCTATCTAACCTTTTCAGGAAATTTCACACATAAAATTAAGGTAATTCCAATGAAAAACATCATATACAGGGCTTTGTAAAACATAGTGCATGAAGTCAACCTACTGAGCGTGCTTATGAAATATAGTCATCTATCCTTTGTTGCTATGGGCTTAGGCAGTGGTTGTCAAGGTAGGTGCCTCTGAAATTTATAATTGTAACTAAAATAAATGTTTTTTGAAGACCACCTACTGATTGCACTAAGTGCATCTGCAGTGGTGGATGGTCACCTCCCGAGAACTTACTGACGACAAGAAGTTCCTGAGATGGCCTGTGTGGTCTCCATTGTGGCTCACATCCCATGTAACTGACAGCACAGAGGCATAGTAAGGCAGACACGGGCACATGGAAAAACGAAGGAACTACAGACATGGAAACCACAATTCTCCTCCCTCTTGCCTGCAGGAGAATATTGATGACAAAAATAAGAACAAAGCATTACTTTATTTATCTGTAATTATTTATATTCACGCTCACTCTTGTTCCGTCTTGTGATGACACTAGAGTCCCTTCTTGCATTCATTGGGAAGGTTGTTTTTTCTTAATGGTCATTCATCTCCAACAAACAAAACCCATTTTTTTTGACTGGTTATGAATACCTTATTAATAAGCAGGTTTCTATGGAATTGCACTCAACAAGCAGCAGTGATTGGTAATTGCTACAGCTACAGAATTTTAGACGTGCCTCATACTCTGACAAGTTTATCACTACTGTTGCCTTGCATGTCAACAATCCTATAACTGGAAGAACAGCTAAATAATGATTACCAATGTCTAATACCATCCAGTGTTATATATGAGTACTGCTGTTCTTGCACACTTGTTTCATCAACTCCCAGTGGCAATTAAGCCTTCATCATTAAAAGAAAAAACAAATACTGAACACCATGCTTGGAGAAAGTGCTGGGGTTTCCATCCCATTAGCCTGAGAAATAAGTAGGATATTTTTTGTGCAATTGGTCCTAAAATAAACAAAGAGAAATGTGAGTAAAAATATGGAGACAAATGGTAAGAGAGAAGTTGTTCTAGCAAAGTGTTGTAAGTACAGGTCCCTGGAAGTCTGAAGAATATGAATTAGACACGAGACCTCAACAGGTGTTTTTATAAACAGTGACAGCAATTAACTAACTGAATAACTAACCAGAAGTCATACTGATTTTTCTATCAAGTGAATATTTTAACGCAAGATGACATTTGTTTTTTTCCCTTCAGGTATATCTGATGATCATACTCAGCCATGTAAGAGGAACTAATCCAGGACATTTATTAAAAAGATTTTCATAATTGTATCCTCACTCCTAAAAGTCTGCACAACTCTAGGCATCTGTCTTTCTTACTGGTATAAACCTCCTATTTTTAGCTCTGAGGATTGGTGGCATAACTTTGGAATCTAAGGCTGGAAGGAAATGTGGGGACTAAGTTCAATTCCATGTTCTTGCAAGCAACCGTATCATATAATCTTTTCACACTTATCAAACTCCACCTTAAAAGCAATTAGTTTTTTTGTTCTTCATTCTCTGCAGCTTTACCATGCTTGGGAAGCTCCTCCAGGGGATGATTGGTGTAATAGATAAGATTCTTTTTCCTGATTTCCAGCATAAAGGAACTTACCTATTCCTTTTCATGCTAAAACTGCCATTTAGCTTAAATAATTCCTCTCCCTCCCTTGTGTTTATCTATATATGTTTTTATAGGCAACAGTCAAATCTCCTTTAGGCTCTGGTTTGTTAGGCTAAACATGCCAAGTTACTTTGGTGTCTTTTTGATATTCATGTACCAAATCATCTTACTAGTGCTTCTCTGTGTTGTTTCCAGTAACAATTCATCTTCCTTTTACTATGTAGATGGTCCTCGAGATTAGGTTTTATTACAGTGTTGCATTGTGCTACTAATGTTTTCCTATCCTTTCTGGAAATGTCTTTGTACAGTACCTCAGAATCACATTCACCTTTTTTCACAGCATATTGACAGCTCACAATCATACTGTGATCAACTAGAGAGTTTAGGTCACTCTCCTCTTGGTGATTTCTGACAGATGAGCTCACAGCTTATAGTAGAGTATTTGTGTTATTAGTCCCTGTGTGATTGACCTTGTACTTTGTACTATTGAAATTTCATCTTCTATTCCTGTTGATCTCAAGGCTATCTGATTCTTTCATTGCGATATCCTGATCCTCCTCCATACTGATGGTGCATCATGGCACTGATCTTATCAATACTTCAGTGCACTAGTAAGATCTCTAATAAAAATATAACCACTGCCTTACTGAAATGTCTCAAAACAGGATGAGGAGAAACTACTGCCAAACTGATAGTCCTCTTTTATACACTCTAGTCACCACTCTCTTCAATCAGCCCTTTAACCACATTGTATATCTCCTCTGACAATCTTCAGTTTCTCCAGCTTTACCAGTTTTACTGGTCTTCTCATATACACCACAGTTTTGATGTTTGATATTTGAATATCTTCCATTTATGATGCTAGCGATGCAAGGGTGGTTTCTTCTTTTGTAGCAGTTCCTTGAGACATGATTTCCAAATCACTGTCTTAGAAATGTACCTCGGATAGCTATTTCTAAGAATATGGATCTAGACCTTTATGAAACTGTACTGGGAGGAGAGAACAGGAATGGAACAAACTGCCTGGTAAAACAGCAGATTTGTATCATCCAAGTCACAGCAATGAAAGAAAATACATCACTGAAGTTGAACAGAAGTCCACGACTCATGTGGCAAAAAAAGAGTGTATTGTTTTCAAATTTTAAGCTGTCAGGCATACCAATATGCCAACCTCCTGTCAAAAGCACAGAACAGAATTAATATTTTTAGGTCAAAACCTGCTATCATTTCATATAGTTTTTCATAACTCAAAGTTGTACAGACTGAATATTCAGGGCAGGAAGATTTGCCCTGAAGAGTTTGCATGTCAGTCATTTGTAGTGCAAACAATGGGTCATATCCACATTGGGTCACATTTTACCTCACTAACTACAAATTCCCAAACCTAGTATTTAAGATATATTAGAATAACTTTTTTTTTTTTTTTTTTTTTATCATGTTTGTGCCATGTTATGTCTCGAAGCATTTTGTTTTCTACATGAACTATAGAAAAATCCTTGACCCGGTTAATCCTCAGGCTCTGGTCTTTCTCTGAGTAAAAGATACACAGGCACCTCTAGAGCTAAGCACAGACGATCACACTACTTATTCTATTGCTTCAATTCTTTCCTATTTACCATGAAACATTTGTAGGACCTCAGTCTGTGTTACTTCCTCTGCTTACACTGCAGGTATTCAAAAGACAGTCAGCCCTAATTATCCCATCCCCCTTCACACATCCCCACACCCAATTAATAATGTTCAGTGATGTATGAAGCTGAGTTTACATTAATGTAATTTTTTAATACATTAAAGTGGTGCATGTCTCAGGCATTTTATAAATAAATGTCACTAATTTTTAAATACTTGTGCTACCCTGGGGAGCACAGACTGTAAAGGGGAAAGGGCAACAAGGGTGCAATCCTCTCTCTTCCAACTCCCATTCGTAGCTCCTGGGGATGCTCAAAGAGATTAAAACTTGCTCTTGCCAAATCCCAGGACATGCAGCTATTACTTACTGTGCACAGTGCAATATAGTCTAGGTTCAGAAAAAAGCATCTCTGGAACTTACTCTTTGCTGCCACTGTTATAAAAATTGAGGTTTTCTCTAAATAAGGAAATCAAACACCTTTGCAAAGCCTGGAGCTCTGTAATACAGACAATAAATATGTGTTTCTGCATGTGGGGAGTTGCAGGAAGGAAAGGTTTTAAATTCAGAGTCACAGTTACCAGATCAATGAAATGAAGATTATCTGTCACTTAAATCACAGTTAATTTGAGTTAATGCATGATTTTAATTCCACATTGCAACTTGGGGTGAGAGGGTAAAGTGGCACAGAAATGCCTAAAATGAAAACATCACCAGATGAAATTTTAAAAATAGTCAGTGATGTTGTCTGGCTTGGTCTTGAGCTTGACTTGTGTACATACAGGGAAAGTCAACAAGATGCAGCACTATACAGATGTTCTTTGGAACTTCAGCTCTTTTGCGGTTGTTGCTACTAAATTTCTAAGAATCATGACTCATTTTTATTTCACTTATTATTTTGTATTTCTGAAGCAGGATATTAACACATAATACAGTGTCTAGCATATGTGTATAACAGCCATAAGTGCTTATCCGAAGCAGGACCTAAATATATGATGAAACTGAAAAAAATGAAATATGTTTTAAATGTAATACAGTAAAGTACAAAGAGAAATAAGATTATGGTTCTGTATCCAAAGATTTACATACACAATGAATATTCACCTATGGTAGAGAAGACAGATCTTTTAGCCTTTTTACAAAATGAGCCAAAAGATTAAATTCTTTAGTTTCGCTGTCTATAGCTGACCTGTCCCATCTTTGTTTTTTAACAAGTAAAAAAGATCCTTTTCTTTTTAATTCAAGCTCAAGGTGAGGATACTATACTTGTAATAATATGAAAATTTGAGGAGTTTTGGGTTTATTCAGTATCTACAGTCTTTCTCCTGCTGCGTTTCCTGTGAGATGGTCTCAGAATATGCAGCTGCATTGTTCTTTTTGGGCTATGTTTGCAGACTATTTCTAGCCCATATCAATGCAATCCAAATAATCCTCAGAAGTTGCTTCATTATTTATTAGAAAAAGCAATCTGGCATGTGGTGTGTTATCGACAGCTGAAATCCAATACTGAAAGGTCACCAAAACAAATACCAGAAAGAAAAGGTGTTAAGGCAAATAAAAATACACCTTTTTAATTTTGGCTGAATTGATTAAATAACAATTGAGTGGTGTCACAGGTCATAAGGCTTTGAGACATAAGGTCAGCTTAATAGAAAAGAGCCTGGGGCCATGTCACAGGGTATGCTCTGAGGCCTAGCACCGAGGCCACATCATTGTGCTTGCTCCTGCCCTTACCCCATGTAGTCTGAAATGAAGAAATGCCTAAACAGAATAGAGAACAGTCTAAATAGACTGGTGCTTATCGCTCAGGGCTACCCCCTGAGTCAATGCTGTTTAGAACTGATTGCTTTATTTGAAGTGAGAGTACTGGGCATCTCTCAGTAAACACTTTATAATTCAGTAGGCCAAGAGAAAAAAACCAAACGAAACAACCAAACCAACAAGCAACTTTTCCACAGCAGCAGTACTCTATAAAATATGTACATATCATTACAGTCCCACAGTTCAGCCCAGATATTTCAGGACTGATGAAAATTGAGCAAAGTAGGAAGTGAAATACTTAAATACACTGAAATCAAAATAACTTTCTATGGGACGTTGAGACTGAAGAACCGTGGAGTGGCTTATACACACTAACAGATTCACACTAGCATTAATTAATACTTAGACCATTAGTGTAGTAGTGTTGTTTCTTTGAATGCTAGATTGTTTTGTTCCTAAAAATAGCTAACCCAGGGCATCTACTGCCACAGAAATGCACACCTTCAGATGTTGTGGTTGATCTTTTTAAAACGGCTTGATAATTTTACATTTGATAATACAAATGAAAAATCTTGGTCTATACCTAGTTCAGCCAGCTACGTAAAACATTTAAGGAAGTAAGGTATGGGATCAGTCAGATGACAATAACCAGTGTGTCATGTGACTTCATGGTGGAATGAATGCTTTTTACCACTGAGGATCTTACACTCCTTTTAAAGTATATTCTACTTGATTACAAGCTATCAACGTGATTTTAATTTTTTGGAGGTGGAAAAAATAGCTTTTTTCTTTAAGATAGATAGTCTATCTATTTTCTATACTTGTTGTGAAGGAGTTTGTTTACTTTTCCATCAGTTTATTTAAGAAATAACCCATGGCTTCAGAAGATAATGCTTTAAAATGTAATTATATAAACAGTGCATTTCAGGACCTACTCTGTCTACAAACATCAAAAGCTAGGATTTTAATTCACAAACCTCTTTATCAACAGTGGGAAAGCCTATAAATCACTCAATGATACAGAAAATGTTTAGTACTCTTAAGAAAGAAGTCTGAACATTATCAATTACAGAGGCTACAGAAATATAAAGATGTATTTTCCTAAAATAGCCTCCTTTTGTGCACATGGAAGCATCTGTGCATGCAGTTTTCAAGTACCTGGACATAAAGAAAATGAATTCTAGGACCTATACTTGCAGGAAATAAAATGGTGTTTATCAAAAGTCTTTCGGAGAAATTGTTCCTTTCTGTGGAAATGACATCTTAGTTCTGTATACTCTTGTAGTTAGTGCTGTGGTTTGTGTACACACAGAAGATGGTTGAACTGAAGCTAAAAACTGAAGTTAAAAAAATTTTATAGAGTGATGACATACTATCTACTACGGTGAATGGGAAATGGCAATGGAAAAAAATGTGTGTTAGTGTGCAAAAAAATGTACAAGTACGTGGTGGCAGGAACATTCTTTCCTGTGCAGCTTGGCCAAGGTTGTCCTGGGCAGCTGAGGTGCTCTGAGGTAAGGCAAGACTCTCCACTTCACCAAACCCCATAGACAAGGAACAGGCAAGGAGGAACTGTGAAGTTTGGGCTCAGAAACAGCCTGAAGATCTCTGATGATTCACACATTAGGGTGAATAGAAACAATATTAGTTTCCAATAACACTGGATTTTCAATGCCTTTATGCTTTGCAGGTTTTTATAATAACCTTCTCATCTTCATAACTCATAGCAGGAGTTTTGTTGGCAATCTAGACAGAATACCAGACAACCTAATGACTGATCTAATATCTATACTTTCAATTCTTTCTGCTTTGGGGAGGAACTGATTCTATTATTCTATATGAACACAAAGGCTATGCACTATGTGCCCCCTGCCCACTTTTAATTTTTATGCTGAAAAACACTGCTCTAGGCAGATTATAATGATTACAGTTTTTCTGGATTCAGGCAGAACATTTGTTTTCTGATCTACTTTCTCACTTTCATGGTAGTCCCAGTCCCTTGTGAAGAATGGGGAGATGTAAGTGTTGTAGATCATTCATGACAATCCTTCAATATTTCTTGTGTGGCAGAAGTCTTGGATTAGATTATTGTATTAAATGCCTGAGTTTTAAAGGATTTGAGCACCTAATAGATTAGGTTTACTGTAAGAGTGGGCAACACGTTCTTGTACTTCTGGCATTGACCTGTTTCTTTAGGCATCTGATACTAAGTTTTAAGTGGTTTTGATCGACTGAGATGATCAGCTTCAAATAAATGGTCATGACTACAGTGTGCACCAATTAGACAAGTTTGAAACTATTGGCTTCAATCAGGATTCATGAAGTGAACTTCAGTCTCTTTGGTTTGCTTATTTACATTTATTAACTACACTGTTTAACCTGTCACCTCTTCCTTAGTAATGTATTTCAAATTACACCTTTTATCTGATTTTGTATTAGGCTAGAATGTCTGTCTAATGGTAAGCATTTATGCTGAAATACTGGCATAAATATTCTTAACTTTGCCCTTTCTGGGTCATATATCCCATTCCTTTTTTGAAATCTATATTAGTTCATGTTCTTACTTGTATCTTATCTGGCATTCTTCAATTCTACTTCATAGATTAAATAAAATTGAGTAAATTCTCTGAGGTTTCATTCAGTCTTTTCTTCTCAGAAAATTAATCCAGGACACAATGTCCTGCAAGTGGATAGAGGGTTAATCAGTATTTGCATAACCTTTTCCTGAACTTTCCTAAGTTTTCCAATTAACTGAGGTAACTGAAAAGACCCACACATTTTGTGGTGTACAGTGTTTCCTTTCCCTGTTAGCAGTTGCTTTAGGAAGGCATCCATATTTCTAACTAAAACTTGAAAGCTTAAACCATTGCTAACTGTGCATGATAAGCACCAGCTGAGATGGATTTCAGTGGTAATTCTTACCTGGCTGTTCACAATTCACCTTCTTATTGGTTTGTGAGCAGTAAAAAGAAACAAATCTCTTCTCTGGAGAGGAAAAGACCTTCTTATGGAGAAGAATTTCAGAAAAGTTTCCTTTTCACACACTCTGAAGTGATGGACGGTGTCATACAGCCTGAGAAGCTGCCATTAAAGGAGATGCAGGGCAAGTGTACAGCCCCGCGTTAAACTAAACCAGTGAAAAGCCTACATACTCCAGATACCAAGCAGATACAGCACCTGTAGGCAAGGCAGTGTGAAAGTGGAAGCTGTGGTTGAAGTGTCCAGAAGCACAGTACATCTGAATGGGTACACTGACAGAGATATGTCGGTTGGGGAAAGGTAGAACTGCCCCGGATTGAAGTGGTGGTTTAGACTGTCTCCTCAGTACTTGAATAAGAAAAGTGAAAATTAACTGGTATCTTCAAGGTAGAGACAAAGTTGATACTTAAGGACTACCAGATTACTCTCCAAATGTGTGAGGAAAACAAGTCTGTCATACTTAAGAGCAATTCACTTTTTCCAAAATCCTCTAATTCCAAATTTATGTCATGAAGCATTCGAAGTCTGACTACTGGGGAAATGAACCAACCCTCCGGGAATGATGGTTGAAAACTACCTTTATCACAGAAAAGTGTGTGAAAGGTACATAATGGGACCTATAAATTTCAATGCTTTGGACTCCTATTACTACACGAGTAAAATAATAATCTTATAAAAATTCAAACAAGCATCCAAAAAATGCTACTTACATTGTTTCAGGAGTGATAAGAGATTCTCTCATTTGTCTCTAGCACCATTCATTTTCTTACATAGCTGCTGTGATGTTCTGCTATTTCTTGTCTGTATTCCTTGATTTAATGCTTTTTCTTGCATTTGAAAATAATAAGCTAAAACCTAAATGAAATTAAAAAACATCACATACTTCACAGGTTGGATAGTTTTAGCTGCACCTGATAATATGCTCAGCTAGCTGTCTCCTGCAGAAATGGTGCAGGTTTCTTCTTGCCTTCAAGTTTGTTCCTAATTATGAGGAAACTTCTGACTTCTCCAGTCATGAATTTAACAGCATTTCATTGTGTTGCAAACTGCCAAAGTGTGCTAAGTAACTGAGAGGCCCACCTAGGTATGTTTGTAATGTGAATATAACTAGAGACATTCTTATTCTCAAATACATTCACAAAAATAATAAATAATAAATAAATAAGTTAAAAATCCTCTTTCTAACAGGCCTAGTGGAAAGCTAGAACGTGTTTGAATAAAATATTCACTATGACTCCTTTATTTGCCAAAAATTCCCAGACCATGACTTCCTTTCGTAGTTCAAATGTCAAGCATCCCTTCCACTGTGGTCAGGGTGGCATGCAGGAAAAGAGGGAGACCCTAAACAGAAGTCTTTAATGATGACAAGCCTGGTTAACTCAATGACCCACAGCATCTTTTGTCTCCCTTTCTCCCCATGTTGTCTCCTGCTGATTCAGATGAGGGAAGCCAACTAGCAGAGCAGTTGCTCATGCATAGTCTAGGGAAAATGCTTTCTTCACCCTTGTGCATAGAGTGCAAAAGGCCCTTCAATTTCCTCTGTACTGTTTTTCGTTTTTTGTCTTTTTCTCTGATTGACTAGCTTTATATTGATTGAAAAGTCATTTCCTTTGCCCAGTCTTCTGAAAAACAAAATAAATGTTTTCTGTGACCCTAACTCTTAGATTTTTCTTTCCACAGAGCTAAAGAAAAAGTTTCCTGTCAATTATATTGAAGGAAAAATTATATTGTTGTTTTGTAGCACTTTTTCCTCCCTATGTGTCAAAAGGGAGCAAATGATGCATTAAAAGCCTAAAAGCTGAAATAAAGATTAGGTGTAAAGTGCTATTGATCCCTTTACGAAAAGAAGCTAAGACAGATTCCACTTCACTGTCAGGTTACATTTTCAGTAACTTACCCAGATGCAAAATTTGAAACTTCTACAAAGGAGTCTTTAAAGTGTTGTTGAAAGTATCAAATAAAATTAGACCAGACAGTAAAAACAATCATTAAAAAATGTCAGTGGTGCAGCTGAGGTCCTTTCAGTCTGCATTGCCCTAGTGTTTAATGTAGCCCAATACCTCAATGTTTAAGATGCCCATATGAAAATTCAGAACTGTAAAAACATCACTTATTACATTATCTGTGTGTACAATCTACAAATATCTATACATACATATATATGTATCTCTGTGTCCAGAATCTAGAAGATCTCGGGTACAATGTAGTTTGCATTGGACGGAGCAGAAGAAAGCTCCAGTTTTCATCTCCTTAACTCACTACTCATCTGAAGATGGCCTGAACATTCTGGAGATTATTACAAGCTAGACAAGTTCTAATGAGAGAACAAATTATTACTGTAAGTCAGTACAGTAGATTTTCTTCAAATTACTCTACTTTCTTGTTCCTGACAAACCTTTCTGTCATTCTTTTGCTTCAACCAGGATGCTGGACAGCAGCTGAAAAATTATGTGACATTAGCAGAGAGTACATAGTCAAATGTCAATCTTCTCTTTACCGCATTGATGTACCAAAGTTTACTATAAACCACCTACTCCAGGCATTTACATTCTTTTCTGCATCAATTCATAACTAAGTTTAGCTACCAGTTGTACAAAGTGAAGACATGATCAACCATGAAACTTCTGACTGTTAATTTTACAAGCTTGAAACACCAGAGACAGATAAATCTAAAGAAGGATTAGGCAGCTGCTGACTAAACTCTATAAATTAAAAAGAATTCTATAAAGCTAAGGCAATGCAATGAATCCCCTGATTCTCAGTAGGGCATCTTTAGAAAATATCCAGAGATTAATTTTGGGAAAAAAGCCAGAAAACCAACCAAACAAAAAACCACATAAAAAACACAAAACAAAACAAAACAAATAGAAGAAAATGTGAAACGAAAGGAGATGATGAACCTTCACTGTAATCTGACACATCTGAAAATATACTGGAGAAGAAACGCCACTCAAGAAACTCCTCTACTCAAGAAACAGTAACAGTAAGAAATTTTTGTAGATCAATGGGGTAAAACTCTTGAAATCCTGAAACACTCATCATAGTTCAACAGAAGGGGTCAAGCCTAAGGATGATAGATTATTTGGGGTGAACCGCTTAAGGCTAATACTGGAAGGGGCAGAAAAAAAATCAGATATTAGGGTTAAATTCAAAGCTATTGGAATCTAAAAGGAATTTCTAATTGACCTGTATACGTGTATTAGAAACCTGAGGAACAGAAAATACAAATTTCTCTTAAAAAAACCCTGTTTTCTTAGTTTGTCAAAGTACTGAACCCTAGCTTCACACAGGCTTGTGTCTTATGTTCCCATTACATTTCTATTTGGAACCATCGTACTTACGT
Organism: Actenoides hombroni; assembly: GCA_024336885.1. Taxonomy (NCBI): domain Eukaryota; kingdom Metazoa; phylum Chordata; class Aves; order Coraciiformes; family Alcedinidae; genus Actenoides; species Actenoides hombroni. Next base: position 87,750,835 of record WUAM01000431.1, on the reverse strand, counting down.
GTCCTCTTGTAACATAATGCACCCAGGTCATTCTGAGCAACCCATGCTGTGCCCTAAATAGACGTGACACTTTCAGATTGTCCCAAATCTCCTGACTACATTTTGGCTTCTGGTTAACCAAAAGGCAGAGCTCTGACTTTAGCTAGCATCTGGGCTAGCTCTGTCTAGTTCAGAGCCCTTTTGTATTTGTAACATAGCTGAACATGTGCCTGATCCATACTGAGGGTTCAGAGACCCAGCTGCAGCAGAAGCTGAGGCAAGAAGCTTGGACAAGAGTGTCATAGGGCTGACTTGAGTACTCTTTCCATGTTTAGTATAGTCTTAAATGGTGAACAGGAGCAGAATCTATGCTGTGTCAGTGTTCTAAAGGGGCAAAAATAACCCAAACAGTTACAGACTAGACGTCCTGACACAATGCCTTGAAAGAAATATTAGAGCACCTGATATGCAATGCTATTCATAAAATTTTCAAGGAGAGAAATTCAATGGATTCCAATGTAAACGAACTTGAAGTATCTCCATTAGCCAGTCCTGTGGTGCAAAAGGAGCGGATCTTTCAAGTTAACAGCTGGACTCAGGATCGAAAATCTATGCTATGCATTTTAAGCTCTTACTTTGCTCTACGTCTAGTTCAATTTAATGGAATAATTGCCTTTTACCAGCCAGAAAATACTAGGTGAGCTCCTGCAGTGTGTTCCCCAGTCTAATTTCAGTGAAAGGGAATCTAGTTCATGTACTTTAAGACTACTCCGTGATGCAACTGGAACATTGTAGGTTAGAATGATTAAGAGATTTACTTATTATGAATTAATAAATCATGAACAAATCAATTCAGCTAGATCATATCTGCAATGATGTATTGTTTAGTGCTTGCTTACAGCAAGCCCTTTAGCCAGTGCTCAATTGTACTCCATAATCAGTGAGGGAGATAGAGAATAGGCTGGAGCTTGGTTTTTACTTTAGGATGAATTGGCAGCTTGCCCACTTTGCTTGTAGAACTCAGACTATTTTGCCTGGCAGTTGATAATCCTCCCAAGCATCCAAGAACAAATTCCTACACTGTATGTTCCTGTCTGAGACTTTCCTTTTTCTGAATTGATTTAGGCCATGTGACACCAACCTTCAGGTATGGGCTATGAAGAAGGACCAGTAAGACATACATCCTTGAAAAGCAGTATATTTAATGGCTAACTGAGAGATTAAAAAGGAGAAAAATCAGCGAATTTATTAGACATCTTCTTATGGTTTTCAGGTCTAACAATGCTCTTGCTTCCAGAAGCTGTTTTCATGTATCTTCAAAACCGTCTACATTAATAGAAATTGTTCCATTTCAATATTACTTACAAAAAAATTTTCTTCATACCACTGTCACTGACAGCAGTTCTGTATGAGTTCAGGGAGAGAAACTTGTGACTCTATCCATTTTAACACACTGAAAGAAATCCATAGACAGCCTAGTGAAGGACAGCTATGGGTGAAGTTACTTGACGAATTGAAGAAATGACTCTCCCCTTTTCTTAGGATAATTATGATCCACTATGTGATGAAGATACATCACAGCTGATTTGTGACTTACCTGCAGCTGATGCGGAAAACAACAATGGTGAAACAGTAGCAGAAACTTCTCATGCATTAGCATTTGTATTACGTACTATGGGTCACTACAATACTTCTGCAGAAGATTCAGTAACCACTAAACTTGTCTATGTGTGTCTTTACTCCTTAAAGTCAGAGGGAACATGTCATGTCATGACAGCAACACATCTCCACTGTGCTTCACAGACATACCCTTGTAACGAATAATCTGATTTATTTTTTTTTCCTGCTTGTCAGGCTTTACATTTTGGCTGTCAAGGAGGATAAACAATGTTGTAAGATTTAGATAGCCTACCACACCCAGCAGCTGAAGTACATTGTCCTGTAAGTTGCAATTTCTTGTAACAAAATAGTATCAAAAGGCTTCCTTGTCTCTAAGGTAGAACACAAACAGTGAAAAATAATTCCAACATAATGCAAGTAATTTATTAGAAATATTTTAACCAGTTGAAGCAGTGAGGAATATGCATTGACTCAAGAACAAATAAAAACTACTTCAAAGATTTTTCTTCTTTCTTCTAAACTCCTATCCGTTTTTGTCAGAGCCATTCCTGCAGCCTTGCTTCTCTGTTAGTACTCGAGACAAAAATGACAAGGGAGATCATGTGGAAGATGAGCATCATGGGTCCACTAATAAACTACTTAGTATTATTATGAGTTATGTGTGAAGAAGAGCATCTGTTTGATGAATTTATTATTAGTTTGTATGTTGCACCCCCTTAAAGGAAACAACTAGGTCAGATGACTTTTGATGGCAAGGATTGATCTTGCTTATCCTTGGAGCAACTTATATTCCCGGAGGAGGAGAAAGCAGGGAGATTCATGAGAAGCTTAGAGTGTGCAGCACAAGAAAAGCCTGAGATACCTCTGAGAGTAAAAGGGAGCAAACACATTCCCAAGACTGACAGAAAAAGGGGCTTCCTAGGGACAGAAGAAATTATGCAGAATTTGCCACAGCGCAGAAAGCCACTGAGTTGAGAGAAAACAGACCTGGAAGCCAGAACTTGCCCTGCACAGAGGGGGCAAAGCAAGATTCCTTTGCAAACCTTTTGCTTTCTGCTGAGTTTTCTCAATTTTCAAAACGGGCCTGGTGTCACTCTTCTTCATATAAAATATCGCTTTTGGACTTTGGAAGACTTTTTGGTCTTTTTAGAGGAAGAGTCATTTCATTTCACTGAAAACTCCATGAGAGAGCAACTTGTTACTACCATGTCTTCAGATGATCTGTGGCGTTGGTAGTCCACTGCTACTGCTCTGCAGTGAGCTGACTAAATGTAAGGGGAAATGTATTCTGCTCTTGGCTGAAGGAAATGAAATAGAGGCAGAAAATGGTACAAGTAAAATCAAAAGACAAGAGGGATCAACTTTCTGAAAAATATTGATTGCATAGAGAAGGAGAAAAAAAAAAATACTGAAAGCATTCTCTCAGAGACTTTTCACAGTTGTGAGGGAAGGGATGTGTATGAAGAAACAGACTGCAGGATAGTGTAAAAGCAAACTGACTGTCCATAGGAGACCTCTATTTTTAGATTTAAAAGAACACTGTCTTCATCAGTGGATAAACATTCTGTGGAAAACAAACAAACAAACAAACAAATTAACTATCTTTTTAAAACTGGAAAAGAGCAAGAGTATAAACAAAAACAGAATGGAAGACATTTGCATATTTTCCCATATTAAGGCATTCTTGTTTAGAGAAACATGTCAAAGGGTTCACTCTCTGTAGCACCCACTATTTGTTTGCTCACACTGACCTAATTTTCAGGAGGCTTTAGGTTTTCATGTGTATAAGCAATTTATCATGAATACGTACACTGGGGTTTGTCATGCATGTACAGAACCCAGTTGTCAAGGAAAAAAGGTTGTTCATGGCAAAAATGTATCATTAAACCATTAAAACTTTATTGTACACAGTTCCTTATTAAATCAGACCTAAAATATTTAAATAATAATCTGTGCTAATACTTTTATGTGTAAAATAGTAAGCATGCTTTTATTCCATTTTACACAGCCAGTCCTTCTTTCTCGTCCATATTTACATTTTTCTTTTCATTAAGTATATATAGTTTAACACATTTAGACAGTGATTCTTCAGCTGGGGAATCAAAATGCTACATCAAAGCATATACGATATTTTCATCGTGTATTTAATGACAACATTTTGCAAGTGCATTAAAGTAATAATTGCTCATCAAACAAAATAAAATGAAACTTGGAAAAAAATGTAGAGCAGCTTTAATAAAGTATTTGAGCTGCAAGGAAAAATATTTAAATTTGTAATCAACACATACAAATAAATCACTCGCCAAATTTCCTAATATTGTGGTGCTAAGTAAGCTAATTATCCATATTAAATATTATTAAAATAGCATTTTTTCCTTTGAAGTTAACACATTTGTATTAATAAAACTATTAGATATGAGAAATATGAGAAACACAAACAACAAAAACATATGCACAATATAAAGTACTTATTCTTTCAGATGTTTGGACTTTATGCTGAAGACTGTCAGGGCATATCAAGGATGCTACTGTTTATAACAAAACACTAGAAATGCAGAAGACAGAGATCTCACTTCCTACTGCAACACACTGAATGCATTGCAAAGATTTAAATTCTGGAGTCAATATATGAAGAAATGAAATTTTTTTCACAGAGTCAAAATGTGTCTCTCCTATGTTCACTGGGTCTACACTGATGTAAACCTGACGAGAGAAAAAAAACCCAACTTATTGGCATTGTATGCACAGAATTAAAAAATGAAACGGTCAAACTAATTCACATAAAGAGTAGCAAGGACAGATTTTTATAATTATTCGTCATAAATGTTACAGCTGATATCCATTCCAACATTAGAAATACGTAAAGTTATGAAACTACCTTAACTTTGGCAATTGACCAGAAAAATAAAAATAGGACTCAAGTGGCTTTGTCCTAGAAAAAAAATGTTTACTCAGAGAAAAATAAGCATTATGTATTACCATAATTCTGTGAAGTGTGGCACTAAAGGTTAACTTTAATTAATTGCTTTAATTAATCTAGTGTCTACAAATGCAAAACACAACATAAAATTTCATGCATGTTGTATATATTTCATGGGAAATATGAAATGTTAGCATTCTCCTGTCTCCTAATTTGGGACAAAGAGGAATAGGAGAGAAGCATGACATCTGAAGAAATTAACATACGACATTTTCTCTTCAAAACAATCAGGAATGTTTAAATTTTTTGCAGCATTACCTGATGACTCCTGCATTTAATCAGTATAGCTGCTCATCAGCCCATCTGTAGCTGAATGAAAGTTAGAAACGGCCTTCACTGTTGTTAATTCAACTAAAAGGCATCTACAAGTTTTAGATATTCCACCTAGGTTGGTATGATTTCACCTCTGGAAATATATCTCTCTTCCTCCCTTATTACAGACAGTCTAAAAAACTTGACTAGATCGAATATTTAAGTTTTATCTGGTTAAACAGGGCAGCCTCAAACAGATCTCACGATCAAACCGAGGGCTGTTGTCAGCATAGGACATAAAATAACTGTGAAAAAAGCATGAGATAATGAAAGAATGTTTCCAGAGGTCTGATAAAGGGTATTGTTTATAATGCCCCCATTTACACTCCCTTTGGCAAGCTCTCTACTGACTTCACTTACAAATTAGGTAAAAGAGCATATTCTTTCTCTGATTACACTAAACTAGAGGCAGGGCTAACAAAGAAAATAAGCAACCTGGCTGTCTTTTTCTCCTGTGAGCCTTTCATGTGATCCACTGACATGTGACTGTCTATCTTTTGTCATTATAATGACAACTCTGCCCTTATTTACATCTTCACCTCTTCTTACATGAGTGTTTAAAAAATTTAGAAGGAATACAATAATTCTTTCCTAAAGCTGCTGGTGAGGAGGAGCAAAATGTAAAGGTTTCAGGCATAAGATGTGCATAAAAGGGAATGAATGGACAAAGAAGTAATAAAGATCTTAAGACCTAAGGCCCAAGCTAAAAATTACAAACTGTGTTTCACTTAGAAAGGGAGAATAACCTGAGTTTAAAAAACAAAAGAGAAAAAAACCCTCATGAGTGCTAAAGTCTGTTTAGGATCTTGTAAAATAAATTACCCTTTGGACCTCCTCCAGTTTACCCATATTCCCACCCAAATTGAACAGCTGCCCTTGACCACATATACGTGTTCCTGAGGATATTACGTCTGTTTTTTGAAAGTGCTTCAGCTCAAGCACGAAAAAAATGCTGTGTAAATAAAAATATTGTGAACAAATATCTCAGCATTCTGATTTGAATTTTCTCACAGCCTTTTAATTTGTCTAAAGGGTTTATTTTTTGCTAAAGCTAAAATAGTTTTATGATAAAATAAAACAAATGTTTGTTAAAGGTTTCTTGTCTTTCAACATGTTAGTCCACAGCATCAGTTTTTGAAATCTGTATACTTCTGATGAAGTCATTTTATACCAAGTAAGGATATTCTCTGGTGTCTGAGAGATTAAAAACATATTTGCCCTGGTATTTCATTTCATCTTCTATATAATTATGTTAAACTTGCTAATACTTTATTTTCATACAAGTCTGTGATTAATTTTTACAAACGTGATCAATAAATATGAGGGGTTTTATACCTGTGACTTTGCAATAAATCCTGTAAGAATTTAACGGAGTGAATGAGAAATAATCTTTTTTGTAACTGCTTTGCAACTTTTACAATTCAAGTGCTTTGTTGGCAAGCACTTAAACATAATAATGTTGAAAATTAAGCATATAAATTAAATAAAAAAATAAATTTGCTTTGAAAGTTGTTTTTGTGGTGTGTATTTTTGGGGTTTTGTTTGTTGTTTTTTTTTTTACTGTCTGGCTGACACTGTTTAGAACTGAATTTATATCCTATAGATGCAGCACATAGACAATCGTGTCTCATTATCATTCAAGGATTTGACTTAAGCTAGTTGGAGCTTCAAAATGTAAGTCTTTATCTGAACTGATGTGATGACTTCTTACTGTTGTAAGAGCATAATGTATCTCTGGGTTTTGAGACATATAAGCACACAAGAACTTTCAAAAGAGTATATTTAGTGAATATATCACATATAACTTGTAAGGTGCAAAGAGCAAGCACCTGTAGGTAATACATTTGAGTCCTAATAGCCAGAGATGTAATAAAATTATATCATCATTAAAAATTGTATTTACATGTTTCTGTAACCTCTACATCATAGTTAAGATACAGTTACAACTGAGGGCTAACTCCACCACTGACCTTTTATGACATTCTGCAAAGCTTATTGTCAGCACTATCATCTGCAAAGTAATGGAAACAAAACCCAAAACAATTCCCAAACCCAGATCAGTTTCCAACCACACTCAGCCATGTTATATGATAAAGTGATCCAGCCTGTATTTTGCACCTGTAATTATTTCCCATCATTCCCTACACAGCCTTTCTAGCACGTGAACTAGTCATACCCATATTTAAGAGGATGTTTCCTCCTATTCACTTTAGAATTGATACCTTGTAGATACAAACACATAGAGGCAATTTAATAGTCTCTCAGAACTATTTTCTCTCTCAGGTTATATGAATATTCCTTCAGACATCATTGCCTTGTTTTCACGTAAATCATCTGGTATACCACTGTAGGCCACAAATGCAGATTTATGCAATCTATTTAAGTCACATTTTGCTTAGTTGAATCTAACATGGTAAATGAATAAACATTTTCCACTTGGAATAAGCATGGTTGAAATATTTTTCAGTGTGTCTAAGCTCAAGCTTTAACTTTCTAAACACTGTAAAAACAAGTACGCTGACTTTAAATTAATTTAAATATATTTGTGTGAAGAATGTAGCAAATATTTTCAGATTTGACCTGTTTTTAAGAACACATTCTGAATCTCTGAAAGAAAAGTGAATTGCAAAGAGCAGAACAGATACAGATGTACTGCAAAATATTTGAACTGAGATTTTTTGAATTTCAAAGTGATCAGTTACATAAGGTCCACTTTTTCTCCACAGAAAACAGTGTTGTATACTGCAGAAAAGAATCACAAGAGACACGCTGAAAGAGTAGCCAAGCTACTCTTGTAGTACATAGTAACAAAGTGATACGAACTTAGTTTTGATTTCTCTGGTGATTCAACAGGTGGTACCTGGTATGAATGGCACCTTTAAATATCCTGATTGATTCAGGTGAGCTGAGGCTGAATTTCAGGCAAAGGGGAAAGTTCATGAAAAACAATGTTGGATTTATTAATATACTGAATTTGTCTCAACTACACTTTGATCACTGACTTAAACTAATGTTCTTGGAGTGAAGAAACATATGCTAAAGAAGAACTTGTCACGCAGGACATCTATAATTAAAGAAGATCTTCAATGAAAGCATTTCACAACACCTCCATTAAGCTTTGTCATACTGCAAAAAGAACATGAGCCTCTGTGTAAAGAGAAGTTAAACAACTGTCAGCTGAAAGCAGATGAGGGTTTTATTGGATACTTGTATTACTAATGCATGAAGAGGTACCCATGCAGAGCACAGCAGATACAATCATTGCTTTTAATCGTTGTGCAATTTTTATTACCAATGGAATTACTAAACAACAAAAAAAATGGGATAGATTTCCTTTAGTTTTACTTCAGGAGAAATCAATGACCTAGGTCACCAAGTTGTCACTGATCCTAGTAACAGCATCACCTCCACATGAAGGTGCAGGTAGGATTACTGTCTTGAAGACAACACAGATCAGGACATTCAAACCTCACTAGCTGGGTTCACCTAAAGGCTAAAGTATGGATAACGATTTCCAAATCTTCATTCTGGGAAGGAATATTATTTGACAAAGCAGTTACATGGAAAAAAAGATAACATGCATTTATATAATTTCTAAAGGAATAAATAATAGCAAAGAAATGCACATTAATCGGTCTATGTTACCTAATAGCAAAATGTGTTATTGTAATTTCCATACTGTTATTAAGTTTGTGCTAAGACCACAGTGATTGTATCTTGAGTCACAGTCCAACTATCTGGATTACTGGAAAGTACTTTTTTTGAAGTTTGTGTTCAGTATAGTCTAGGGAATAGACATTTTTAGTTACTTTTGATCAAGAGGCTATTATCAGCTCTTAAATTTTTCACATAAAAAAAAATTAATCTGAATTTTGAAAGCCTACAAAGATACTTGTTTTGTTTTGTTTGTTTGTTTTTTACTCTCCAGGTACTTAGCGGCTGTAAAATAGTGTGTATGTGTGAAATAATTCTTTTGAAAGTCCCCAAATTTG
>WUAM01000431.1:87674223-87741945 GCA_024336885.1 Actenoides hombroni | reverse complement strand
TCCCCAAGGAAATCATCAGGAGTTTAAAGAAAAAAAGTGTTCCCAGTCCTGAAAGATAACTTAGATTATTGAGTCTGTATGAAACAAAGATCATTAACTATTTCAGATAATGACACATTTCTGCTTTTTTTGAAATTCTTACATGTAATACTCAAATGTCAGCTTCATGGGTTTTTTAACTGTCCTAGCAGAACCTACTATTATAAATAATGCTTCAGCTCTAATTTTCTGCTTAAAAAAAAATAAAAAGTGGTGTTAAGATAGTGAAAGGTAGCTGACAGATAGAAGCTGGCATCAACATGATCTTTATTCAATGCTCAGTGTAAAATCCTTGGGGTTTTTTTAGGTTTGTTGTTTGGGGTTTTTTTGGGTTTTTTTTTTCAGGGTCCACACTGTTGCAAGTACTGTAAGGGTACCATGGCAAGGGTGGCCATAGCCAAAGGAGGAATCTACTGACCCTAGGTACTAGAAATTCTCACTTTGAGGTTTGCTTTTCAGATCTTCATTCGATTATTTCACTAATCTAATGAATGTATAAAATATATTTTACAATTTTAGACTTCAGTGCAATCCAGAACCTGTATGTGCTGTCTGGTCAGAGGCTCTTTCATAAAAATATGAGCAGGTTATAGTTCTTTATTTACAGGTATGGTTGAAACCATATGCCTTGGGAGTAAGAAGGGAGAACTGAGTGTTTTGTGTCCTTTATACTTGCACCTGGAAAACTGAGGTCAGAATATAGAGAACACGTGAATGAAGGTATATTTATTTGTTCATTCATTCATTCATTCATTCATTCATTCATTCATTCATTCATTCATTCATTCATCTGTGAGCCAACATCATTGCAAAGGACAGGAAATATACTTTCATCTGTTGCTTGTTTTAATCTCTTCTATGGTTTTCTTACTGGCTCTTTTACTCTGTCTGCTTACTGTTTCATTTACAGATTTTCTCAAGTACCCTCATTTTCAAAGGGAAGCTCACCTGGTTTCCATTGGACATCCTCAAGTCCTGTTGTGGTGTCAACAAAAGTCATCTACTTCCATCAGTACTACTTTGTATTTATATATTGGGCATGGCAGAAGTCAGACATGTCTCATTTTTCAAGGGCTAAATGGAAAAAATCTTTCATTCTAAAAGGTGGTATCAGATACTTGAGGTCAATGCTGTGAAAAACTAACATGAAGCAAAATCACAGAGATGCTAAATACTGCAGTTTTCTCAGGGAACAGCAATATGTCCATCAGAAATGTACATTTTCCTGTTTTCAAATATCATCAAAAAGAAGCAGAACAATGATCAAGCCTAAACAGAGGCAAAGAAACAGGTAAGGCATAAAATTCATTCAAAACATGAAGGCAGCAATAACAAGAAGGCTTTTTTTTCACATATGGGGATTTGTAAAACCAGACATGGGTGCTACAAGACTTAAAAGGTGTTCTGAATCAATTCAGAAGTTTGCCAATTTGAGCTTAAGCCAAATGATTACCCAATGAAGAGTAACAGATGCACCTGATGACATAGCATTCCAGTTCAAGGACATAGCAGAAATATCACTTTAGTTCTCCCCAGTGACAGACAAAACTATTGATTGCACATTTACAGCTCAAGTGCTTTTTCTTTTTTTTTGTCCTTTCTAGAATCTGAAGTGTATGAAGAGCTTGTGGGTTTGGCTTCAATTCAAGGCCAAACAAAGGGCTCTGACTTTCACTGCAGTCTGCAGAAGCATTTAAAAGCTCTGCCTTTGGATTTGTGCAAACTTGTTGATCTTTCAAACAAGCATTTTCAACATCTGGAGCACAGAATAGCACAATATTTCCTTTTGTTTTCTGATTGAAAAGTTTACAGGTACTAAAATCCACCTGAGAAAAGGTTAACCAATAACTTGAATCCAGTTATATCTTGTACGCTATGAACTGAATATCTGAATCACTGATAATTGATCTGCTGAATCCAGTCACCAAAGAGATTAAATTAATTTGCATTACCTGAAAGCATATATTGTTTTTATAGGCCAGAAAGACAAAGACAAAACAGACTAAAAAAACCCCACCCAACAGTTCACATTTTTTTAATTTTATTCACCGAATAAAGGATTTGTTGAACATGTGATGAGAGCACATTATTGTTGTTTATATTTAGCTTAAAAGTAATTAAAAAAAATATTAAGACCCAAAAGCTAATTATTTAGATTATTTTTTTAATTATTATTTATTTTCAGATCTTTATCCAAACATTAATATCTCTTTCCTACTTTTAGGTAAACGTTAAAAGAAAGAATCTATTTTAATCACTTTCACTTTTTTTAATATTCCTTCTTATTTATGTGGTAGAAAAATGATCTGCACATACATAAAGAGCGAAAGTACTTTTCCTGACCATATTATTCACTCCTTTTTTCTCTCTCTTCCACTACACTTTTCCCAAAGGAGGGGGAAAATAAGGAGGAACTACTAAAACTAGAGTGAGTGCAAATTTTTTTCGTATTTTCGAAGTCATCACTATTAATTTTTTATTTATGTTTTCAGTCTTTATGACTGATACTAATACAAAGGTTATGTAGTTTCTTTAAGTAAAAATCATAACAGAGGCAAACTGTCATCCGGTTTCACTGAGAGACAAGAAACTGAACAAAGAATGTCCCACTGAGAAACTGTCTTTTAACTCAGGAACTGAGGAGATGAAAAAAGGCTGCCGGAGAAGACAAGCTGGAAAGAGCTGGACATGAGTGTCACTTCATTGCCTAGTACTGTAACTGGAGCTCCTGTGAAAGAGAAAGGAAGACTGTGTCTACTACATCTGGAAGTGGTACATCACAACAGGATCAGGTCTGTAGAGGTCATGAAGAGCCAGCGTCCACACCATGCACATTTTGATGGGAGTTCAGACTACCTCTAGTTTGCTGTCATGGTCTGAATCCCCATCAGCAGCTGGAGTGCATTTGGGGTGTTTAAAGGGTAAATTTTCCTGGTTTGTTTAATCTGAAAGCATATCAGATTGTATACTCTGAGATGGCTATGAGATCTGAATTAACACATTAATCAGAGAGAATGGTGAATCTTTCCTTAAAAGCACTTTGCCGATTCAAATAAAATTGTTAATGTATACTCAAGGAGCTCCTACTTGAAGATGGGAACTTAGGTAGATTGAATGATTGTCGCCCATCCAGAATATATTAGCACTGGTACTAAAATGATTTCCAGTTCTCTATTTCTAGCAAAACATTAAGCTTACCCTGTAAGTTTTCTTTTCCTTTTTTCTTCCCAAGGAAGTGTGACTGTTTCAGTTTGCCTTCAGAGATGAACAAGTTTGCAGTTAGAGAGTTATGCCATTCAGAGAACTGTGTAAATGGTGGTACTTGAAGGGAAGATTAAAAGACCTGCTTAATTTTCTTTAATATTTTTCTTTGTACCCTTTGGTGATCTCAGTGTATCAGTATGTAATATGATACTAGCTTTGATTCTTCTTACTTCCTAAAATGTTACCATTTGTGCAAATATTTTAATTTCTGTCATGCTGCAACTGAAATTCTTTCCTCTTCTGTGCACTGGGCTAATGAAAACACACAACAAAAGTACTATATATAACAATGCTGTATGTGAAGAGCTAAATAAAATTTTGAATCCCCTTAAGATTTGATCCTATACTCAAAGAAGACAAGTATGAAATCTACAGTTAACCAGGCTGTTGAAGCTGCCTGTGCCCAGAATACACCTGCTGATCAGAGACCATTTTGTGGGGTTTCTTCTACAATGGAAAGAAAGGAAGACACATTATGGATAAAAACGTGCATTAAAAGTGATGTTTACAGCTTTGGTGCAGCAATTACAAAAACACTGGAAATACAGTAGCAAATAGACAAACAGGTCGGTTCTAAAAGGTTCATAAGTTATTAAAGGTGGGTAAATTTTCTTCTAAACTCCTGACTAAAATTATAGGTGACAAATTATGTTTGTTGGTTTTTTGTTCGTGTTCATTTCTTGTCAAATTATATTACACCATCAATTATGTCCTGGTTATTCTTTGCAGCGTTGCTTAAGTTCTGTGGCAGAACAGGTTCACCTAGCCAGCCCAGACAGAATGAGGTTATTTAATGCATCAAAATAACTAGCAAATATTAGGATACAGTGGTTTATTTATGTTCTTGGGTTTTCTGGGTATGTTCTTCTCTAGTAAAATATCATTATGAGATTTCTTTCATTACTAATTTCTGAATTTAGAATTTGGAAAAAGGTGGGGTTTTTTTGCAAATGGTCCTTCAGGGACTTTTTATTTTAAAGTTGTAACTTATGTATATGCACTACAAAAACAATCTATTTTAAAAAAGAATGACAGAAATAACGTTTTTAATTGTTGCACATGAAAATATTACCAGTTACTCCATATTTTTTCTTACAAAACTAGCTAACTGAACCTAGGATTCATGAAGGAACCTTAATTTGCTATACATGGACATTCTGGTTTTTGACTTTGTAATCTCTATGCTTAAATGTAGACCACTGAACTATTTGGGAACCAGGGTTGTTTTATATTTGTTCTCATGTGAAATACACACATATTTTAGATTTCCTGTGTTGTTTGTTTTCAGCTAAAATAAGGTTCAGCTGACAGAGTAAATCAATTGCATTTCTGCTTCTAGCACTTCTTGTGAAAAGTCTCTTAAATAATGTTTCCCTTTTTCATTAGATTGTAATGCACAGATGTTCTCCATTGCTTTCTTCCTCTCTTTCTCTGTCTCTCTCCTTCTCTTGCCTTTTATTTAATATTCCAAAGGCAAATACAGTGATTAACAAGCAGCATCTTATTTGAGCTCCCATTTTCAAACACGGCAGGTCAAAAAAGCTGTTTTACCTGGGCTGAGATATATAATGTTCTGCTCCCAGGTGAGTCTCTCCAGGACACAGAAAATGAAGCCTGATGGTGCAGAGTTATTTCTTAGGTGTATTTGTGGGCCACTAATTTCCATGGCCTTTTCAAGCTTACTACATTCAATAATATTTTCTCCTTATCCTAACTTCTTCTACTTCCATTCCCACCTTAAAAAACCAATACCTTGAAGTCTGAGTTTAAAAAAAAAAAATCAGCCTACCTCTAATACATACTTTCTATTTCAATATTGATCAGTCTTCTTTTGAATCTCAAAAAAATATTTAACCTTTTTATTTATGTATGGCTTCTCTCATTTTTTTCAACATCTATTTTCAGAATAATTTTATGAGAAACACAAAAATAACAGTGCACCAGAATAAAATGGAGTAAAACAGAGACTAAGTTCACAAAGTCTAGCTTCTAAATAAAACCATTATAATTTCTCATTATTTCACAGCAGTAATATTCCTAATAATGATAGCAACCATTTTTATAGTTTGTATAATATTTCATAGCCTAAGAACTCTTCCTGTTTCAAGAATCCCAATTAAGCTTCCCATTGTTCCTCACATAGTAATCCTTCCCCTTTCACCTGACTGGTTGCCTCCAAAGCCTTAGGATTCTTCTAGGGAATGGGACTGCTGTCCCTCAAGAGTCTGCTGAAACACTACTGCCACGGATGTTCTAAAAACCTCAAATATATTACGAAAAAAAAATTAAAAAATTAAGAGATAAAATATGCATTAAATATATGGTAATTTTCTTCTTTTGGCAAATAATAATTCAGATCTAAAAAACTTTTAATTATTTACAATATACGCCTCTGAAAAAAAATATATCCTCAGCAGTATATAGCAAGTGTGTGTCCTGGTTTGAGTTAGAACAGTACCCCAGTTATAGCTGATGACTGAGAAGAGTCAGGAGTTCCAGTAAAGTTAGCCAGCTGTGATTGAGATTGATGGGCTTTAATAATATTCTCATCCATGAAAACTACTGATAATTTTCACACAAACTTCAGATTCCAGATAGAGTTCTACGTGGCTATGAATCAAAATATATAAAAAATGTTTACACCTTCATGAGAAACTTCATATCTGATGTGAGTTCAGTGATGGATATTTTCTGTTAACGTAGAGAAGGCCATGATCTCCAGACGTTCCTGTTCCCAGAAAGCAGCACCAATATCATCAGAATTTCCAAAATGGAAGAAACAGTGAATGGATACTGTCAGATAAGAAAATGCAATATACCTGTAACAGTAGCTTTTAAAATTATTCTTATTCTTCATTGACCATAGGGTTGGGCTATTTTATTTCTTGAAGGTTGCAAGCATTTGCTTGTTTCTTTGTTGTTGGCTGATGGTTTTCAGGGGAAGAGGGGTGTTGTGTTTTTAAAATTTATTTATTTGTCGACTGAATACAGGGAGATTTGGAATAAATCTGTAACCACAGTGGGTATTTTTCAGATTTTGGGGCAAGTTATGGAAAAAGAAATCAACAAAGCTTGTAGCTGCTTGTTCAAAGTATACATAACTTGAATGTGAAATGCCATGAGCAAAGATACCTTTTGGCATCTCACTATTTCAGACTGCACTAACATGACAATGCAATATGCTGTCCTTGTCAATTTAAGTATCTTAATGTGCAACTTCTGGTAATTGGAATATCAACACATAGAAACATGAATGGATTTCACCCGGCCTAGCAGATCTAAAACCAAAACAACTTTTAATAATTAATAATAAAATTATCAACATTAAATTTTCCCACTATTATGGTGTTATTATAAGGTATACAATGGCAGAGTGCCTATCAATAAGCAACATAAATTTATCTGCCTCTGAATTGGACCATGAATTTCATATGCACTGATTTTCTGGGAAAGACACCTCTTACAGTGTGTAAGTTTTTTGTGTCTTATGCTTTATATGTAAGAAATAAGTTTTCTTATGTCGTCCCACCCACTTCACAAGGCACAGTTAAACCTACGCTAGACTCTATTACCATGTTTCCCAGTAGTATGCACTACTCACAGTATAAAGCTGTTTTGCAGGTGGTCACAATCAAGATCCAGTTATGGTTGGATCACTAAAGTGTCTGCTACATAACTGCCTAACTGCCCAAATGCATAAACTTAACTATCCCGATAATGAGCTGAAATATTGTTAGAACATCACTGAAACTTAGATACAGCTGCTAAGATGTTGTTGGGAGGTGATTTATTTCTCTTGTTTAACTTGATCATTGTTCACCACATGTATACTCTAAATTGTACAGCCTGCAACAATAGTAAGAAAACCAATTTCTTGCTTCTGCCTTTGATACTCTTTTCTGGCAAAAACACCTACTAAGTACTTTAGAACACGTGCTGCAACTGTTTCTATTCTCTATACAATAGAATATATTAATATTTATTGATAATAATGTTTATTTCATATTTTCAGAATTTCAGCTTTTGCTTTCTCAAATAAATCGAGCAAGAACAGAAGGTGAGTTTTATGATGGGACATAGACCGTGTCTCTGTGTAATAGCCTGTTTTCAAAACTGTAGTTGCCCTCGCCAGGAATCAGGTATTTTAGCAGCATGAGCAAAACAAAGCTAAAACATAGTCATACAAGTTTCATAGCTATGTACACCATCTATTTTCTCTAGATAACTAATACCAAGTACTGGTATATCAATGTCTTTGAAGGGTTCCAGGGGAGAGAGGTTTCTACTCTCTTGCTCTTTAATGGGACCACTTAAGTGAGCTGCTGAAAACCCAGTACAGATAATGGATTCTAACATCGCACAAGCTGAGAGGAAAGGAGTGTGCAATTTACACATTTCACTTTAGTGGTAGTATTGATTCTGTCCTATAAACCAACTTGTCCCCAGAAAAGACAAACAAAACAATGTTTGAACTGAAATGCACAAACCTGTCCAAAGCATGTTTTCTGGAGGAAGAGAGAGACAGAGAGAGACAGAGAGAGAGAACAACCTAGAAAAGCAAGGGGGGACATAGCTTTCTTTTTATTCTGATAATGGTCCATCTGTGAAAATAAAGGGTGTGAAAATATTCAAAAGTGTCCAAGAACTTTTGCAAGGTGGACGGAGAAATATGCTTTCATTCTGATAACCTTGAACTTTCAGAAAGATGTAACAGAAGAAACTAGATGATGGGAAACATGAAAATAGTGAGAGGGCATTGGATGGTGTCACGTTTTAATCCCACACAACTCCTCTGGTGGGAGAGGGGAGAGAATCAGAAGGGTAATAGTGAGAAAGCTTGTGGGTTGAGATAAAGACAGTTTTTATAGATAAGGCAAAAGCCACACATTCGAGCAAAGTAAAACAAGGAATTCATTCAAACATTTCCCATCAGCAGGCAGGTATTCAGCTGTCTTCAGGAAAAGCTGGGCTACATCACACATAATGGTTTCTTGGGAAGACAAATGTCATTCTGAGCATCCCCTCTATCCTTCTTCCCCCAGTTTTATATGCTGAGCATCATGTCATATGGTATGGAATATCCCTTTGGTCAGTTGGGGTCAGCTGTCCCAGCTGCGTCCCTACCCAGCTTCTTGTGCACCCTCAGTCTTCTCACTCGTGGGGTGAGGAACAGGAAAGACGTTAACTCTGTGTAAGCTCTGCTTAGTAATAACAAAAACATCCTTATATTATCAACACTGTTTCCAGTACAAATCCAAACCATAGCCCCATACTGGCTACAGTGAAGAAAATTAACTGTATCCCACCCAAAACCAGCACAGATGGATTTAAAAGTACAGGGCTGTATGCATGTGAAATCTCTTCTGGATAAAGGTCTTATTTCTATTTTGAGTAGTACTAGAGACAGGCAAGCCTTATTCTAAGCCATATTAACATAAACTTTGTCAGCAAACTTGTCAAAATTAAATAAACAAAGATGATGTAAAATTCTGTTTTCTGGAAACCAGCAAGAATAAATAAGAAAACTCTTCTAAGTGCCTTAAAAATAAGAGTAGAAGCAGCCTACACAGATTCATTAAGAACAAATCATGTCAAACCAATCTAATTTCATTGTATAAAAAGTTAACAGCACTTGTGGATGAGAAGTATGTCACATATGCTGACTTTAGTAAGGCTTTTGACATTGTTGCACATGACATTTTCATAAGCAAGCCATGGAAATATAAACTAGATGATACTGCTGTTTGGTGAGCATAACTGGTTGGAAAACCACACAGAGAATAATTATCAGTGGCTCACTGTCAAACTGGAGAGATTTATCAAATTGGGCTCTTCAGGAGCCTGTCTTTAATTTAATATCATTCAATATTTTCATTACAATGTTGGATGATAGCACAGAGAGTAAGCCTATTAAATCTACAGATGACACCAAACTGGGACAGATGCAAAGACATTGGAGGACAGGATTAGAAATTGAAATGGCCTTGTCAAGTTGGAGAAGAAAAAGCAACATGTAAATCAATAAGGGCAAATATAAAATTCTATCCTTAGAACAATAAACTCAACAAATCCATAATGGGGAATATCAGAGCAGTATTGTCTCTGCCAGATCTATTTCTGTTTAAACAGGAAGATTGCATTTGTCTAAGTACTGCTGTTTCCCACTTCAGTTATGTATCCAATGAGGCCAATCTGGTTTGCCCCAAACATCCACTGTTCATTTCCTTCTCTTTGTCACAAAGTGGTTTTGAACATGTTCCATGACCCAGAGATTTTTTCATTTCTTCTTCTTCTGTCTCAAGTGCTATACTTTTTACCAAACAAGACTGCCTCTGAATATTCAGAGTATTCTCTTGTTCCTACAGTCTTTGACTCTCTTCTCCACTCAGTACACTTGTATTTTTATCTTCCACCTCCTAGTTCTCACCAGCTTCTAAAAGACATAAACAAAAGACCTTCTGCAAAGTATTTATTCTTCCTTTTCATCTTATTTTTTTCCAGTTCTTTCCCACTTGTCTCTGGTGTCTCCATTTACCTTGATGAACATATATATGAATTAGTTGTGAATCATGTAGATCTTTCTTGATGGTGATCTTGCAATACAGTGGCATTAGCAAAGACCTATGCATTGGTTTTCTAAAAGAGAGAGGGAAACCCCAAACCCCTACATAGACATTTTCAGTTGTAATATTGGGGTTGGTATTAAATAACTGGAATCAGTATTCATCTTGATAATTAGATTGTTTCCCAACAAGAAATCCAAACCCTGAGAGAATCCTGTGGTCTTCAATACCTTGGAGTAAGCACTCAGTTCTTCCAGTGTTTGTTGAAGGCACGTAATTGGAGTAGCTGTGTGTTTTGATAGCAAGACCTGGAGAAAGGTGGGAAAGTGATTTTAAAGACTCATGTCTCCTAAGTTCCAAAAAACCCACTGACAGAATCTGGATTTTCCATCAGCCACTCACCTCCAACCCATCTCTTCCACTACATGGAACCCTTATCTTCTATTTTGTTATGTTGACTAGTTCAAGTAGTGACTTACGTCTTGGGTTAGGCAAGAAAAAGATTATTCATTCATTGGTTTTCTCTCAGCTAACCATCATAAATCTACAGATCATTCTGCTCAGTTAATCATGTCCCCAGAAACATTTGGATCAGTCAGGCTGCTGAGTGGATCTGCAGCAGCAAACAAGGTTAATTAAAGAAACACAGGAGTAGGGTTGACTTCCAAAGTTACAATTCAGCACCAAAGATCTAAGACTGAAAAGCTGCAAATGAGGCATCATTTAAAAAAACTTAAAATCTTAAAGAAGTTGTGGATCAAGAGGACAGAGTCCAAAGGGAAGCAAGGGAAATGATCAGAGTGTTAGGAAATATGTACAATGATACAAAATATATACAATGATACAAAATATGTACAATGATACAAAAGTGAAGTTTTTCTTTCTAAAGTTCTCTCTAAATGAAATTTCTTTTGTGACTTTCTGTCAGTATCAGCATCTAGTCCCGAATTAGCTCCTGAACCTTCAGAACCAAAACATATCACTCCGAAAGACAAGTCTTTGTGCATTTGTAAGCCTTACTGTATTGCAATATCACTGTAGAACTTGAGTCCTCTAGAGCAGGCTTGTTATCATGAAAAGCTTTTATGGTTTCTTCTTAACCTAAATCATTCTAAACATTTGCTAGTAGATTTCTGGGGGAGGAAAAAAATCTCAGTTTTGACTGAGAAATGTATAAATAACATCTCTTTCTCCTCACCACCAGATTCATCTGATTGTTTTGAAGCACAATGCAATAACTTAAAAATAAGTAAAACCTACACAGTAATATTTAAAAAAAAACAAACCCCAAACTCGTACTTGATTATCTGCTTGTAAATGGCAAGTTTAGGTGCCTCTGTGACTCATTCTAGGATACTTTTTAAGAGCACCTCAGGCCAAGTATGGTTATGAAACAACACTTTTAGTCTTACAAATAGTGTTTAATCCTATTTCTTCACAAACAAAAATAAAGACATTATGCCCCTTCCCTTTTAATTGTATATAGATCCTCTTGTGTCAGGAAAAAAGAAAAAGGAGAGACAAAAACCATCTCTGTGTCCTGCACTATTGATATAAAGGTAAGAGTATAAATCTCACTTAATACTGCAGTTGGGAAATGAATATACAATCCCTTTGATTAAAAGTGAATGTCACATTAAGAAATCCATAAACAATATCTCATAAAATTAAGACAGTGCTAATGATAACATAGAGCATGACAAGCCCTGAGTTTGGCCTTATTCCCTACCTTTTATTTTCACACTGGAGGTAAATTTCCTGTATGACTCAAATCACAAGGGCTTAGCTGAGTTAAGAAGTTAAATAAAACTGAAAATACAAAATATAAAAATACACATAAAATACAAGATTTGTTCAAGTACGGGTTGCAAGTTTAGTGATTTTAATGCCATTTACAAATACTGCTATTTTACAGGTCATAAATATGAAGAAATTATTAAATTATACTTTCCTTCCATTAATATTCTTATATCACTGCAAACAATGAAGAGTATAGATATTTTTCCTGTCAGTAGTTTCTACTGTATGGTATAGATTCCTTGTTAACAATAATAGCCTGATATTTTTAGTTCCAAAAATCATTTATAAGGTTAATTCTTTATATTTTTATTATTTTTTAATCAGACACACATGTATCTAATTTGTATGTAAAGTCGCTAAAGGGAAAACCTCCCACATCAACATCTTCAGGAAAAGTATTCTCACTCAGATAACTCATCTGGAAAGACTGCAATCTAACTGAATACCTTAACTAGCATGAACATGCTCATTTAAATCAGATATGAATTAGTATCTGTATGTTTCTTCTATAAAATCAAAAGTGAAGTAGGATTATTACATTGCATAGGTGGAAACAAATTTGTTAAACATGAGGAGTTTTTAATGTTGAGGATAAAAAAAAAGAGTATAGGACTACAAAGGATGTTTGTGCCAATTCTTAGATAAATAAAATTCACTTCAGCTAGAATCTACAACTCATTGTTTTGGATATATCTCCCTTCACATTCTGTGAAAACGGTAGGCATCAGCTACTAATCATGTATTAAAACCTGTACTTAGACACAGTTACTTGACACATTTTGAAATTCTGAGTTTTACTTCCTGATCATTTTAGAAATTGTATTTAAATTAATGTACGAGCTATGTCTCTGCAAAGATGTAGTATGCACATTATAAAAATGAAATGCATTGACAAAACAGGTGAAAACATGTTTTAATAAACGAGTCATGAAAACTGGTAAATGGTGGGAGATCTTGCCAAATATTGAAGGTTTTCAAGGCAGCTTTTTAAAACATAAAAGCCAAATCAGCCAGCCATGCATGTTTCATACAGACTTGTCAATTATTATAAAAAAAAATCAGAGTTTAGGATGTTTGCTGCTAACAGACCTTTTTCATAATAAATGACACATTCCTAAAAAAAAGTAATGCATTTGAATGATGCTGGCTTCTCAGGCTCAAAACCAAAACAACTAAAATAACAAAATAACAACAACAACAACAACAACAAAAAGCCAGATAAATACTGTGATTTTATGAATCATAGACAGCAGAAATAACCTTTCTATGGTGCTGTCTACTTTGGATTTTCAGGATTATTATGAACATTAATGGATAACATCGTGTATGTTTTGCTATTCCTTTTTTATATTACAGACAGCAGAGAGTAAGTACCCTGAAGGCATTCTAGAATTTTGCTAGGAAAACAATAACAATGAAAGAAGAAGTGTGCACTGAAATTAAGCAAGTTTTCACTTTTTCTAGCTAGGGTCAAAAATATGCTTTCGAGTCAATGTCCCTGCTGCCACTCCTAACTGCATACAAACTAGACTTATTTGGAACAAAACTAATTTGGAATATTCATTCCAAGAATGCACCTAATATCCTCCAGCTGCTAATAGGATATAGACTACAGTCAGTCTGAAGTAACCCTTGCCTCCCAAAAACATCTATATAACATGGATCCCAGGCTCCTGGCACTAATTGTTTCATACCACAGGTCCATACCTATTGTGGTGCACTGCTTGGTAATACAGTCCTAGAGCCATCTATCATAATTGGCAAAACAGATTCAGGCTATGGGGTTTGAAATGTAACTACTAAGTTCAAGACATCACAAAGATCCTTATTAGTGTAGCTCCCCTGTACAACTGAAGCCTTTGAGACTCATATTACTGGTGATTTTGTTCCCAGAGGTGGACATACACAAATCCACCAAGTCCTGATGCTATGTGTTCGTTATTGTCATGGTACAGTTCCAGCAGATGAACCCTTAATCTCCAACAGCCACTTATTTGCTGAGTAGCATGCTCTTATTTGTATGAGGAAAACCTCCGCTTACTTTCCTGCTTCAAATCAGAGAGTGTGATGATTAAAAATCAGGTCTTACAGTATTTAAAATTATCTTTTGGGACAGCCCACGATCAAATTTGTCAGTATCAACTGTTACACTTGCTCTACTCCAGGCAAAAACACAGGCAAAAAACATCTTGAGGCAGCTCAGCTGTAAATGGAAACTGAGCTGGGACAAAGTGGTGTTGTCCACTTCAAGAGACAGAATATGTTGACTGAAGTTACTTCAGCAAAATAAAATATCCTACTTAGAATCTGTAATCAGGTAAGTCATGTGATTGTTTCAGTGTTTATATTATTTGCAATATTAATTTTCTAACATTAGTATTGATTAACTCTAGACAGAAAAGGATATATTTTAAAAAGCAAACACTCTTCAGTAAAAACCAGGGAGAAAAGCAGCTGTGGTCTTCCCTGTCTTGCTCAATGACACAGCAAATCAGTTGTGCAAGTGAGGATAGAGACCATATTTTCTGAGCCATAAGCCTGAAAATTTAATCACAAAGTTATTTTTATTCTCTATTTAAGTATAATTATCATTGGCTATGGAAAAACACTTTACCAAAATAGTTTGGGGAGTAACCAGTAAGGAAGAAAAGAAACTTGTAGTTAGTTTCTGAATTAATAAAAGGAAAAGTTTAATATATATACTTGGAAAATATCTAGCACAGTTAAACAAGATTCATGTGAAATATACCCAACCGTCAAAAAATGAAGGCAATTAGCAGCAATTATAGAGCTTCTTTCCCAAAACTATGTATTGTAAATCCTTTTAATCAGGGAAAGCACCAATAACATCAAGCCATTGTGTGTCTGAACAGGAAGCCTAGTATGTAAGAACACTTTGCTCTTAATTAACTTTTGGATAGCACTTTCTGCAGATTACTATCAGCAGAGGTGCTGCATAGAGGAAACTATGTATTTTAGATTGCTATTAAAGGATTAATTGTATTTTTAAGTGCAATATGGTAATGAGAAGTAATGGTTGTTTGCTGGAGGTATTCTGTACTTAATAGGTTGGTGGATTAAACAGTCCCTGCATTAAAAGGAATTACTGTATTTCTCATAAATACCTTTGAGGATAAATTTGCTTTCAACTGCTGGAGGAATTCTTTGATACAAAACATGAAGGATTACATGGAGGTGACAGGAGAGGTAGTCTGCATCTGTCAGGTGTGCTCCTGATCACAGGCCAAGAAAACTTACAAAGTAACCTGGGGCACGTTACATTTAGAAACCGAGCCCTGTTATCAAAAATCAAAGAATCCGATGCAGTTGAATGTTTTGTATTTGGAAAAGAGAAGAGATGAGGTAATGCATTTGGAATTTATTGTGTTTCTGTACTAGCTACACTTTTTCTACTGTGCTCACTAACCCCTCAGTTAGAGGGCAACTGTGTTTATAACAGTATCTGCTACTGTAATGTAAAAATGAAGCTGCTAAAGTTAAGTTCTCAGTTTTTTTTTTAACACAAGCCCCGAGCCATGACCACAATGAGCAATTTAAGGGGGGGGGGGGGGGAACCCAAGAAAAAAAACCCCAAGCCCTAACAAAAAATATACCAGGAAAAAAACCTTAAGGACTTATCCAGAGTGGATACTTTTAATCTGCTGCTTCAAGACTGGGTAGTTTCATACGAATTATTTTTCATGGGAATTTCACAATAATCTGTTCTAACCCCACCCACTCTTTCATGTTGGATACAGCTGGTAATTGTGCAAGGGCATGGGTGGGGGAAAAATTGCTACTGCGATTTTGGAGTAATTTAGTTTCCAGAGACTGAAGACTTTCCTTTTTAGCAAGTGTATAATCTAGAGTAAGCCTTTTCCTGTAAAAGATGTAGACTTGATGTACTTCGTTCCAACCACACTGCAGGTATGGGGAGCTGGCATTGCTGTACGGCCGAAGAGGGAGACAGTAAGATTAAGGGGGGGCTTAGCTTTGATTTGGTTGGGTGGGGAGGACTACAGAAGAGGACTACCACATTACGTGGTGAGTGTGCACACATACCTGTATAATGCCATGGAGAGGGAGAAGGGGACACACAAACTTTAAAAGATTTCATTAGAAGAAAGGAAAACAACA
Organism: Actenoides hombroni; assembly: GCA_024336885.1. Lineage (NCBI taxonomy): Eukaryota > Metazoa > Chordata > Aves > Coraciiformes > Alcedinidae > Actenoides > Actenoides hombroni. Next base: position 87,726,142 of record WUAM01000431.1, on the reverse strand, counting down.
GTTTTTTGTTATAAACTGTGACTGAAGTCAGAATCAACAAGAAGGAAATGTAAAAGAGAATAATGCAAGAGAAAAGATGTTTAGATAGTAGCAGACAAATAAAAACCTGTTATTCACAGCTATATAAAACATGAAAAAATATTTAACTTAATTTAGTTTGAATACCAGTGTACCACTTGTTGTGTCAGTTTTCAATATAACTTTTCAGTGGTCCTCTAGATGTAAATAGCTGAGAACCTTTGTCTCTTAAAGTGTTACAGGATGAAGAGAAACTAAGAAGGAATGCTACTGGAGAGAGTATGGATATAGAAGAGCAACACTGATCCCACAACTTTCTCCCTGAAAGAAATCTCTCCTGCATCAACCTGAGATACTTTCTTTCCTGTTTCAAGAGATCCTTCAGCCCTCACACTTCCTGACAGATGCCTTTTTCAGTAAAAAAGCTTAAGCTTCCCTTAAGTATGATTAGACTTGAAAAAAAAATCAAGCAAGCTACAGCTCTTTTTATTTATTTATTCGAAGAGGCTTTAAGATCGTTTCTATTCCGAAATCTGTTTGTCAAAGACAACAGACTGTGAGGCCCAAACAAAAAGTTAATAGCTCCTGATGAGTGATTCCGCGCCCCCCACCCCCAAATTTCTAGATCTCTGTTAGATGGAAGGATACAAAATCATTTAACTATTTTTTACTTGTCAGCTTCTCCTGCACTTTTTCTTATGAAGTTGGAAAACAAATTGAAGTGTAAAAATTCTATTGTTTTACAACACTAAGTTAAAAGTCCTACAGCTGTTTCTCTTCAAAATATACAAATAAAATGCTACCATGCTCCAAGATGTAATTTATGTATTACTGTCTTGCATGGAAATAACTAGAATTGTGGTTTCATAAGGTATGATGTTAATTAAAACTTGACTACATGAAGGCCACCAGATTTTTTTTTTCCATATTTTTCCATATCATATAAAAATCATATGGAAAAGAAGATAAAGTGATAACAAGTCAGTCTAACATACACTAAGTGTGAATAAGAGCTTATGACTGTATACTTTAAAAAATGTAGGAATCAACAGAAAGTGATACTGGAAGATCTAAGAAAGAAGAATTAAGAACTTGTTTTCTGAACTGTTTAGAAATAAACCATGCACTAAGGTGTTAAATCTGTTCCTCAGTCTGATTATCATTCGTCATCTGAAAGTGTTAGTAAAGGAAAGATAGTCTAAGGTAATCAAACGAAAAGACCAGAAAGTTTTACATTGACAGTCAGGATCAGCCTGCCAGGGCAAGTCAGTTTTTTCTGACTCCTAAACCAGTGCGTCAAATAAAGAGAAGTGAGCCTGTTAAGATGGTTGTTCCTGAACCAAATTAAAGATAATTCTGAGGTTCTTTCAACTTACCCCATTATAACCTTCAGTAAACCACCGTCTAATTTTTTTTATTATAATTATTTGTGTAAATGCTAGCTCATAGACAATTAGTGTTCTCTGTAGGAACTCACATGAAATACTGGATTTGCTTTGTAGAAAAACATCGCATAAATGTTAACTGGCTTTAGGAATAAAGGAACTTTAAACAGTATGGTTTTCTGAATCAACTTAGCATGCCAAAAAATCCCAACCAGCTGGTTCTGAAAAGACCATGTCTGGCTTGTGATTTTTAGTGGCTTGAGAGTGGGGCTAGTGGTAAATCTGATTATACTGAAAATTTATTTGCAGTCTTTGACATTAAATAGTTGCATTGGTCTGCAAAGTCGGGGATGTTCTGTTACAATTTCAGCACCAAAATATATTTATCTCTTTCAAATCCTTTGTGTTCTCTCCAGTAATGACTATTTCTTCTGTGCATCAGTTGGATAGGTTCACAGTTCTCTTTTAGGGCACTTGCTTTCTCCTTTGTATTCACATGGTCTATGGGAGGTTCCTCAAGATCTTTTCCTGAGCAGAGAACACTTTCCCTTAGCCCATCTATATAATCACACCTCTTCTTCATTAGACATCAAACATTGCTAATTACTCATCTTCATTAGGATTGGTGACTGATTTGAAGAGAACAAGTCATAGTTCAGTCTAGGAAATTATTTATGTTTTCATCTTAGTTGGTCTAAAGACAAATTGTTTCTGAAACCAGAGATACAGAGGAATGACCTTCCAACAGAGATATGGACCCTTACCCATTTTGCCCTGTATCCTGTCTCTGACAATGATAAACCAGAGAGCAGAGGTATTAGACTTGGTTCATTCATCCAGCATCCCATGATCTGTCATTTAGGGTCATTTTTGCTGATTTCCAATTTGCCTGTATAGAAATCAGATGTCCATAATTATCCTTCTGCATAGAAGATCCCTGAATTCTCTGTTAGAGTTATTTATAAGGACTGGCCTTAACCTTGATCCCTTCTTTTCTTACAACAGTCAGTTCAGTCTAAGAAATAGCTGACTCACATCAGTAGCTTTTATGTTCACAATCCAAGTTGCTTTTGAACTGTTTGATTAATTCCACTTATCCTAGTAATGTTTATTATTCAAATAACCAGTTTGCTCTAAAAACTCTTTCACCATCTCTTCATTCTGAGATTTCTCCAGTTCACCTCCTGAAAAAAAAAAAAAAAAAGAAAAAAAAGAAGACATGGATATAGGAAATTCCCTGAACTCCATCTTAATGAATGTCAATGAAGATGACTTAACTTTTATGTTGTAGTTTTACTGCCCTAAAGAAATTATTTCAGTCCAGCTGATGTTCTACCTCTTCAGTGCAACAGGACTTAAGGACATTAAAGCCTATATGAGTATAATCCTTGGAATTCTTCTCTATGTTACTGGATTCCAGATCAGTGGAAGCATATTTTTCCCATTAATTCTTCAGTATCATTACACAGAGTATCATCTGTACTCATCTGTACCCTAGAACTGTAGCATACAGCATGAATCTCATTCAGACTACAGCATGCAGCTTACTTTCAGTTCAAAATGTCAATATTTAAAAGAGTGAATTTAATTTCATCTAACGTGAACTCTCCATGGACTGGCACTTGCAAAAAAAACAGTATTTAGGACTTGAAAGTTTTACCATGGCTTTTCAAGACGTGAAGACTGCAAGTACTAACTTGGCATCTCTGTATGGTGTTGGGGGTAGGAGGATGCTGCTGAAAGTAGAGAGTGGACATTGCATAGCCCTGGCTGTGAGAATGACAGGTGTGGTAACTTGGTAGACTTAAAGGTCAAAGTGCAGCCATACAGATTCAGTTACTCAAAGTGAATGTGATTTCATGTTGGAAGGGTACTTGTATCAAGAATGTCAAGAGTGGAGGTGTTTAACTTAGCCTTTTTCACAGCTGTTCATCTCCAGTTGATGAGTTAAACCTAATTCACACCTATAAATACCAGAGCTCTAATTGACCAGCGAGGTAGAGGAAAATATCAAGTAAGAGGTAGCTCTCAAGAAGAAAATATATGTATTGAAGTAATTATTTAAATCTGGCACTCCTTTTTACAAACTAAAGTTGAAGGAAAAAATCCAAACAAGCTACTGTCTGTTGCAAAATACTGCTATGAATAGTGACAGTAGTGACAGAAATGAACACACATACAAATGCTTGTAAGAACAGCTTATGTTTATGTATTTTATGTATGATATGTATAAACACTAGTATTAGTGCAATAAGGGTATTATAGAAGTTCTTACAATATGTGCCCTTTCATCCAGTGGAGAACTTCATGCTGAGGTTATTATTTTTCCAAGTATTAGAAAATAATTCTCTTATACCAAAAAGCAGAGAAGCTGAAAGTCTGGGATGCTGGCATATAATTTGAAAAGGAGTTAGCAAGACCCAAAAATGTTCTAATAACTAGCCACAGAAAAGCCAAGTGGGACATAGAGATGTTTTTTTAAAAAACTTTTCTGAGTTCCTGCACCCTGTTGCCTGTGCTGCTTCATTTCATCTCCCTGGTATGTATTCTGATAGTATGTCTTAGTCACGGGCAAAAATTTAAAATAGTGCTTATTTAACAGCAGCTATTCAGTGTTTTGTATTGCCCACTCATTGTTTAAGGCATACTTCTCATCGTATATACTGTATTGAATTGAAACTAGAATAAATTGCCAGTAAGAGAGAGTAACATCAACCTGGGGTTGAACATTTACAGACTGAAGTCACCCTGATGCTAAATGGTTGTGATATAGAGGACATACCAGAAGTGCATACATCATCTAGAAGTGTGTGGCACACCAAATTCTCCCTTACAGAGGCATTGGTAGACAAGCAACCTCACAGGGTAGTACAGAAGACTGTTTGCATGGTTGGATAGTGCAATTGCTATGTGCCAGCAAGTAGGACTTTTGGGTTTATTTTATAATATATAGAATCACTTGACTACCACGGAACTGGGAACTTACCACAGCATTGTCACCTATCATTAATGGCCATTGAAATATTTATACTGAAGCAACAGATGCACTGATCAGACAAGGTTCAGAAGGAGAACATGCAACTACCTAAGCAACACTTTGACATTGAAATAGACTGAAAAAGTGACATCCAAGATGGTGAAGGCTAAAGCAGGAGGTGCTGAAGTACTGGTGGTGCTGTGTCTGCAAAAAAGATTATTTTTGTGCTTAAATCAATACAGCCATCTACATGCTCAGCAACCCTGATTAATCAGTCATGATTATGATCCAGACTCTAGTTTATCCATATATTCTTTCACCCACAATTGCATTTTGCCAGTGAGGAGGAGAGGGGACTTAAAAACAAACAAACAAACAAATAAAAAAAACCAAAAAACACTTGCTACTCTATTCTCAAAATAACATGTCCAATAATTAGGCTTGAAGGGAGGATTTCCTTAATATCTACTTGCAATTTATTAAAAATATATGAATAATTAAGATGACAATGAAATATTTCACTTCTATACAAATAAAATGTTTTGATTGAGCCAAACATGCAAATTACTTCCCTTCTTTATGTTACCATGAGAAAAATGAGAGAAAATCATTTCAGGTTGGTTCAAAATTTATTTTTTCCACAATTTTTCAGGTCAGCCAATGAAGTGAAAAATCAATTCTTCACACAGTCTTAACTCAAGCCCTTCTTGAATATGGAATTACTACTTTCCTCGTGAGCATTTTCAGTGGCATTCCTCACTACATAAATTAATTTGTCTTAATTTGGAATAGATTAATTAATTGATCTTCACAATACTTTTGTAAAAGAACTGGGACTGCTCTTTTGATTTCACAGAAGAGAAGCTGAGGTATAGTTAGATCAGAGAATAAAAATTGCACTTTAGAGTGCTCCCCACAACTACAATCTAATTTAGCAGCGTAGTTAGCTATTGCATAAAATACCAAGCTCAGAGTATAGTCTGTCAAAGTGGTCAGAGAACACTTCCCACAGACATCAGCTCCCTCTATGCTTCCATAGTGCCTTTGTGGAAAAGATTTCAGGGTTTCATACTGGGCACCAGAGACAGGAACACAGTTAGTTGTTAGCTGTGAAAAATTTACTTTAAAGGACTGTCACGCTGGAACCAGTTCAAAAGCACAACAGAGTTAGAAATACTTCATAAAACTAAAATAAAAGAACATATTTCCCTTTAAGAGTAAAATGTTCATACAGTGTTGGATTCTGCCACATTCCAATAGAAGTGAGGGTACAATACTATAGTATTCTGCTATAAGCCATTAAAAGCTGCTGCCAGGAAGAAAAGACTACACAAGGGGGAATATAGAATGAGAACGTGCATATTTAGACCCTGAAGACTACAACCATAAGCATCAGTAACTTGTTTGAAAACCTTCCTGCACCCAGATGCAACTGTGATATTCCACTGACAATAACACAGATTCGGTCAAATGCCCAAACCAGCCTATATTGTTCATCCCCAATCACACTTTTTAAATAAAGCCATGTCATATTACTACACAACAGCAACCTACTTGAAAACATATGGGCAAAAATCCTGTATCTTTGTATCACACTGCTGAAGTGAAACTAAACTTCATGATTTGTCTGCCTGAACATCTTCCTTAAGTCTCATTACAGGACAAAGTAAAGTGATTTTTATTTCTGAGATGTGATTAAACTCACATTCAAGTGCTGATTGAGGTTTAGAATCTTTTATTGGGAAAAAATATAGACTTCAGAGCTAGAAGTCTAGGGATGCAGTTCGACACTCTGTGAGACCATTAAATTTAATCCTTCCTTCAGACTCACTCCAGGGGTGATTTCAATTAAATTTGTTCAAAATTTATCAGTTTTCTGCGTGTAGGCATAAATGATTCAAAGGCACTCACATATTCACTGAGCAGAATGTATCGAAGGGTACATATTATTGTTATAACTTTTCACAGCTTTTTCATGAATTTACCTAATAGGAGCTTCTATTATTCAATACTCTTGTCCCCTGCATTAAATGCTTTTGGCATTTCATTTGGAAATAAAATCTGGTTTTCTATGCAAATTTTCAAAGTATTCTTTTGCCATCAAAACTGCCCTTTTCTTTGGCATGCTGGTACAGCTGTTTACTAGCGGAAACACAATGGCATTTAGCTTCTAATGATTTGGAAAACTATTTTCTGTCCACTTCTACAGCATATGACACTGCTGAGTCTGATGTAGTTTTCAGGAGATATGACAGAGTCTGCGCATGGAATTCATCGTCATTTCTTTATTTTCCCAATTATCATCATGGGAGTTCTGCTTTTACACTAAACAAATGCATCAGTGGTAAGAAGTCAAGTTAAATGGCACAAACATCTCAGAGATAACATTAGATAAGAGGGTAAGAACCTAGTTCACAATAAATGTGTTCGCTCTTATCTATCTACAAGAACTTATTAGACATCTTTGTGCCCTGAAGAATTTATCTGCAGGAACCCATTGAGCAGGGTCTTTGCTTCTAAATGTGTATCTATATCTGAAAGTACTGCTTGTGTATGTACCTATATGCCTGTTTAGGGATCACAACTTTGTGTATTTCATACTTTAAAATCTTTCAAAGAGTACGTTAAATCTACTTTGGTTTGGTAGCTTTTCGTGTCTGCCAAATGGAAGAAGCAGAGAGGAAACTAAGTAATTAAGTGCAATTTTCTGAGTAAATAGCTTCTGCAAACTATGTAAGAGAACTGTTTTAGCAGGAAATGGAAAAAGGCTATCAAGTTGGTAGAAAATACATATTCTTTCCAAAATATACTTGTGCATCTTTGGATGTAGCCGAAGGCTCAGTTGTTAGCAATCTGTAAGGATTAAACATTACATTGTACTCATCACCTGCTGGATGCTGCAACTCTTCCTCCTACAGAATAGCACTTACTCAATGGCAAACCAACCCACTTCAGTAAGACTGCTTATTAAATAAACTATCATTCAGACTGAGTAGGAGTGGCAGATCAGATTAGCATAGTAAGCATTTCATTTGAATTACCTGCTATAATTCAACCTTTTTATGCTTTTGTTCTCATTTCTTTTCATCATTATAAACTCAGGAAGAACACAGAGTCTTTCTTAAATCGTTCTGTAGAGATTTCTTTCAAATAAACTGAAACTGTATTTTAAAGATGATATCAGATGTCATCTTCTCCTTCATCACAAAAATGTATGATCCATAAACCACTATGCATGATCTGACTAGCTAAAGCTGACTTCTTGGGGACATCTTCTCTACTCCCTCCACCAGGGAGCAGGGCAGGATAGTGGCTTCAGATACCCAAGTGGTTCCTCCTTAATGCTGCCAGCAGTCACAGAAAATTATTCTGCATTCATCTATCAACCTACCCTGAAAGTCACAGTCGCTCAAAAGAACCTGAAAGAGCAGCATTAATAGAAACCATAAAATTCAAGGTAGCATATACCAAGGTTAAGTAGAAATTGCGACTTTGCTCAGTTGTCTAGAAACTAGAACTTCTACACCACTCAATTCATTGTACTTTATTTCATGCTGCAGTTCCTGCAGAAGACTAATTATGTTAGTACTCTGGCTTTCAGTCTGCAGCAGATACAGCTACAGTTCTTTACTTTCATTAATTTGGCCTTGACTGGCATTATAGAAAAAACACAGATAAACATAATTTGTTTGTACAGTGACTAACACCAGGGAGTACTGGCCCATGACTTGAGCTTCCAAGAATGACAGTAATGAAGACGATTCCCAAAGGAAGGTCTGCTTGGCAACTTTCACATCTAAGGCAATAAATTTTTCTACCTTCTTTGGAGATAGAAACCATAGGGAAAATGGGTGGTGCAACTGCTGCACATTTTTTATACATAGCTGAGACGTTTCCTGGAATAAGCCCAGAGAAATATCTCATGGACTGATAATTCCTTATATAAAATAATCTAGTGCATTAAATAAATGCTTTTTGGTCTTTACCTAAATCACAATCTAAACTATCTGAAAATTAAACCTCATGATTTATTTTACCTTTGTATTTTTTAATAGTTTGGATTAGAAGCATCTTTAATCTTTTTAACCCCTGGCTTTTTTACTAGACACTAAAAATAAGGTATCTGAGACAGCTATTAATTTGCTCATTTAGACTCTTCTTTCATTATGGCCCTAGTTTCACAATTTATGACAAAAATAGCTTGATTAAAAAAAAAGATTCAAAACACAACTATTTAACCTGAAATTAGAAGGAAGTCTGTGTAAAGTATGAAAATGTTGTCATCTTAACTTTTTTAATAACATAAATTAAAAAAAGTGGACACTAACATTAGAAAGTTATTTGAATATCTTACAGGGAAAAAAAAAAAGTGATTCCTAAAAACTTTCGGACAAGTGTTTTTCATTAACATTTGAAATAAAGTTCCAGCCATTTTTAACTTACAAATTTCATAGAAATGGAGTATTTAAACCTGTAAGAAGCAGAATTTTGTTTTCAGGTCATATTTGCAAAATGCATGAGGTTTAAAGCCCCACAGTGTATTAACATCCAAGAGGTGCTTTGTGTTGTCACAAGATGTAAGACTTATATGAGAGCCCTGTGTTAACTCTCCTGTGCTGCTGTGCACTGAAGCTAAACAAATTAGGTATTTCATAGGGTAGATTAGTAGAGCCCTTGATTTTAATACCTTAGTATATAAATGCTAATACTGGACTCTTAAATAAGGTAAGCAGAAGGAGAAATAAATCTTAAAGCGAAAAACAGTTGTCTCTGCAACCCTGCAGGCAAACCCCTCTGCAATTTCAATATGTTAATTTACCTTTTTTTTCCTGATAAGTCAGGAAAGTAATTCAAATGGTTTAGCAAGAAAATAATTTAAGCTAATAAATCCAAGAGGAAAACTGAAGAAAAAAACCCAACCTAACTAACCCTATTTTATCCTGATGCATTTATATTGTTCCATAAATGTACCTGGGCCTTCATAAAGCATTGAGAATAGGTCCTTGCCTCAGAGAGTTCACAGTTAACGATAACAGCTTGCATATCCACTTACTATTGAACATGCTGAAACACATCCTGTCATAACATAACTCCATCTGTATTACTCCTCCTTCTTAACAGCCCACTTTATAGAATCACATTTTAAGACTGGTTTAACTCATTGTTTTAGGAGAACTTGCACAGTTCACTGCAGAGAGGTTACGCAAATGGAACTGAACATCCAGCATGAAATGAAAGTAATGTGCTGAAGCACTGAAATCACATCAATTATAATTCTCAGATATATTATATACATTTGTTTTCTTTCCCTATCTGCTATTTTTGTTAAAATTTTACAGATCTGAACAGAAAAAAAATAGAGAGTATATTCTAGACAGCATTGTACTTCCTACAGAAGTCTGTACTGGAAAACCTGTCATAAGTGGCACTGAAAATTTCTTTCCAAATGTAAACAATTATACTACTTGCTTTAACTGGCACTTTTTTTTTTTTTCCCAAAGGAGAAAAGCAAAATTTAGACCAAATTAAATTTAATTAAATGTACTGAAATTTCATTTACTTACCTCCTTTACTTATTTTAAAATACTTACATGCCACTATTTTTCCTTGAAGCAAGGAAAGCATCTAACTCCCCCTCTTAAGTTTAATTTTCCTCTTGGAAAGAAAAAGAATTTGTCTCATGCCTTTGCAGTCAGTCAACAAAATAACTGTTTAAAGTGGTTTAACACTTCCCGTTATCCCAGTTCTTCATAAAAGGATTTAAATAAGAATTTAGTTAAATATGTAATTTGTTGTTATAATAGAAATTATTAAGTATCTAGAGCAGCTGAGAGATGTAATATAGGGTGAGAGCTGTAAGGCAGACAGCAATAGATTTTACTGACAAAGAAATTACAGGATTGAATGGTGACAAGCCAAAGGTTAGCCTTCTGGTTGGGCTTCTCAGGTGTTCTATAAAAGATTTTGGTAAAAAAACTGTTTTGTAACTGAAACATCTGATGATAAGAACTGTTAAAACATTGTCTACACAGATGATGATCTCTGTGGTAGTCTAGTACTTGCATTGATCAGTTCCTCTGCCTGGCAAACCTAGAAGAGTGAAAAGTAATGGAAATTCAAATGCTCATAGGGCATGAACTGCCCTTAGGACACAATAAGAATATATGCTACAGGCAGAGGAGCTACCAAGTTCTAAGCAAGAAGAAGACCAATACTTGTTTACCCATTACAACATGGCTCTGATCTACCAAAGTACTTGGTCGGGAAAAGGAGGAAAAAGTAGATGTATTCTGGGACAGGTGGACATTAAAGTTTTTGTACACAGTACTATAAAGAATTCATCAACTCACTTTTATCTATTCATGCCAGGCACACTCAGGAGAGCTCAATTCAAACCAGAACACATAAGGCACAATGATGAGGAGAATCAAATCCTATATTGTAGCAGGAAATCAAGTGAGCTGGGGCCACGGTCCTAGCAAGGGAAAGGCTGAAAAGACAAGGAAGTAACTCAGAGAACTGCTATCAAGTAGTAGAAATATAGGCAGGAAAAGACTGACAGGGGAAAAAAACCCAAACAACTAAAAGTAATAGCTGCTTCTGTAAAGAGTGTGGGCTGAAATTATCAGATGGTGCTTTGCAGTGAGAGAAGTGAGGTTCTGAAAAAGTCTTCTGACAAAGGAGAAGACATAAACCCTGACCCTCTGTAAGACCTGCAAACTGTAACTGCTTACACTACTGCTTTAACCATGTTAGAAAAAAGCTTTCTTCTTCCCTCTGGGATGTTCGGGATTGAAAGGCAAATTTTTCTGCCTCGAAGTTTTAACTTGTATGACAAAAGTTATTAAAACTATATGAAAAATTTCTATCCTTCTTTTGCAAAACTGCTTCTAATAAAGACGTTTCCCCCAGGTAAGTCCAGCTCCATGGTTGTACTATGGTATGGAGAACTTTTGGCATGTCACTACTCATATACAATGCCGCAAGAAATTAGACATGTGTTTTTCTTCTTTTCCACTCACAGAGACACCTTCTTGATTTAATGTTTCTGAAAGTTGAAAACAAATGCCTCCAGCTCTCCAATTCATTAAAAAAGCCTTTATTAGTACTTGAGCCAACAGGAGAAATAAAGACACTTGAAGGGAAGGCCTGAATACAGACTTTATACAACTGCATTAAATTTACAGGTGTAAGTATAGTTTAGAACTCAGTCTCTTGGATAGACTATTGGCCCCCTGAAACTGAGTATTTCTAGGGAGTCCAAAAAGGATGCTGAACGATTGCTGGCACTGTCTGAGTGACAAAGGTTTATCAAAGCAGGTAACTATGTGCCTGGTACTACATGTGGTATGCTTCCTAACATGTGCTGGAGGAGAGGCTTACAAAATGTCCAGCCTTTAATCAATGGTACGGCTACATCCAACTGCACATTATTAAAGAGACCCTGGAATGGTTTCACCAGCTGAGAATTACTACCACAGAGCTGGTTTTGTGGTTTGTTTTTTTTTTACAAGGTTAATGCTCTTATATATCTGGAGCCAGAGTAAATTTACGTACGTTTGCCTACATTATCAGGGTGAGGTTTTATCCTAGAGCTCTGTTTTTGTTTAACTGAAGTAGTATTTCTTTGAATCATTGCCTAAGCATGTATTAGAAACTCCATTTATAGTTCATATACTTTTACAAGTACAACAGTCAAAGATCTTTTGTTCTTTCTACCTTAAGATAATCTGAGGTATATGATTGATAGAAAAAGAAATTCTCTACCTCTTCAAACATTCATAAAACAGACACTGGCACATGATTTCAGTTACAGCAGCAACACTGAGATGAGCACATGTCTTTTTTCAGAAATTGCAATCATGTCATATAAACTTTTAAATTAATTTACTTCAAAAATTCTTCTCTTATGTATTTGGATATAAATATACATTAATAATACTTTACTCCTTTATGAATTATAAGTATGTGTAAAAATATTTGTTTTCTTAAAATATAATCTTCTAAATTACATTCCTTTTTTCTGTTTTTATGATGTTTATTTAGGATCATGTTTACATCATAACCTAATCTATCACATTTCAGCTGGTTTTGCTTACCACTCAGACTTCTCCATTGTCCCGCCAGCCTTTAGAGTAACTGAAATAAAGCACCATTGATAATATTTTTAATGCTAAAGTGTCCATTTAAAATATTTATGGAAGTATCACACATTAATTCTGTGTATAATTGTCATATAGATTATTAAATTGCTTCAATAAACCAAAGATTATGTGGTCTATACTGACTGTTACATCCAAGTGTTTGAGAACTCAGCTGAACCATTCTTAGTTTTGAAATGGAGAATGCAATTGTTTTCTTATTCGTCTGCTTGGTATAAAACAGACCACTGTATAATGGTATAAAATAAATGTATTGGTAAGTAACAAGATGAGCAACCAACAAGCCTAGGTCATTCTATCACTGTTGGGAATGCTGTTTTAACTCTCCATTACCTTTATAACTTACTTTTTTTGCAGGCATTAGCAAATTAGAATTTGTGATGCATCAAGGATGTAATTATTTTACAAAAGAGGAAAATGAAGCACAGTTAAGTTAAACAACTTAGAATCATAGAATGGTTTGTTTTGGAAGGGACCTTAAAGATCACCCAGTTCCAACCACATTGATACAGGCAGAGACACCTTCCACTAGACCAGGATGTGCACGGCCCCATCCAACCTGGTCTCAAACACATCTAATGATGGAGCACCCAAAACTTCCCTGGGCAACCTATTCCAGTGTCTCACCACCCTCATAGTGATGAACTTCCTCCTAATTTCTAATTTAAAACTATCCTTTTCCAGATTGAAGCTGTTACCCCTAGTCCTATCACTACGAGCCTTTGTAAAAAGTCCCTCCCCAGATTTTGTGTAGGCCCCCTTCTGATGCTGGAAGACTTATTGAGTTCTAGAAGGTACTTATTGAGTTCAAGCAAATTTCTATCAGGCTCCAGAATACAGATTCACGCCAATACTGTGCTTTGACTAGAAAATATGTTCCCTTACAACAATGAATGAAAGTGAACAGTAAAGAAGATGAATGACAAACATTTGCTTCATAGTTAAAAAGTATACAACCTGAAATTATGTGTTCTGAACAGAAATATTCAAATAATGCACCACTTCAATAGGAATCACACTCCATGAGCTGGTGAGGTATTAAGCATACTGTAGGTTTCCCCAGCTGTTTTGGACAACGGGCATTCTGCCCTACTTGGCACCTTACAGCATAATACAGAGCAACATCAGATGAGCAGGATGGTTTTAAATTCTCTTATCTACCCAAAACGCCAGAGAAATATCAACACATTGTAAACCATCTTATAACAACCAATGAGACAAATACTCAAATGCGACAAATACTCTAATGCAACAAATACAATTCTTGGTACTTTGCCATGGCTATAGAGACACATTCCTAATTCCCATTTTTCCATGTGATTGGTAAGAGACAAAACCAGAAGCAATGGAAGATACCGGTCTCATGCAATTTCAGCCATGTGCAAATCTAGTTCTGGCTGGAAAGAGACTCAAGGACACAAGATAGCATAGTGCCTGCACATGTAAAGCCTCTGTGATAACTGCAAAGACAAGATTAGCTATTTGTTCACAAAGTGGTGCTCACGTTATGTGTTAGATTTCCCTAAAACTGTGCTTTGATCACCAAGTGCAGCTTTTGTATAGCTTACTGAGACACCACCACTTCACTGTGACATGAGCAATCCTCCACCTCCAACAGCTTCTCACTGAAATACAGAACCAAACTTACTTTATTGCATATAGTTTGGTTTTGTTAGTGGTATAGGGTCAGGATATTTTCAGTCTAAAATCCCATCTACTGGTTTGAAAATGTACTCATAAAAAGAGCTTATCATGCTTAGTCTGATATTCTCCAGAAGCCTGTGGAGTGTTCTTATGCACTAGGACTGGTTTGTGTCACATGGAATTGCAATTAAGTGGGTACACATGTAGCATGTTCACACAACAAGTCTACCTGTGTGAGCAATTCCCTGAGATTGCCACCAGTGCTTTGTGCTTGCCATGATGCAGAAAGGTTCCTTGACACAAACTTTTCTCACAACATATTTTCTTCATCTACCTTTCTTTTTCCTTCTTTCTCCTTCTTCTATGTTCAGTTCTGATGGACAAAAGGAAAAAATGTATTTCCAGGCAACTTGTTATATTTACAATCAAGTGACATGGCAGCCAGACCATTACTTATCAACTCTCCATTAAACTTTAATAGATTAATCATCAATTATTGAGGAATTAATGTTCAGATACAGCTGTGCTGTCCCAGTTCAGTTCACAAGTGCCAACAAAGATACTTTATGGCCTACGCTGCTGAGCATTCAGATTCTCAATCATCTCTTACTCTCATATCTCAGCTTTCTGAAGCAGAAAAAAGAGGTATTTTTTAAAGTGAGTATGCAGACAAAATGAGAGAGAAGAAATCTGAGCTGAAGAATAATTTTCCAGTACTTGGGAATATTCTGATACTTGAGTTTTGTGAATAAACCTCACTTAAAAACTAAAACCCACCACTTGAAAAACAGCTTTTTAAACTAGATATATAATGCTAATCTGAAACATATAATCCACAGATCCTATAACATGAACAAATGTTTACCTGCCTCACAATGGCAAGCAAAAGTGACAGTGACTTACTAGTATGTAACAAAAGTAAAACTACCATTCTAAACATAGCTGAGTTTTGGATTTGAAACCAAACCAACTATTATAATAGCTGACACTTGTTTTTAGAAGCCCTCAAAATACAAGGACGGGTACTAATATGAGTAGCAGATAATTTGGCATTGGTCTGATACTTTCCCCATTAGGAATGAAAACTGAAATTTTTGCACTGTCTATTTTTTTTGTCAGCTATAAGTACTGATGCACAGGTCAAGAGATAAGGAGATTTAAACCAAAGGAACTGGTAGTTACGCATACCTTACTTTGGACATCATTGTGCATATGCCACAGAGGCAGGCTCAGTCAAGCAGTCTTTCCCTTCCCCTACCCCTGCCAATATCAGTCTACCTGTCAATCCACCTACCTATTAGTATGCTGTTCAAGGTTGAAAAGAAATACCAAAGCAGTCTTTCCCAGCCAGTCTTCATTGCCACGAGGAATAAACAATGAACAGAGAAACTTCATCACCAGTTCATTATAGTCACTTGTAAACAATTTAGAAGCATGAGCAGACTTTGGGAGTAGGTAATTACTAAGATAAAAATTATATAAATTGGAGTACTGAATCTGTCATCTGCAAATCCTACAGGGGAAAGTAAAAACCTATATTGATATATGAGGAAGGGAATCAACATGAAATGATAAGTGTATTAACAAGTCATTTTGTTAGCTGATTGCTTTCTTTGATGAGGACAGCCTGGGAGATATCAGACAGAAATAATTTTGATTTTGACTTTTACAGAATATTCAAGTCCACGGAAAAGGAGAATGGAAAAGAAAAATTCAGTGCTGTAAATACAGGCCCTGTACATGTTGACTGTGGATGGAATGTGTGGTTCTAAACATGATTTATATTAACTTCATTATCATTAGGAAAACACCATTCATGGAAATAAAATGTCTTTACCCAGTAGTCCTCTAAAATCATCACTGTTGTTATATCCAGCTGTTTGCTTCAGTCTGTTGTGATAACAATCACAGCCACATGAGAGGTTGCTAAGAAAAAATCTACCGTACTTCTGAAATGACAGGTTGCCGTCATGTCCAGGATGCATGAGTTGCATGCATTGATCTCACAGATACACTTGCACAGGGTACATATGCCAATATATTCTTGTTAGGAGAAGGGTTTGATCTGCTGAAGCTGCGCACTGAAGGCCAAGGTCTACCTCCCCAGGCACAGGGGAATATTTTATCAAAGTGAGTTAATAATTGGTACACAATTACTTAATTATGGGTGGGATTGTTAGTTTGTTCTGTTTATCACTTGGACAGAAGATGGCTCCACCAAGGCCATTAGCAAAAACGTTGGGATGGTGTCAGGGGGCAGTAAATAATTTGCTAGTGCTGTAAATAACATTCTGATAAATAATGGATTGCTGGGTTCCTTGGAGGTCAAGAGAGGATGTGGAGCCAAGGGCTCAAGTCTGGTAACCACATCTTTAGGACCTGGACTGTAGTAAACAAACTCTTGCTTTCCTCTTACCTTGGCTTGTGAGAAGGGTGATTTCAAGTACTTGGCTGACATTAGGACTTATCTCTCCTTTACTATGGTGACATGTAAATTTTGGGTATTGCACAACTCTTGTTCACTCCCAACTATAACTCCCAGAAGACATGAGATTTTGGGATGTTGTTATGCTTAGCTTCACACGCTGTCTTACTAGTGACTGATACAATGCACTAGTGTGGAGGACCGGTTGGTGTATCAGTGACTACAGCTAGCCAGGGCACATTCACCATCTATGCATGAAGTAAACTGTCAGTGCACTTCTTACAATGTGTTCAACCACATCGGTCCCTTTAAACTAAAACACCCTGGAAGAGCACAGGTAGACTTTGCTTACAGCACAACCCTCTGATGGATATTATGAGGGAAAATGAGTAATGTTTCCTTCTGTTCATTTGGCAGTGTATTAGAAGACTAATGCAATCTGTATTAATTCCAGTAGGAAACAAATGTATAAAAGGACATACATTAAGGCTGCATAGATGGTTTGTATTTCTGACTGTCCTGATGCTTTGAGCAGTTATTAAAAAGTGAGTATAAAAGCATACTGGTCAAAAGAAACTTCAGATGTGTATTAAAATAATTTTACTAACATTTAATAGAGATGGTCTTTATTCTCATTTCCTCACTGCTGACAGGAGATAATAGAACTGAACAATCTTTTAGGGTGAAGAAGACAAAGTGATGTTTTGGTTTTGGGGTTTTTTTCTTTTTCTTTTTTTCTTTTTTTCTTTTTTTTTTTTAGTTTTGGAATAATTCTTTTTTTTTTCCCTTTCTTTCATACATTAACACACAGAACAATGCATGTGACTAGAAATCATTTGATACATGTATTTGACATAAATTTGCTAGCAAGCCAAATACACAAGACAGTATAAGTCTGTAGCTATACCACCTTGGGCTTTGATCTTGTCAGATCTCATAAACTAAGCAAGATTGGGCCTGCTGTGTAATTGGGATGGAAGACCTCCAAGGAAAACCCAGCTGTTGTAGGAAGTGGTGTTGGTCACTCAGTAGGTGGTATTCTTCATTCTGGCTCCATACTGAATCAATGCTGTACTAGGATGCTGCTGGAGGTATTTTCTGTGCACGATACATAAATCTAAGATGCTGACCAAATGGGCTAATTAGATATCCCCTGGCACATTTCATAAGAGTTAAAATTGTTAACTGCAGCATCCTGGACAAAGTCCAAACTGAATAAATACATTATGCCAACTTAAATATTCTCTCCAGTTGCAACTGTATAAAGTATTTAAATACTTTTAATTCACCGTATACTGTTTTGTATCATTTATGTACATTGTTAAACAACTGCCACGTTTCACTCTAGAGGTGATGACATTTCACTGTTGGTTGAACTAATTCCTGCATGGCCTACAAAACACAGTCACAGTGAAAAGCATCTTGTACAAGTAAATATTTATACAGAGTATTTTTACTGCTATACAGTTTGTTTCTCAATATATTATATGCTGTAGTTAGGCCAAGCTCTTTTTGTAAACAAAAAATAAAATTAAAAGGATTGTCTTTTATTTTCATCTCCTTACTAATTCATCAACTTAGGTAAAATTTACCATCTCTGTGAAAATTTGAGCAGATGGAGAATATTTTCCTTTACAGTGAAGTAGAATTAAACCAAACCAAACCAAAGCTTTCTAGGCCCTCAGAGCTGCGAATATCTTAAGATCAGACAGAACTGTGCAAAAGTTTGTCCGGGTATTCTTCAGCATATAGGACTCTATTCCACACTGGTGCAGAATCCACTGAGCCATTAAATAAATTGCATTATTAAAATCTCAATGTTAGATGACATAATTATGATGAAGTTTGGAGTACCATCCTGAATTTTTATTGCTCTAAGATTTGCAAAGTTAAAATTAAAACTTCATACTTAGCTTTGGATTTTAGAACTCTGATAGCAAGGTAGGTAAAACATCAGCAAGAAGCAAGATTAATGGCCATGTAATTTTCTCAGAAGAAAGAACCTCTTCTGTTAACATTCCAATTTAATTATTTAACTGTCATTTAAAAAAATTAACACATGATATAAAAAGCTATACATTGGATTACATTTGTATAATTTTGCCAAGACTGAAACAGTGCAATTCAACAGAATTTTATTTGGCAGTACTCATGTGAAAGGAAGAGTGTATTTAAATGTTCATTTTAATGACATCTTGTTTAAACATGTCATAATAATTAAAGATATAATAACTTTATCAGCAAAATTAGCTGTCAGATCACTATTTTATTGTTGATCCTAGAATATGATGAAATAACTCTGTAAAATATTCTTTGAGGGAAGAGGAGTGCTGAAAAAATGTTAATGATTCTTAATCATGTTGAGATCACAGATATTTTGGAGAAATTTGGGCCAACAAAAGAAAAGCTGCAACTCCTGTGCTGTTCAATGAACTGATACATTCTGGACATTCTTGAAGGAAATAATTGTTCACTTGAGCAGACAGCCTCAAGATTTGCACACAGAAGAGAACTGATTTTCACAAGGTAAATGGAGGTTTTGATTACAAAGTAATTCAGCAACTGCGGATTCTTAAAGTGAGTTTTCTTAACTAAAATTCTGGGAAAATATCTTATTGGCAATAAAAGTATTTTACTGATAGCACCTATCTCACTCAGGGCTTCAGGGAGATGCCTTAACTCATTTGTGAGCCAAATCCAAGAACCATTTCTCTCAGCTAAGAAGTCACACTCATCTTTTTCTTTTTCAACATGTATTGCAGTGTATTCTGGCACATTTTCTACTGAAAAGTAGGTACAAAAAGAGTACACAAAAAACGTACCAGGAGCAATGACTGGAAGTGACACCTCCCAACCCACAGCGAATGATGTAAAGAGTAAAATGCAGAATTTAATGTTACTGGATTTTCTTTCATTCACTTTCAGGAGAAAAAAAAAAAACAAAAATAAAACAAACAAATCCATATATTTATTTCTTTACTGTGGAAAGCCTTAAATAGGTTGTAAGTGGACTACAGCCTCCATATATGTATATACATACAAAAACTAACCCACACATTGGTCTTTCTTCTTACTCTCAACCCTCTTGGCTGCTGTTCAGAAGACTGGAAGTGTTTCACTCATTTCAAAATACAGGATTTAATTTAACTTGAATACCCCACCAACCAGGGGAAAGTTTCAGTTACAAAGTTGAACAAAAGATGAAGTAAATACCCCTTTCCAGCAATTTCCTAAAAAAAAAAGTAAATAAATAGTGTCTGTCTTGTCATTATTTTTACCTACCCTCAGTTCTTTTAAAAGTCACAGGAAACAATATTTAGTCCCAGAAACAGAATTTAGATAAAAGTAGATATTAAAATTAATGTGCTTATTTTTTTTTAATTCATGTACTGTTTAAAAATTGGCTAAGGTAGGTGGATTGAAATATTAAAGACAGTTGTGGGAGGTGGGGAAGAAAAGGGGAAACCCAAAGTTGAGAAATTTAAATTCAGACCTCAAATAAGCATGAATTACTCCTCCTGATGTTAGCGGATGTTTTAAAATAGATGTGGCCACAGATTTCAGATGCCTAAAGGTAGAGTTCTAAATCCACATTTAGGCACCTAAGTGATACTGGCTTTATTTCAAAATATATGTTGAACTGTAGCTCCCACTGGTTTTGAAGTAAACACTTCTGTCAGGTTATTTTTATTATCTCAATGTAGAGTTGGAAGCTTGGTTATATGAACCTGAAAGTTACGGACATTATTATTTAATTTTGCTTTTGTGAGTGTGGTGATGCATTTGAATGTGTGACCAAAAATTGTATTTAAGGTCCTTTTCTAATTAGCAAGCACACATGGTGAAGACAGACACAACACAGAGATTTCTCTTGCCAGAGGTAAAACCAAAAAGAGGCCTTGGCAGAAGCCACACATTGCTGAGGTCTCAGAGACACAGATGCCTTGTTCTTTTGAAAGAGAAATAATTTAGGTGTTTAAATAAGGGTTCTAGAGAGCAACTGTGGGCGCTTAAAATAAGATCAAGAAGTTTTTTCTTGATTAGTCAGTAAGGGCACATCTTAACTTGGTTTTATTGATCTGAATGGCACATTCACAGAGAAGATAAAAAAACCCAAACCATAAGAGACAGCACTGCTTCTACTCCTTTCCTCAAAACTCTGGGTTTGTAGCAATCTTCCAAAAACTTTCAAGAAGAAACAAATGTACTACAGAGGATCACATGATGAGAGCATTTGAGGATTTGATTATAAAATTATGTCCATTACATTAAAAAGAGGAATGGATTAAAATATCCTATTTCCTATTTCTACATGTTATACTGAACTACTTAAATACAAAAACTTGTATTTTCCACATTTTACATAATTTTTCTTCCTGTAGAAGTTTTAAAAGTTTAGGTTTAAACATGCTAATGATTTTTTTTTAATTTTATTTTAGTGGAACAAATATAATGGACCTTGTACAATTATTTCAGTAACTATCTCCTGCCTTCATGAATTTCTGCAGTTGCACTTTAAGTAAGACTTTGTACTATAGCCATAGAAACATGTACTGAAAATAGTGGGACATATGTTTAAATGCTGCAACTCTGCATTGTTTGGTGAATCTGTAGTGAAAAGGAGTTACATCAATTTACATCAGTTTAATATCTGATCTTGTGCCTGATTTTATATACATACAAACATCCATCCATGTACATCCATGAATAAGACAGAAATGAAATTTATCAACAAAACCACATTCAATTATCAAAAAAAAAAGGGAAAGGAAGAAAGACATGATACACTCCAGTAGACATCAAACTACTATGCTAAATTTTCAGGGCTCTGGAAAAAAAAACCTGAAATAACAGCTGCTTCAGTTACAGTAAATTCTTGTACAAAAATACACCTGTACAGATTGGTTCCAGAATTACTTTGTTTTAAAGATTGCTAAGATATTCATATTCAAATAATATAGACATCCTCTGCAAGTCTAGCAGCGTTCAACTTTCTATAGAAAAGAAAAATAGTCATGCACACTCTGTTTGCAGAACTCTGATGAGTGACCAAATGGGTGTTTTTTCCTAAGTCTAGATATGTTTTCTATGCTTACTTTTGTAATTATTTGATTTTTAGCATTTTATATCAAACCTCAACTAAGCTTAGGACCAAACAATTTTAATACAAACCAGAAACATATAAAATGAATCTTACAAATAATGAATTCAACAGATACATATTTGTTTTAATTGACCACAGACTGAGGTCACAGATTGCTTGAGATGGAAATGTACCTCTGTGGGCTTATTCTTGTTTCCTCATGCACAACACCCAAGATATTACTGGTATTTCCCCAAGATACTACTGCTGAAGACTTAACCTCAAATCACTTGCAGTAAATTGTCAGTAAACAGAGCAAAAATGTTTTGATGTTTATGAAAAGCTATCCTGAACTCTCTGAAGTTAAGTTTTTTCCAGATTGGTTTGGAAGTGCTTCAAATACAGCCTTTCTTGTGGGATTTGACTCTTCAAATTCCATCTCCAGACACAAACCAGAAGTGGAGAAGATGTTTTAGAGCTTTAAAAGTCATACAACTGAGGCAGTTCCAGAAATCAATGCTACCAGAGAGAAGGAAATTATGTTTTCCA
Source organism: Actenoides hombroni (assembly GCA_024336885.1). NCBI lineage: Eukaryota > Metazoa > Chordata > Aves > Coraciiformes > Alcedinidae > Actenoides > Actenoides hombroni. The sequence goes on along the minus strand of WUAM01000431.1, from coordinate 87,703,899 downwards.
AACTGATTTTTTTCACTCTAGTTTCATTTTGTCTACCAGCCTTAATACCTACACAGAGACAGTAATTTTTCCCCTTTTATACAGAGTTCTGAAAGAAACTGATTTCAGAATTTTTAGGGCTGGCTTTACTATTGAGGCATAGTCATTGGCTGAGTTCTTCTCAGCTGGAGGATTGTCAGCTATATACATTTAAATGCTGGCTCATTTCCTTATTTTGTTGTGTTTGTGTATGTTGTGTGGGCCCCCACTAAATTATATACTGCCTGTTTGTTGTGTATTGATTTTTTTGTTAAAGTGCTCAGAAGGTTGCATGACTTCATTTCTACAGAGACATGCTTCATGAAATCTTAATCCACATCAAAGTAGCTGCTACATTGTCAAAAAAAGAACTCACATTTCAATTCTCACTATTCCAACTGAAATTATATTTTGGCTTAATTTTCCAATTTTTTTCACGTTCATTTTTTTTCTGTAATTCTTATGTTTACAAATTTATCAGTAAAGAGCAAGCTCAGTGAGAAATCATTCAGTATTTTAATATAGACTATGAACTCCTTGAAAATGACCTGCCATTGTAAAGACTCCATTCTTGAAGGGGATGAAGAGTTTACAAAGACATTACATTTCACTAAAGTTGTTCACTCATTCAACACAGATTTCCATCCATCATGCAACATAAAAGTCTGTCTACTAGCAGCAATTAGTCTTCCCACTCATCCTTTTGACGTTCACATTTCAACAATTATTTTTTATTTAAATATCAGATAGCATTTAAAAGCCAGCTGTACAGAGCAGAACATTCTTCTTTCTTATGTTCTTCTACAATCATGAAATCTATTCTGTATGCAAGTCATGAAGACAGCCCCCAGTGGTGGATGCATTACTGAAAAATGTACGAAATATTTTTGTTTTCTCTTTAAAGCTGTTAAAAAAACCAGCATGAAGGTCTCAAATAATATAGAATAATGATGATGGGAGGAACTGGCAGCCTCTCTATTCTCTTGTTGTAGTCTGCAGTGAGAGATGAACTTAGGATACTGTTTATGGTAGTTCAAGTCTCCTATGAGAAAAATGGATTATCAGCCTCGATCTCCTACAAATCCTTTCACACAGATTTTGTGGAATAGTCACTTCCTCTTCTTTCTGAGAAAGAGATGGTTAGGTACCTAACTGGAGATGATCTCTCCTCTCTGCAATCATCAGAAAAAGAGAGAAACCTCACTCCATGCTACAGTTAGATCCTTGACACTAGAGAGGATAACTGAAGCAATACTGCTCATACAAATGCTGAGTTGAGGGGATGTTAATGCCTTTGGAGGGGTTCTCTGAATAGCAACAGCTGAGGGGCCAAAGCTCTAGAGACAGTACTCCCTCAGCACACAGGAATCATTGCATTGCCCACACTGGCCTACCCTGGAGCTCCCAGACCAAACGGATGGCCACAGTATAGGTGGGTACTCATCATCACCCTACAGGATGCAAGCACAGACTACACACAATATGAAGGAAGTGCAGCCTATGTTGTGCTGGGGATGAGGCAGGAGGCAGGAAATGAGATTTGTTGAGGAACAGCATAGTCTGGAAAGATATTCAGACAGATAAAGGGATGTGGTAGGCTTGGCAATAGGACAAGGAGGCCTACCAGTGATAGTAACAGCAGAGCAGGGCACAGAACCATGATATGGTATTCCTTCCCCTGATCCCCAAGTCAACTGTCAGGTATATTTTGCAGAGGGGTCTTCAGCTGGCAGTTGGGCTTCTCTAACACTTCAGTTCCTGTGTATGTCTTTGGAGTTAAGAGTGACTGACCTACTAGGACAGCCCTAACACCTTCAATTTGCAGGAGTAGCATTAAAAAATATAAAAATAAATTAATATATTGCAGAATTTTCATTAAATTCAGAATGAAACCAAAGTTTCAGGCATCAGGAATTCCCCATATAACAGAATCTCCATATTCCATCCTAGCCCAGTGAATTAATATGTTCCTATAATGTGTTAAGTATAGAAAGACATTAAGCTCTTCAAAAATGTGGTGATGTCTATTTTATTTCACTATCTTCTACCTCATATTCATGTTAAACTCCATCTAATAATTCAGAAATGCTCAAGCACTGTCACAAACACTTCTAATATGAAGGAACATAGAATTCTAGATGTTTTCATTTTTTTCTTTCTGTTTTAAAACAAAATGAAAATCCAGATTTTTACACTTTTCAGTCTTTGATTTCATACATGTGCTTAATCTTGGAATAGAACACAAAAAATTCCTTTCTTGGGTACCACAGTTGATGTTTCTAGCACTTTATCTACATTTTACTGATGGATTCTGATTGCCAAAATGTGATATGTTGTTAAATATATGCACAGACAGTGGTCTTATTGTTCAACTTTTGTGATACCAATGGATGCATAGAATTAGAACATGTAAATGTAAATCATACAATCTGAATACATATATAGATATATAAAAATGTTAAACTGCTAGTAGCGCTTTAAATGGAGGGCCTTAATGTGAATTTATATTCATAATTACTGAGCTTCCTTAGGATCTTTTTTATGTTAACTGAATTAGCATTGATTATTAAAAGACTGTTTATGCAAGGTGAGCAACTACATAGATGTTCTATTTCTATTACATAGTTTCTAAACCTCAGTAAATACCTTTCTAGGAATGATTTGGTATTTAATTAGCATACAATAGCTCTCCTCTTAAAACTAAATTAAATCTCTATTTGAGGCACTTCATTTAAAGTGTTAACCAAACGTGCATACCTGCAAGGCGGTAATTTCAGATTTGTGGTAGCAGTCAAGGTCTAGCAGTTCTGCAATGCTGAAGGTTAGAAAGTCTGAACTCAGCTCTCAGCTAGGTGATTTTTAACTTAATTTGTCATGTACACATACAGAAATACAAGACAAAGAGTGATCATGCTTCTGTTATTTTTCATTCTTTAATTAATTTTGAAATATAATTACTGAAAAAATCAGGAGAATAACACAAAAATAGTTAGACATTATTGATTTTGCTGTTGTTATAATTTTAATGTGTTTATGGATATTTAGCCAAAGCTAGTGTTAGCTGAGGTTTCATTTAGTGATTGGACAACTTTTTTGTCTCAAGAAAATGAAAAATTCTTCAGCATACCCAATTGGATTTTTCTCATACAGTAAGCTTCCTTCTTTACCTTACAATATACACAAAGACTGCATCAGGTCTGTTGCTATTTTGCAGACTATAAAGTGTTAGAAGTAATAGGGAGAGAAGATCAGCATGATACCATTATGCTCTAGAACTCAGAGCACATCAATCTATTTCTAACTTTATCAAAGTGCAAGCTTTGATCAAGCCAGGTATTCAGGTGCAGATTCAAAGACAAAAAGAAAGGGCTGAAGCCTAAAGGGAATAGGGATGAGAGAAACACAAGGTCACCTTAAAGTGCAGGTTGCTGGATTTCTATTAGAAACAGTGTGGCCAGCAGGACTAGGGATGTGATCATAGCCCTGTGCTCAGCATTGGTGAAGCTACACCTTGAATACCGTGTTCAGTTTTGAGCCCCTCACTACAGGAAGGACATTTTGGTCCTGCAGCATGTCCAAAGAATTGCAACAAAGCTGGTGAAGGGTCAAAAGAACAACTCTTATGAGTGGCTGAGGGAAATGGGATTGTTTAACTTGAAGGAAAGGAGGAGGCTCAGGGGAAACCTTCTCACTCTCTACAGCAGCACGAAAGGAGGTCCGTTCTATCAAGTAACAGGTGATAGGAAAAGAGGAAATGGCCTCAAGCTGTGCCAAGGGAGATTTAGGTTGGACATTAGGAGAAATTTCTTCACTGTGAAACGGTTCTTTAGCACTGGAACAGGCTGGCTAGGGAAGTGGTGGACTCATTGTTCCTCAAGCTATTTAAAAGACATGTAGATGAGGTGCTTAGGGACAGGGGTTAGTGGTGGAATTGGAAATGTTAGGTTAATGGTTGGACTTGATCTTAAAGGTCTTTTCCAACCAAAATGATTCTATGATTCTATGCAGTCAGCAGATTGCCTGTTGCCAAAAGCAGCAAAATCTGTCAAAACACCATGCCTAGACCTAACCAGTAAGCAACCATGTCAGTAGGGAAAAATTTCTACCCAGGCTTGCAAGCGGTGAGCCTATACCCCCTGGATCCCTGTCCTGCAGGAAAGGTTCTATCACATAGCTAAAGGAGCAAGTGGCAGTGGCATTATCACACACTTAGAAAATGTTCCCAGGCCTTCATGTGGAATGTAGCTGAGTTATTTTCACAGACAACTGTAGGGTTTTTTTAAGTTTTCTTTTCCTTCTAATGCAGGAGAGAGAAAACATTGAGATTTTTAGAAGACAAAACTTTCATTTTCCAGTATATGCCAAATATGCCTTATTTTCTACAATAGGTGGTTAGTCAATCAACAAACAAAACCATAAAAGAGACTATCTAGAGCTTCCACATAGCATAAATTCAATCTCTCGTGAATAATCATTCAGTCTTTTTAACTTGATCATCCTCCTCCTTTGCCACTCCCACATGTGTAGTTGGCTCACAGAACATCTCTCTGGGAGACAGGACACCTGGCAGGAGCTTGCCAGAGTGGGTACTACTGAGTACCAAGTGCTCACAGGACTCCCAAGCTCACTAGCACCTCAAACAGAAGGCATCTAGGGGGCTGAGGATTACCACACAGTAAAGCCACAAGACCTTTAGGGAGCCCCTTGGTCAGGCTCCTAAATGTAACTGTTCCCCTTTCTATTGCAAAGCACAATTAGGGATATTTTCAGTTTGAACTGAGAACCTGAATAAGGCAGCAAAAAATGTCATCCATGAATTTTTATTTCAAGTTGCAGTGACATAAGCAACAACATCTTTTCTAAAGCAGAAAAAGAAATATGCCTAATTATTGAACCTCAGCCTGTGACTTTTTATCATGATTTTTTAGGTGCTTAAAATCCCAAAACATCACTGGATTGATTTAGAAAAGCTCAACAAGATGTGTCTTATGCACATAACAAATCCTGGTGGATGATGTTTCACAGAATACACAAATAGATCATAATCCAAAATTCATTTATAAATCAATTCTGGGATCTGGCTCCTCCAAACTGATTTTCTTGGCTACATCACTTAGTTAATAAATAAATGCATAAAATGACTGAAGCATTTTACTGCATATGGTTATAAAAAAATGTTTAAATAGGTTTCAAACTATTACATACTTGATGTAAATACAGTTATTTTTTGTCATACTGCAGTTTGCTTTTATGTTGGAGGCAGCTACATAAAAATATTAAAGGATAAATGGGGTTCTCCCTCATCGTTTCTGTGTATTTTTTTCACACAGTGGCAATTATCTGGATTGGAAAAGAATTCCTGTAACTACAGATTAAAAGTTTTCTTTTAAAATGGAATCTGGCATTGTCATCAATCTGCATTTTCATAAAGATGGGCATAATACCTGAAGTGATGCCAAGACTGCTCTGGACTACCACCAGTATTTACCTTCTCCTTTCTATTCAGGGTACAACAGTGTCCTGGTTTTGGCTGGGGTAGAGTTAATTTTCTTCAAAGTAGTGGGCTGTGATCTGGATTTGTGCTGAAAACAGTGTTGATAGTACAAGGTTGTTTTTGTTATTGCTGAGCAGAGCTTATAGAGTCATGGCCTTTTCTGCTTCTCACATCACCCCACCAGTGAGTAGGCTGAGGGTACACAAGAAGCTGGGAGGGAACACATCTGGAACAGCTGATCCCAACCGACTGTTAAAGAATTTTGACATACAGTGGGTTACCCTAGGTTTGCTTTATTTAACAACTCAGACTTGGGCCACTCACTGAGACTGTGATGACCTGTGACATCTGAAGAGGAACTGAAGCAAGACAGCAAAGAATGGCTGGATATTAATAATGGACTGGGAACTGAGAGTTTGGGAAGAACACAAAGGACTTTTAAGAAAAATACTGATTACTTAATATGGTGTTAAGAGTATATATATGCGTTGAATTTTAGAAGTCCTTTGCCACTCACTTAGGTGATGGCCCAACTCTGAGTTGTTAAATAGAGCAAACTTACAGTAACCCACTGTATGGCAAAATCCTTTAACACTGACCAAAGTCATGTTCCATACCATATGACATCATGCTCAGCATATAAAGCTGGGGGCAGAAGGAGGAAGGGGAGGATGTTCAGAGTGATGGTGTTTTGTCTTCCCAAGTAACTGTTACATGTGATGGTGCCCAGCTTTCCTGGAGAGAGCTGAACACCTGCCTGCTGATGGGAATTGGTGAATTCATTCCTTTTTTTTGCTTTGCTTGCATGTGAAGCTTTTGCTTTACCTATTAAACTGTCCTTTATCTCAACACAGGAGTTTTCTCACTTTTAGTCTCCCAATTCTCTCCCCCATCCTGCTGGGGGAATAAGCGAGTGGCTGTATAGGGCTTAGTTGTCATCTGGGGTTAAATCACAGCAAACACAGAACATAGCGAAGGAGAAGCTAAGTTTATTATGAGGAGTGGAAGACAAGGATAAAGATGTATCTATAGGATGTGTCTACAGGCTTCATTAGACTGTTCATGTATGTCATCCTCTTTACATATGTCAGCTATCCAAACATGCAAATGTTATAAGAAAGAAAACTGTTTGCAATTAGATTTTTGCCTGTGTAGTATTGAACTGAAACAGGAACTTAAAAGCACTATCAATTTTTATGTCCCACCATTCTTGTAACTTTGTTATGGCTTCCACTTAAAAAATGAGAAAAAGGAGTTTCTGTAGTGAGAAGCGATATTTTTTTCTTTTTTTTTTTTTTTTTCTTTTTAACTCTTGGCCAGCATTAAATGTGCTGGAAATTTTTTCTTTTATCCTGACAGATTACTTAGATCTGGATCCTGAAAAGACTGGAATAAATGAACATTGTTAGTCCACTGGGAAAAAAAGATTTGTCCTGGCCAATAGTTCGATTCTTATGAGTTGTGCAATCTTCCGCTCTTTAATTCCATATGTTTTTATGGTAGTAATAAAATCCCATAATTTTAATAAGAAGCCATAGTAAAGTTTTGAAGGCACTGCACGCAGATGCAGTTCTTACAGAACTATCCAGGCTATAAATCTTAGTTAGCTGCTTCAGTGATACAAGGGTGCATGACTATGTGTTTAGCTCCATGCTGCAGTGGAGCCAAAGCTGCATAGGCTGAGAGCCTAGGCACAAGGGGAGTTCTGGCATAAGGGCACGAGTCCCACACATAAGAAATGCTGAGGTAGTCAAGGACTGCAGCATGATGGTGGGGCTTACAGGAGGAAAAGACATAGCAGAGCATGGGAAAATGAGTGAGAGGACAGCCAGAAGAAGATGTTCCATACAGAAATCTACCATCAACATCTGTTAGATCATTATGTTCTCAGGTTATCCTAGGGAACAAAAGTGCAGGTCAGCTCTTTACAGTCAGGGGTTGACAAAAATATTCAGCCTTTCCAATCTAAGGGGTCTACAGCCCGGTCTGTATATGGCAAAGTAGGGAGGATGGGCTATAAAATGAGAGATCAAAACAAGTCCCAGCAACGCAGAATGTATAATTGAAAATGAAAGAAGAGAAAGTGGTCTTTGAGGTTCTTGAGGCTAACAGAGGGGGTGGAGGGAGGTCCCAAGGACCAGAGGCTTGAATCCTAAAAATGTGCTGAGTATAACAGGGCATGAGGGGGACATGATCCAATCTAACTTGATGTCAAATCTTTACTAAACAAAACTTACGTTCTTCTCCTTCCTGCAGTCCTGATTTACTACTTTGACTATTTTTTCCAGAAGATTACTCTTCTGATTGTTTAAGAAAAGCAGTTGAGTGTAGTGATTCTTTTTGCTTGTGTTTGTTGGGGTTTTTTGTGTGTTTTGTTGTTGGTGGTTTTGGGTTTGGTTTTTTGTCAGTGAGAAAAAAAGCAGAAAGAGATGTCTCAGAGTTCACCAGATTTTGAAGTGGCTGCTAATATCTCATGCTCTTCCCTTCTCCAGGCACAAAGGTGTGAGAAAATACCAGAGTCTTAAAATCTTTTAAATCTTTGCTAGTATTCTCACTCAAATTTTGTGTGAATTTTCATGTTGTGTCTCAAAGGAAAAGAAAAGAACATCTTCTAAGCCACCTCAGTCTCTTCAACTCTTGCTCTCTCCTTCAAAAGGTACCAAGTTTTAACACAATCTAAAAAGCTATTAGAAGAAGAAAATGTCTTTATAAAGACTCTCTGCACATTACAGGAATGGGAATAATGATTGGTAAAAAAATGTAGGCCTCAGTAATTTTATTTTGTTAGGACTTTAACTAATTTCCTTTTTTTCCCTTCTATATGTTTAATGAAAGGCACAAGAAACTTTTAAGTCACTTAATTTGAATTAAAAGTCAAATACTTTTAAGTATTTACAATGAAAACCAGCTAGGTTAGTTCTAGAACTTTGAAGCCCTTGCAGTTCATTTAACTCGTTAGTACCATGCAATCACATTAATACCTTTAAACTTCTGAGTCAATTTGTTCCACCAAAATTAACAAAGTTAACTATTTAACAAACAAATGACTGAAGAGGGAAGAGTACATGTTTCAGTGTTTACAACTGTGGCTAACTGAAGACTGCTCTATAAGGAGAAGACCTGAATGAAAGTGTCATCAGATTTTAACTTTAGAGACATTTTACAGAAGCTTTAAAACAAAGTATATAAATAGATATACAGTAACTGTTACATGTATTAATAAAGACACTGATGAATAAGCAAACTAAAGCCTCACAAGTAGGTTTTAAAAACTGGGTCATCTCATATTATACTTTATTCTGAGTGAAATAGCTGCCATTCCCCTTCACAGAGTTTATTCTGAGTTCCAGAAACACCTATGAAACTACATGTTTTTAACACTGGCATATTGATTACAAAATAATTCACCTGTTTTTATCACCGTGGAACAGTTATAGAAGAAGGTAAGCCCTGATGAAGACTAGACACATAATTTTATAATTATAACATTTAAGAGGAAAAATGTCTATTCTTGTGATTATAGATCAAATTTCATCTAAACTACAACAAACCCAGTATTATTAATGCAAGGCACTTAAGTTAATCTGCTTTTTCCATGATGCATCTGATATTGTATATGTTTAATGCTGTTTACCAGTTTGTCTCTGAAATGTGGCTTAGCATAAAAACAGCCTTTCTTGACTGAAGAAAACCTGTGCTACTGAGCTGAAGGGAGAAAAAAGCTTCTTACAGCATGTTTTACTTTGGTCTCAATCAATCATACTGAATCTTCAATGGCACAGGTAAATGTATTTCTTTCCTTCAAAAATTGCCACTACTTTTAAGATTTAATCAGAAACTTTAAAGGAAAGTTTATGCAATATATTAGCAGATTATTATATTAAATATACCCTGTCTCAAGAAAAATTAACAAGCCTTTTACGTTAAAAGTTACGTAAATTAATCAGGCAACAGTGGACCTAATTAATTTATAATAATGCTTGCTAATAAAGTTGATAGATAAATTGGTCATTATATTTCCAGAACTCAAATTTTAAATAACTAGCAATAATTAGCCAACTCCATTTAATAAAGCAGCCAAATTACCCATCATTTTATGTAACCTTGCATCTGAGAAATATTTCAAGGATGAAAGTAAATACTTAGAGAATTCACTGTGTATTCAAGCCAAGTATTCTCAAACAAAATAGGTTCAACAAAATACTTTCATATTGTCGGATCCTTTGATAGGACTTTTTTATTTCCAGATAGCTATGGATCCACGACACAACTCTCCAAGCAGCTTTGTGGAGATATGGTTATATTACTGTAATTTGAATCAGATAACAAATCTTTGGTTTGCGTTATCCTGTATTCCTCCCTTTTCTCTTAGCTTCCAATTGAACATAGAAAACTTGCAAATTTCTAAAATGTCATTAAGTACTTTGCACTTACACAATCACAGCAAGTCATCAGATGCTTAAATAACCACCTTCCCCAGACTGTGTTTTGCTTCCTTTGTCCTGGTACTTTGAAAGCTGCATGCACCCAAATGTTTGATCAAAGTTTCTGCAGACACTTGTGAAAAATAAGATTTTTTGCAACAGAACCCAATGTTAGCTGATGTGTAACTTGATTCACATTGCATTTTTACCTTGAAATCCTTATAAGAAACCTGGGTTTTTCTGACTGTTGTTCTTCTGTTAGTGAATCCTACAGTTTAAAGCATCCTGATATTTTTTTTGGTAGTAAATGTGCTCTTCTTTTGTTTTTAAGATGTCAAACCTTAGCTGTTTGGATTGCATTTTATATGGTAGGAATCTGACTTCAGAAACTATGTTAATTTTTTTCAGGAAAAAAAAGCTTAACAGCACTGTTCTGCTGATATAAGAAAATGCCAACAATCATTTCACTGAGAGATTTTCAGCATATTATAGCTTATTTTCAGACCTGCACCCACTATGTTCAGCATCACTTTGTGTGTCAAGGCTACCCTCAGAAGCCCACTTCAGCTCAGCCTAATTAAAAGTATGTAAACCAGTGTACACCCTTTCTTCAAACTAGGAAAGCCCCTGAGCATGCCCTCTCCAAGACGTATAGCATCTCTGGGTTTTCCCTGCATGCTAAACTGTGTAAATTGAAGAATAAAGCAACAAAACAAATAGAGTTTAGTAGAAAGGCAGAAATCAACTTGCCGCTTGAGTAACCAGGGCAAGACTAGAGTGATTTGTAGTCATTACAAAAGCAGTAGCTTTTAAGGAGGAATTTAACTGAGGAGAAAATTGTGGGTGTTAGCACATAGTACCAACGTGCTTGCAGGAAAAATGGATAAGCGAGGGATCAAGGCACTTGGTCGCAGGAAAATTACCACTGATGAGACTACTTGAGTAAGTGCTCATAGTCATGAACAAAGGATTGCAAAATTTAGCCTGAAGTTTGTAAACACTCACCAAATAAAATTACCAGCTTAATCCCTGCCAAAAGAAACATGACGAAGATAAAAATATTAAATTAAATGCTGCATTAAAACAATTAATTAATTATGATATTAAAAGATAAATGTTTAAATATAATATAATATAATATTTTGTTAATTACATGTTAAGTGTAGTCATTACTCAATTTTAAAAGGACTGTAATGCACAATGCTCTATGTAAAGTTATGACTCAGCTTCATTAAATAAAGAAGAATTATATCCTATATAAATAATTTATACAAAGAAAGAACATGTAAGCTTCAAGATAAAATTATTGACGTATAATTTATCTATTGCAATTCCCTGGAAAACTGCATACTAGGAAAAAAAATTCAAACAAAAGTCTTGAAAGTACAACAGTAAATTTGCTATAATGAACTTTTTGACTATAGTTTATCATCTTCAAAGCTAAATGCAAATCATTCAGCTAACTTTTAAGATGACTGTTCTTTGCATTCACACATGTGGGCACCGAGTCTGTAAGTTAATTGCTGCTTCAGAACTAGTAAAGTGTGAAAAAGTTGTCAGTGTTTTTTGATTCAAGGACGGAAGTGTTTTTATCTAAACCATTTATATAGTTTAATAAAACCTTTTGGCATATCAAATGGGAGCATCTTCTTTTGAATGAAGTCTGGCTTTCCTTCTGTCAGGACACAGAAAGTAAATCACCAGTGATATACAACTTAAGAAAAACAGTTTCAGTACGGTGGGTGTTTAGGTCCTATATTGTTCCTACGTTATTGCCCAAATCCAGAATTCAAATCTTCAAAATTCTGTGGAAATGCTACCATCTCAGAATGATTTCCTTCAACATTCTCAGGTGTCTGTTACTACTAATGCCCCAAAGTCATTACAAGACCTGAGTCTTGGCTTCACAAACCATAATTTATGACTTGTATCGCACCCAGCAAAACAAATTAGGTCTGTATTCTCAGCACATCTTCCTTGTGTTAAGTTTGCTATTAAAGAAAAATGGGATAGGAGTCCTCTGCATTCCATTCAAGGCCTAATGAACTCATTGAAGAAACAGACCAAAAATCCAATTATCACCTTTCTGAGGGGACATGAACCTTTATTCACTTCAAGGCATTATACTCCAAAAGTTAGCATTTGAATATGTGAGTAGCAGAGGACGTTTAAACACTCTCCATCCTTTGATGCTCTTCTGTTTTGCATGGGATACCCCAGTACTTATCAGACTTACTTGCAGGTATGACTCTATAAGACATTGGGAGTTGCTTTGCTAATGAATCCCTAACATTAAATACCTAAATGCTCACTTATATGAGGATGGGACCATAGTACTGCAGGCCCTGGTGCTAATACCTTCTTGTGAAATAAATTATCTTTCTGTGTAACTGAAGCTTTCTGTAAAACTCAGCAAGGTAATATTAAATGAGCAAGCAAAAGAACCTTGCTTTTTATTTCTCCACTTCCCCCCCACCTTGAAAATCACCTGGTGAGATTTCTTGTGTTTCAGTATTAATCCAAACACAAAATGTATAATCATTTTTGAGGTTCAGAACACATGAAATCAGCTACTCCTATTATCTACAAGGAATTCTTTTAGTATTCAAGGAACTGGTCAGATGCAAAACACTAGGATGATACGTTTCAAATGTTTGTGATGACAGCATCACTTAATGTGCAGGAGGGTACTGACAGCAATTAAGAATCATTATGTCAGAAATTTATATTAATATATTTCAAGAAAACTGCACAGTATGTAATAGGCAAAATCTACAGCTGTACTCAGATTCATTTTGTGCATAATTTGTAATTTCAAACATGTTAGGAAATGCAACAAAGGATTTGATTAGCTTTGAGGTATTAAAAAACATCTTCACACTAGAATTATTTTTGTAGTTTGGTCAAGTGGGAATAATAGTGTACAATCAGTATGAGTTATTACTAAACAACTTCTTCAAAAAAAATGAAACACAAAAAAATACTCATAGTAAAACCTAAATTAATTTAATGAATTAACCTGACCTAAATGAATTAAATACTCTAAAATAAAAAAAAAATTAAAAATTAGATAAGAGTACTGGAATTTCTTCCAACTATTTTATACCTCAAATGGCCAGATAAGAATGAACAAAATACTGTGTGACTTCAATGCAAGTAATCGTTTATTCACCACACGTGTGGAGTAAGTAATGTTATCTCTCTCTGATCTTTCTAGAACTGTGTCTGTAGTAACAGGGCTCATGCAGTCCTGATCTAATGGCCTATGTAACCATGATCGTAACAAGATGCAGAGCATAAGCGACACTAGCCTTGGCTATTGGAGATTAAAATCTCTTCAGTCAGTTGTTTTAACTTTTGTGAAGGTAGAATATGGATTTTAGTTTCCAAGTGATCTCTGGTCATCTTGAAATGAAAGGTTTCCCTGGAATGTCTATGAATAAAGAGATTAACTCAGGAAAGAATGAGCTGTAACTAGGTTTACAGTTTAAAGTGTCATTAAAAGTCAAAAGCCACCACGTGGAAGACTAAATTACACATTACAAAAGCTACATGTCTCTTGAGAACTTCTGGGGAGACATTCATGCTTTGCAATGTTAATGCAGAACATTTTGCAGAACTTTTTAGCAGAAAATGTAACCCAAATATTCACTCACCCCTAGATTCCATACAGATGTGTGACACAACAGTCAACTGCTCACCCAGTCCCCTACTTCTTTCTTAATGCAAAGGTAAGATTTAAGTTAAAAATAAAAAATGAAGAATATTGAACTATTTCAGAGAGATGCTGAAATGAGCCAACACAGTCAGCGTAACAGTATGAAACCCTCCTGCAAAAATCTCCTGCCTCAGGGATAAACAAACAGTCTTCAGAAAAATGTGCTAAGTCTCTAATTCTCAAACTCGTTTGTAACATATCGGCAATTTGAAGGTGTCTTGCCAAGGATATATATTGGCAATATATATAGAGAGAGGTATATATGCAAAGGACCATATATACCAAGTATATATCTTGGTATATACCAAGATGCCAAGGATCTTGGTATCTTGCCAAGATCCTCCATTATCTGAGGATGAGAGCCTATTGAATGGAAGCACATTTCTCTACTCATGAATTTCTTTATCGAAGAATTATTTCATATTTAAACTATAGACTCAAGGCACAAGGCATCATAACAAAGTGAATTTTGATGTTGATGTGAGATCTGTGAATGAACAGATCTGGCTTGTTCCAGTCATCAAAAAAAGCACCTTTTAAGGAAATTTAAACTGATAATAAATACCTCAACTTGTTTCAATTAAAAGTCAAAACTGCCATGTGATATCCTTCAATCTTACCAAATAGCCATTCCACAAGGGAAAGAAATCTCATCTGGGAGAAACAAAAAATATTGAAATGGCAGAATCTTTTCTTTAGGGCATGTTATGGATATACCAAGATCTATATTTAATTAATATTTTATTAGTAAAAATTAGTACTTAAATGAAGAAAGTTTCTGAAGAAACAACATCACTGTCTTTTCAAGACTCTCATCTTGGTGTTTGCCTTCATCATTTTAATTTATTCATTGCAAAGATGCAGAAGAAATGCTCATGGCAAGATTATTCCAATGGTAATTCCACATTTTTTATTCTTTTTGGTTAAGTTGTAAATCATTTGGAATAACAACATGTTTGGAAGAGATTACAAATTTTACAGTGGAAGGAACTACCCAAAGATTTGATTTTTCAAGAACCAGTGTTTCAGTAAATAATTCCTTCTAATAAACAGTATCAGTCTGAAAATGAGGAGAGTAGGTACCTACCTATGAGCATGTCAAATCTGGGCAATGTTTCTTTGCTAAGAGAATACATGAAGCTTACAGCATGCAGAATTCACTGCTAGGATTTAAAACAAACAAGCAAAAAGATTTTAATTCTTAAATTGTTTGTTTTAAGTCTTGCTTGTGGCATTACATTGTTTAGTAGCCTGAATTCAGATTTTATACTGGTATCTAGTCACCTTTCTTTTAACATGCTAAACAGTTTAAAATCTTTAAATCTTTCCTTACAAAGTTTTCTTTAACAGTGCTGGTTTTGGTTTTGGTTGGTTTTCTTTTTATTATTCTTTTCAGGGGTCTCTAATCCTTCAGCCTCCTATAGAAATGTGTATTCCACCTATATATTCTGGTGATTCACTATCAATATCATAAGTACCCAACCCAGAAGAGTCATGATTTCCTATTATTACTACTCTGCCTGGGTATCTAAATATCACTTTTCCCTCTTTTGGAACAGCAACACACTGATGGGGTTCACAATGGGCTGTTTTTCTGTTATGGACCTGAAATCTATTTTAACTTGTTCTCCTGGATGAAAAACCTTTGCTCTGGCAGCAAATTCTTTTTACACCATCATAGATGTCTGACTATTTTTGGCTGTGTTAAAACACATTTGTGCATGAATGAATGGCCAGTGAGTTGAATATGCCCATTTATCATCCAGTAAGCTGAATCTCTTACAATGACTGCCTATGATCTGCAATCTATGAGTTCATGTCATATGAAAAGTTTATCCAGATTTTTAATTCATATTTAACTGCAGATACTAAAATGAAATATTGGTGAGAATTAATCCCTGAGAAGCCCCGTTTGAAATATCCCATTTTTACTTCCCTGCTGACAGGTAATTTTTTTAATCCTTTGTTACATCATGTTACACCATTTTATGTTTGCTTTATTGTAGTTATACCATGCTAATTCTTTTCAGAATATGTGGTACTAATTCAAAAAGTGTTCCTAATTCCACATACATTCCATCTAAACAGTTATCTTTTATTAGCCAAAATTGTTACTCCTGTTAATTTACAACAAGCCTACCTGAAATCATACATTCATAAGACCTGTCCATAGGCTACAGAAAGTCACTCAAGTTCGCACAAGATCACGTTTGTCCATTTCATTACTAGTATGAAAAATTAAATAAACTCAATTTTATTTTTACAGTAGACTTATGTTTTAACAGTATAAAGCATTTGACAATGCTCAATAAAAGGCAGAAATACAGAACAGAGGAGGGAAACATTAAGCAGTCTGAAGTATCTGTACAGAGTGAGGTAGTTCTTAAGCAGTCTATTCCCCTACATTTGAACCGAGTAGGCCTTTCCCCTGTGTTGATACCTTTGCTCTCCTACAGTTGTGCCATAAATTTCCAGTGCTTTTAAAATGTGCTTGTGATGTAATACAGCACATAATTAGTATGTTATAGTTTATTGATGAGTTTGGTGTCCTAAAACAGTATTTCTATGGGAGTTCTTTTTATTGGTCCATTCTGAATAAAAACATGTGAACTGACATACATGTATACTCTCGGTGATATTAAATCAACTCATTCTTATTACAAACACAGATTTTTTTAAAATTTATCAATGTGGTAATGCTGCCAAGCCATAATGCTAAACCATTTGACAGAGTAAATCAAAGTTCCTTTATCTTCCAATCCATCAGTACATTTTTTTTGCTTAAAATTTATTGCCCTGGCAGTTGCAAATACGTGGGGAAATCCAGATACTCTAAAGATTTACATCACTAACTTTTTTTTTTTTTCAGGATAAACAATACAGAGAGAGAGAGAGAGAAATGCACTAAAGCTGTTACTTTTAAAAATCAGTTTACTTTTCATTCTATTATTTAATTTTCATTTGACATATTACTTTGATTTTTTTCCTTTAACATTAGTACTGCATATCAACTTAAACCAACCTCTATTTAATTTTTAAAAGGACTATTCCAGCTCTAACTACGCTTGTCCATTTTAGAAGAAACTCATCAAGATACTAGCCTGGGGATCTAAGGAAGGATGGGAAAACAGGACTGGGGATTGAAGAAAGGTGTATTTGCATAGCCTGTGGCTATAGTCTAGGTCTTTTTTATAATAAATCAAAATACATACAGAAGTTCTCAATACTGGGTGATCGACAAGCCAATTCTTGCATCCTAAACTTAAGTGACCTCACATTTCATGTCTTAACTTGGGAAAGAAATTATTTCCTGCCCTTGGTGGGTAAAGTCCATTGTTAAATGCTTCCCATCAGCTTGTATGAGAGGAAACAAAACCCTCAGTCTCTTTTCAACTAGTTGAGTCTGAATTATTTCCACTATAGAAGAAAATGCAGGCTTACAATTTTGCAACGTATGATTAGTATCTATAGAGGCAGTACACAGGCACTGATTTTTAAAATTAATTAGGTATTGTCTCACCCATCATTTCAAGGCTAAGGTAATTTAAGACTTCAATTTGGGCAAGAAAGCTTTTATGCTCTACTGAAGTTTCAGGATTGAAAAATAATTCAGTTCAACAAATAGAACTCAGCACCTTTGCTTGTTTGTGGACAACAAACAAACAAACAAAAACCCCAAACAAACAAACAAGTAAACACAGAAGAACATCAAGGTCTTATCTCCATCCCACCATATAGTCTATATCTCATCCATATCCAAAGCTTCAAGTACTGCTTTCCTGGAATGAGTCTAGCGCTGTGAAATTTATCTTCTTCCACAGCAAGTACCCTAAACACTAGAGAGTCCAGAATTCTGGTGTTAGGGTTACTTTACAAATATAAAAATATGAATTGTCACATACAGATGTGACAATTCATATTTGATTCAAACAAATCAACTGAGCAACAGGAATGGGAGCACCTTCTTCCACGAGGGAATGAGCCAGGAGCTGAGGTGACGCAAGTGCAGCCAGGGCAGTGGCCTCACCCATCGGGTGCAGTCCCCCAAGATCTGAGCGAACAGAGCAATGTGCTGTTAAAAGGGTCCATAAAGTGACAGCACTGAGTTTATTTTAACAGTGGTTGAAGTAGTGGTGATAATCATGTTTTCTTTAAAAAACAGTGATTATAGCTGTGAACAGATCGTAAGAAATAACAGTTTCTCTATGTTTGGAATGACATAAACTTCTCATGTTTTAACCATCTGCCCAAAATTCAAGTCACTTCTAAGGTTTGCCACACTGTGTAAACAAGTGACTACATGTTCAGAGTTTGTAATGTGTTTCTCCTTGACCTTCCATTTGTGTCCTATTGCAGCTGCCAGTTTATCCATTGATGTCTATTTATCTTGCAATTTAATTTAGAATACAGCCTCTAGTTTACAACTATGAATCCATAGAAGGAGAAAATCCACTGGGCCAGTAAGTCAGTCAACTGTGTGGGAACTGCCTACAAAAGCTTGGCTATTGTTATCCTGATAACACAGTTAGGTCACTAGTGGAGTGAGCTATACCACATGTCTACTATAATGTAATCATTCATTACTATGAGTTCTATCACTGGCATGCTGTCAACAGAGATATATTTCAAGCAAATGTAAAAACACATCATGAAAGATGAACTCTACATCTTCTAGCATATAGTAGGAGAACAGTCAGCTCATGAATAAAGACTTGTTCAAATGAAAACACCTTCTGAATCCAGGTCCAGCTCAGAGGAATTTTTTAACGTAGCAATCTTCCACCTCACTTCTTGTCTTAAAAGTTCCCTTAATATTACTTTCAGAAATTGTCTATAATTAACAACATTATTCCTATAATGATTCTGTTTTGTGCATATTTTATTTCCTTGACTGATTTAAAGTGGCTTCATAACAGTAGAAAAAATACTGTCCTCAGCAGTGCTTGATCTGGTCTACAATGGTAACTTTATTTTTCTTTACTGTCTTTTACTTCCTCAGTATGTTAAAAATTCCCTTTTCAAACCTCTTTGCTGACCATTGCGTTGCTTAGAAAGTTTTGCTGCTCAATAAAATTATCCTCATATTTACATGTCTCTAAATATTTTGACATGCATTTTTTTACCCTTTCTAGAGTAAAATCTAGTGGCATTTCAAGTCCTTTTTTGCAGTATGTGAAAGAGGCTTTTTTGAAAAGAAAACTGATTGTATAATGGTCTTTAATACTTATCAAAGTGAGGCTTCTGAGCTAAAGCTAAAATGGCACTAGTTTTAACTATATCATTCTTTGCAGCTAAGCAGACCACATCTTAAAACAGCTTTTTAATCTCTGTACTTACGCTTTTTTACTATAAAGCATTGTCATTAAGCTAACTTCTGTTCATACACATTTCACACTGCACAAACGACAGCACAACTTTCACATAGACTGAGAACTAAAATGAAACCTCTAAAACACAGAATTTCATAGATAGTTGAACTATTTCACTGACATATCAGAAAGTACATATTAACAATTACACTACAGTCAGTGGCAAACACTTTGTATAGGGTTATTGTGATCTCTGGCACAGAAATGAAAGGACTAACATTAATCAAATGTCAGCATTCATCCCAGCAATGTGTTTTGTATTATCCAGAGTATTCTCTCCGTGACAATTATATCCAGGTTATCTTTTGCAATTTTGTACCTCAAGGTGGTGAATGTTTAAAAGGAATAATAATAAGCTTCCATATCTTCTTTTTCCTCCCCTAAGGCCTTGATTTATTATCAACACAAACTGCTAAACAAATGTACATATCAAGGGTCTATCAAAATCATAGAACCTTTGCAATGGTACCCCAAAATTGCCTAGATTGCTCTGAGGATAGTTCATTGAGTTCATTATCAAATGTAAGGTATGGTCTGCTCAGAAAAAAAATAGAGGCAATGGCTATATGTGTCAAAAGACTAAAATTACAGAAGCCTGAAAGAGACAAATATCACAAAGTAGCTGTTCCAAGACCTTCACAGCTCAGGCACCTTACAGTCAGGTGCAGTTTCCCAGGCAAGGGAAAAGAAGGACAATGACAAATATGGCCAGGTGGTTGCTTTGTGGCACAGCTGTGTTTGAAGCTGTGCTGTGATGAACTGGGCACCCAGTGCTCAAGGCCATGCAAAGCCATTAGGGAGTCTGGAAAAACTTAGCAGCTCTAGGCCTCAGCTTATAGCCATCTTGTACTGGAAGAGACAGAGGACTTCCAAAAGAGCTGACTTGTCCTTGGCTATCCTTATAGCTATTCTATAGCTGGATTAGCTACAGGTTGAAACATACTCACTTGAAAAATGTCAGCCTCAATCTACATTATTTGTCTATATCCTTCTGAAAACAACTGTCTTGGGACTGTATCTTTCCCCCTGTCTGGCACTTGTTATCTGCACCTGTAGAATGCAAAAAAACTGAAGTGAAAGTTCTCCAAATTTGACAAGAAATACATTTAATCATTCCTTTTGGGTCTCTGCAGTAGACAATCAGTCTTTTGTCTTGTTTCCCTAAGCACTAACTCATGCAATATTATGCAAACTGGTGTCAGAAATTCCTTGTACTTCAGTTTTTGGGTGCTAAGTAGGTTCTGAAACAACTGGGTCACTGAAAATATCAGTCATTCAAGTACTAGGATATACTAGGATGTTCTACTTCACGTATCAGAATTTGAACACACAAAACTTTCCACTTAAAATTACTTATTATCATGGTGACCCATCAAAATCATCTAGCAGCAGAATATGCAACATATTCCTCCTCTCTATGCTATAAAAGATACTCTTACTCCTGTGGTACATTTACCTCAGATGAGAGGGAAACTAGAAATGCCAAGTTGTTACCTACCTAAAGCTTTGACACCTTTTAGTGTTGCCATGTTTCACTTTTTGCATCCCTCTCATACATCATACACAGGCAACACATTATAGCAAGATGGCAAATTACTTCTTCAAGCTTCTGAATGGTTTTCTAGCAGAACATCACAGTCCCAAAGACATTTTGAGAATTCTCTGTGTCAGGAACCTTCCTACACAGCATTGCACAACTTTTTTCAGTCACATGGTGGCTTTCAAAGCAGGAGGAAGGGGAAATGACCTAAGCATGCTGATCTCTGGATGACAGAAATATCTGAATAGAAGATACCTTAACATTGATTACAAAATAAAAAGCAATAATACACCATATCTCTCTGTATAAGACAATCTCTTTTCAGGTGAAATATATAATGCAATAGTAAAACCTAAATTGCTATCAATAATAAAAATGAGGATGACATACTATTGAGAATGTTATTCATGAGAACAGCACACACTTGTCCAAATATGGACAAATTCTGTGGTGTAGTTTCTTCCTAAAGAAGTTCTTTTCTTACAGTAATGTCCTATGTCCTTGCTAAAATGAAACTCCTCAACTCTGAGATGCAAGCCTTCGATTTATAAGTGGTCAACATCTTTTTCATCAGAAAATTTGATTCACTTTGTTCACTTGTTCTTTGCAAAAGCAGAAGTCAGTGTTCTGACAACATACCATTCAAACCACATTCAGCAACCTGAGAAAAGAAGTGTAGTGCCCCTCCCTCATAATGGGGCATACAGCCTATGGTGTAGGAGGCCATATCCTCCTATATCACAGGAAAATATCCCTATGTAACAGATGCTTGCTGCTGTCTGCTTTCTTGTCCTCATATACTTGACACAGAGCAATAGCTTTCTTAATTGTTGCTAAGTCCCAACGAGGGTTCAATTCATCAGCTGTTGAACTGGAGCAGTCCAGGAGAGACCTGCACCTGGGTATCTTATAACTGGTGGTCAGAGCATTCTCCTGAGCCTTTGCCTCAAAGCAGATATGGAAGCCCAAATGTGGGTGTTCTCTTTGTCCAAGAGCTCATTGGCTGGCTTTGCAACTGGGTTTACAGATAGACACACAGTCCTCAAATTAAACTGGTCACTCTGAAATTCATTGTATATGTAATTTTGTCAATTCAATTAGATGAACTTTCTGAGGAAAGATTGGTTTGGTTCTTATCCCAAAATTATGTACGTATGCTTGTTTATTTCAGTTTTCTGATTTCAATCACGAAGTTATAGTGAGGAAAAATTAAAAGGAATTCAGGAATTTGTGCTTTCTTACCATTAGCTGTCAGCTGAAAAGTCAGATTTAAGCCCATGTGATTTTTTTTTAATGCTAAGTTGGTACAGTTTAGCACCACTCTGTTTAAGTCTTGATACTACAGAGTCATAAGCTCTTTTGAACTATACTGTATAAAGTGAAAATATTCTATACAATTTGGAATTTTAGTGTCAGAGCCATTTGTTGTTTAGAAATTAGACGACAGCATCTTATCTTGTGCTTTCTGTAGTACAGTTTTCAAAGTTCAGTTTGACTGGTTTTCTAGTATTAGAGATAATCCAGGGGAAGGTGTTCTTGGTATGTTGCATGTCTTTCTCTCACACATTAGTTTTGCAAAAGATGCAGAAGACACCATAACGAGTCACCTATCAAGAAAGGAATGAAGGAATGTGTTGTGCTTTTATTAAAAAAATAAAATAAAAAAAAACCCCAAACCCCTTCTGAATATGTTTCCTCACATAACTCCAGTTTCAAAGGTAATGATTAGTATTTTCTTTAGTTTTCGATTAAAAGATAGAGTTGGGCACTACATTGTTTCATTTTAGAGAGCATGGAGAACAAAAGTGCTGGCACATTTTTCCCTGTTCTGTGCCTTCTCACTTTCCCAAGCCTTCTGATGTCTTTCCAGTTTGGAGCTCCTGCTTAGATAAAACAGATGACTTTCTGGGCCTGCTTCTGCTAACAGCAGGCAGGAGCAACGGTGACTGATTGGTTGAAACATGAGGATTAATGGGTATTTATATTTCATTAAATTTTATGCTCACTGGAGAATAATGTATCACTCGCAGATATTGAAACATATGTCAACCCTATCCACTTACATATAATTCAATTTGACTTAAATGCATTGATCAAATTTTATTAAAGTCCAATATATCTTCCAAAAAGGCCCGCTAACACAATATTGCTGCTTCACATTCATCAGATAAAAGGAAGCAATTGTGTTGTAATTCCATTTATACCATTTTTCGGGAAAAGGGAGATTATTGTGAAGCGAATACTCATTACAAGGTGACTGGCTCTGGCTGAAGGACTTGAGACTGAGATTATTAAGCAAATTCTCAAGTGGTGCCCTTTAGTTAAAATTACCCCAGGGTGGGTCATGCCTGTTTCCATCCCCAGTGGAAAAGAGAGATCAGCATTGTTAACAATATCGAGAAAAGTTTGCCATGCAAATACAATTTATTTTGGGGTTTTTATTTTTGGGTTTTTTTTTTTGTTAAAGCTCAGTTAATGAATCATACATAAGTGTCTTTGAACAACTACTTTTCAGTACTTATTCCTTTTTTTTTCTCTACATCCTGTCTTTTTATTCAACTTTTGCAATTATTCTTATTATGATGAGTAAGAAAAATAGAAAATGTTTGTTTCTTTAATTCTGCAAAGAAAGGGTGGTTTACATAAAGTCCCTCTCTCAAAGCAACCACAGCAATAATGGGAAGTTTCTCAAGTGTTTGGGTTTAGAATCTTGCTTGTTTAAAAGATGAGGATTTAACCCTCCTACTGAAAAGAAATAAAGACTATTTAAAGCCATGCTCCAGCAGGGTTATTTATTCCTCACTCTTAAACTATAAGGATTTGGGGTGATAGGGGTGGTGTAATATGTTTTAGCAATCTCTGTGTTTGTTTCTGGCTCAAGAGTTATTAAGAGCTAAACCTGCACTCTGATATACACGTGAGCATCTCAGCACAGGCACTTCAAAGAAAAGGTGCACTTCTATACTGAAAAACAAAGGGTATTGGCGAGGAAGGATGTTCAAGAGTCAACATAAGGAAGTGTGAAAGTCTGATTACTCTCAGGAAACTTTAAAATACACGGTCATGTCATGTGGTATCTAAGCATATCACCTGGACTAATGTCCAGCCTCACAAGGGCTGAAATCACTTTATTTCAACAAAAGTATAATTTTTTTAATGTTCATTACCCTGGAAAACTTCCTTCAAATAAGGAGAGTCTTATGTCCAACTAATGATTCTTCCTCTTGTCATATTTTTTATTTCCAACAGGTCCTATTTTGTTCTGCACTATTGGCCTTCTCTTGTGAACACAGTAAAGACTGCTATACAAGTTGATTACAGGTTTTGTCCAAAATAACAAACTATTTCAAAATGAGTACTTTCATTCAACTTATTTTAGAAGATCAGAACACTTCTAGAAATAAAGAAGTACAATATTCAGTGAAGTAAAACCTTTGTGAATACTTCCAAAATAGATTTGGTTTTTGTTCAGCTCAAATAAAGTTACTGTCTGGGTTTCTACATATCAAGCAGAACTTGAAGATAATTTTAATTCATTCAGGGAAAAAAGTGCATTTGTACAAACACATGATTTCATATTAATATACTGAGATGCAGTAAGTACATTCTTCAACAGACATTTTAGATAACACCAAAATATTGATATCTTCTTTTTATCAAAACCCTTGCAAACCCATTACAAATACTTTATGTAAACCACCAGCAAGTCTCTTTTCCTGAAGCTGATGCTTCTGCCAAGACACTTGGTCCTACTCTTCTGAATATGTGTATTTAACTTCACCCCAAACACTTCCTTCAAGTCACTTCCTTCATATGTAATTTAGGTTGTTTATAATTCACTCCAAGCATTAGGATTTTCACAGGCACATTAGAAATATTTCTGAGATTAACTTTTTTTTACCCTGTCTCAATTAGCTGAACTCTTATTCAAAAACATCCCCTAGGACTTTCCATAGACAATGGATATATGCAGGTCATATAAGCTCATGTATTAGTGAACATACATATTATCTTTAGCATGTCAATTTTTTATATGCACTTTAAGAATAATGTGGCTTTACAAAAACAATAGGAAAGGACAAGTAAAATACTTTAATTTCAAGAGATCCTGAAGAGAATTACCAACAAGGAATGTAATTCACCTCTTTTGGTGAATCCACCTCAGTTGGATTGGTAAGAGTTATAGTCCATTTTTCAATTTTTTTTATAGCCAGATATTATTTGCCAGTGCAGCTCATCAGGTGCTGACAGAAAAACATATTATTATAAGTAAATGTCCTTTAAAATTTGTTTGCAATATTATTTATATGGGCTCCAGAAGGGAATAAACCAGCGCAAGAGAGTCTCCTACAACTGCTTCTGCACTATTGCTTTTGCCAGACCACAGTTCGAAGCTGAAGCATGAAGTTAACCTTAAAATCCTTCTCACACCCTGGAATCGTGAAACAGCTGAGGTTGGAAGGGTCCATAGGAGGTCATATTGTCAACCTCCTGCTGAAAGCAGAATCAGCTGTGAGGACAGATCCAGTTTTACAGGGCTTTATCTTGTCTGGTCTTGATAACCCCCAAGAATGAAGATTCCTAAGCCTCTTTGGGCAATCTACTTTCCACAATCTGCTGCAAGCAAGCAGGCATATGGGTATATATTGATAATACTACAATCAGGTATTGAAACAGAAGTCTTTTTCTGTGCTTAACTGGAAAACCAGTCTGACAACCCTCCTTCTCTGAGTGTCAACATGACATCATACTGTGATTTAGTTTAAAGATGTGTGAGAAAAACAAATAAATGTGAGCTGCCTCTTCCCCTACTGATAGTAATTTAGTGCTAAAATATTAAAATGAAGAACAGAACTAGACACCTATTATATAGACATGCCTTTAAACAAGGATGATCACTTCTTCTGAGACTTTTTGGTATCACAGTCTATGTTACTGCAACCAGGATGAGGTGCCCTTTTAGTAGAAAAAAATAATTTGCCTCTATACTTTCACCCCTCCTTGCTGCACCTCCACAACTTTTTCTCCTCTCTCAATCCCCAATTCCCAGTGCAAACTGAGCAAAGCATTAAGGTTTACACAACTTCTGCAGAAGGGAATTTAATCTTCCAGTTCCTATGGTTCCTTTCCATTCGGTTTCTGGTCAACACATACACACATAACTGCAAGAAGTGAATGTCACAGTTATGTGTTCTCCTAGCCATACTACAGAAGGTTCACACTCACTTATGCTGGCATTTCTGTTAGACGTGCTTTTCACTCAGTAAATCAGAAAGCAGATGCAGTAACATGTGCTCATCTCTATCATGTGACATGCAGAAGTACCATTTAACCAATCACAGTCCCTTATCCCTTTCAAGGAATAAATATGGAATGTTAAGCAGGCATAAAGAATTACTTGCACTTATCTCATAAATTACAGGTTTCATTACTATATTTAAATAGCTTATAAGCATCCAAAGAAGCTGATCTTCTCATAGATACTCCAGAAAGAGAGGGGAGAAAAAGATTAAAGGCTGATATTATGAAGATTTTTTTTCTTGTAAATCATCCCTCAAATCTAATAATCTTACAAAATTGAGATGTTAATTGAGCTTCACCTCTCTATTAATTTTTGAAAGGTATTACTATTACATTTACTTGTTCTCAATTTTATGTTCTTTATTAATTTACTGTTGTAAGACCAATTTAAAAAAAAAACACTTATCATCAGAATGACTGTAAACTTCTGATTGACTGTAGTGCTTTCTTCAGTGACTAGCAGAATGTAAAACAACTGCTGTCATGCTTTAGGGCATTTTCTCCCAGCTTTTTGGGGAAATTGTACAGGTACCTGAAGCACCACTTGCAGACTCAATAAAGGGAGGAAATCACCATCAGCACGTAAAAGAGAGTGGAAAAATATAAGAGGCAATACAGGCTGGTGGGCAGACTATAATCAGCCAAGAGGAGAGGCAGAAGGAATTTCACACTACTCCAGGTATCCAGTGTGTATAAGAAATAATTATAAATCATCTCAGATTATTCTTGTGATGCTTTGTTTTGTTTCACCTGAAAAAACAAAACCCAATAAAAACATGAAAACTCATTCACTCTACAAGTAATAACTATTTTGAATCAACTGCCAAACTGCCAATCAATTGCCAAACTGCAATATAGCTTATAGGGAAGTTAATTACCTGTATGAAGATACAGAAATCCTGGTGCAGCATCACTGCTACTGCCACTATACATAGAATAAAAAAGTACAATGCATGATGTTGTGTGGTTCTATAGGATTTAAATAACATGAGTTTGGGATGAATGCACCACTCATCAAACAAGAAGCTATGAAGGCATTAAGCATATCATATCATGACTTACAAAGGACAAACTTTCTTATTTGCTTTTCTTTATAAATAAAGAAAAAGCAACATTTCATGCATCTTTAACTCCTATGCAGACTCTTTCTCCAGTAAAATCAAGGCCATTCTAGGCAAAGTATATCTTTACACTTAAAGTAGGAATATTTTAAGTGTAAAATTGTGATTTGTAGTAGAACATTATAATAAAGGAATCATGCCCACTCTAAAAGATTTTCTGATACATTCATTTTACTGTCATCTTCTACTTTTCTTGATCATTTGCAACCCTGGATCACCCCTGTGAGATTAACATAACAGAGAATTTAAGCAAGAAATCTCAGTTATCTTAAAAATGTATGCTATTTTTATAAAATTTATTGTATTTTTATTTTAAAAAAGGAATTCTTCTTAAAAATTTATTCCATATAAATTTGTACTCATCTAAATCTGTAGTCCTAGACTTCTCTAATACTAGCTTTTACTTGGGAGATGTGTGATGAAGACTGACAAAACCAGTGAAAGCTCCATCTTCCAAAAAGCATTAGCTGTGTCACCAGCTGTGCATCATCAAAGCAAAATGGAATTTCAAAAGATCTACTAGATGCAGTGAAGCAGGAGGATATTGTTCTGCTAGCCGCTGTAAAAAATGCAGCTGTTAGGTTCAGGGAATGTATCTTTCCTGCTAGAACTTTCCTCTGTGAGCATGCAAGGAAAGGTATGCCTTTTCTTTCCTAATGCCTTTCCAGGGTAACCCTTGTTGCTCGAGTAATCTGCTCATTCTGTCTATCTTGTCTAGCTCCTCCTGCAGTTGAAAATTAAAGGCAAGAGTATTTGCCAACAGAACCAGGTGGTTTCTCTTGTACAATGCCCATTTTTGATGGTTATTACCCCAACAATGATTTGGATTAAGAGGTTAAGACTATGTGGTGTTGTTTACAATAAATGCATCAAACTTTCATGGTATTTGAAGGCAATTCATAAGGCAAATTATCTATTTAAATGAACCCTTGTGCCCTGTCTTAATTTACTCCAGCTGAGAAGTAGGGCTCATTTTTCTCAAAATCTTTCTTCAAAGACCATGTACAAAATTAAATTTTAAATGTAACCAGGTCACTGCAAATCTTGAGATGAACTGTTGGTGAATATTGTCTTTACATACAGCAACACTCATCACTCAACTTTCCTTGAATTATCCTTCGGTTTTCCGTGACTTGACTAACCCACTCACAATGCCATGTTTCCTACAAATGCTTCTGTTGGTGGGCAGTCATCTTTGTCTTGTATCCACATCCCTGTTCTCCACAGACATCTTTTTTTCTCCAGCTTCTTTCTTAATGCTGTAAAGTTCTGCTGTTCTTTGCTTGCCTTGTTGTTCAAATTCTGTTATGAAGGACAATTACAGCACTGCATGCTCCAAATTTAACTCAAAATATAGTTGGCCTCAAAGTCACAAGGCCGCATCTTTGTGCCAGTCCTTACTTTCTCTCTTTTTTATTTTAGCATCATTTTTATTCAGTGAGACTGTTGAGTAATTTTGGGGATCATGCTGACTTATAGTGAGGACAGAAGAGAGAATATTTGTTCAAACACACACATGCTTGCACGTCTCCCTCTTGTGATGCAGCAAAGGACCACCAGCAAGCCATGAGCCTTTGCTTTAGTTCTGTAGCAGCACAATTCCAACCAAACAGACTATCACTTGCCAGCATAAAGTCCCAGACCCCCCTCAGTGTCACTAAAGTCACCAAATCACTTAGTGCAGTCTCAGACTACTTTCACGGGTTCAAGAATGGTGAAGTATACCACTCTTGATATGCACAGAGATTGCTTGCACAGATAC
Organism: Actenoides hombroni; assembly: GCA_024336885.1. Taxonomy (NCBI): domain Eukaryota; kingdom Metazoa; phylum Chordata; class Aves; order Coraciiformes; family Alcedinidae; genus Actenoides; species Actenoides hombroni. The sequence goes on along the minus strand of WUAM01000431.1, from coordinate 87,675,152 downwards.
AGAAATGATCATCCAGTTGTGACCTGGAGACTAGATGGCTACCCACCCCTGCTTACTACTCTTTCGTCAACCCACGAAATTACAGGTGGAAGCTCCTTTTTATTGATGGGAGGGGTCTGTTTCTGAGTTAGTGTTCTCAAGGGCTGACCTCTAAGAAAGAATTCCAGTAGCCCAAAAAGAGTTGGTAGATGGCAGTAGAGAAAAAAGTAAAGAAAAAAGAGCTGACTTTTAGGCTGGTGCTGGACACACCATGTCTCCTTTCCATACCCATTTTTTTACCTTTGTTGATGGACTATGCAAATGTTTCACAATATTGCTTCTCAAACTGTTACAGGTACAAACTGTCTGGATACTTAGATACTACTGGATCTAACAGGATGCCATCAATCTTTTATAGTAAGAGAATACATAAATTATAAACAAATATGTCCTTTGGTCTAGTGGAACAGCATAATGATCAAAGACACACAATAGAAATGTATTTGCTTCTACAGTAAGCTTTATTCCCCCAGTGCTCAGTCTGTAGTGATGGACAGGCAGTGAGCTGTCAGTTTTTGTTCTGTCTGTCACACTACACTTACCTCCTGTTGTTCTAAGTAATCAATATGGGGGCTGAAATCACCTACCACTACCTCTGCTACCTACTATTTTGTCCACTCATAAATTATGAATCCTTGCACAACATCAAGTCTACAATTTCGATTGCATTTGCTAATCATTGATCAATAATTTAAAAGCCTCTTCTTCTTCAAGGGTCCCTAGTTTCCTGGAACATATGGCATAAGGCTGACAGTGTTCACAGAACTATTCCCTTATCACAAAAAGGAGCCAGGGAAAACAAGTTGTTTAAAGTTGTTTTTCTTTTCTTTTCTTTTCTTTTCTTTTCTTTTCTTTTCTTTTCTTTTCTTTTCTTTTCTTTTCTTTTCTTT
>WUAM01000431.1:87652754-87671555 GCA_024336885.1 Actenoides hombroni | reverse complement strand
ATATTTTATATATATATATATATAAAGTTTGAAATATCTTATGAATGGCTCTACTTTCAAGTGCAAACTTTAATCTTTGCCATATTTCAGCTTCTACAGGCCCCCTTTTCAGCAGTTGTTCCTCTGCCAACTCTTTTATTTGGATCAATCATGCCAAAATCAGTTTTGTGCAATATGCATCTTGTATTTCTGGCAGTAACCTCTATCCTTTTCTAACATATTTTAGAGTCCTTGATATTAGTGGTGGAATCAGCCTGACACAGAGCACAGCTGGAAGACTGGCCAGCATGTAGCAAAAATACAGAGGAGATACAAAAAGGAGTAGAACTAAGTATAAAAACATGTTCTTGTTCTGTCCTCTTTACTCCTTAACACAAGGAAACAGTTTTGTACAGTAAGGGGGACTGAGCACTGGCACAGGGTACCATAGGACTTTCTGGAGTCTCCATCCTTAGAGATATTCAAAAGCTACCTGGACATGGTCCTGGACAACTGGCTGAAGGTGGGCCTGCTTGAGCAAGGTTGGACCAGATGATCTCCAGAGGTCCTCTCCCACCCCAGTCATTCCATATTTCTAAATCTGTGCTCTTTCTCCTTCCTCGAATATAATAAAGTGCTGCTATTGGAGCTATTAGACCTGTTTTAGAACCAAATTTCTGACACATTTTTCATAACAAGAAACATTTTTATGAAATCTGAATGTGTTGAAATTCGTGATCATAAATTCCGAAAGCTGTAAAAGATTTTTTGTCAGTAAGTGCATCTGGTAAAGTCATACTTGTTTTTTAATTGTAAGCTGGCAGTTCCTTAAGTGATTACAAGACAGTTGAATAACACTTCTGATATAACTGCCTTCAGAGATCATACTGATCGTAACAAGTGGGATAACTTCCCTAGGTGAAATGAGCAGGAACTCACCTAACAAGAACTCTGATTTTTTTAGTCTGTTTCTTTTTCTCTTCTCTCATGGAGAAAAATGTTGTAACAGCTATCACGTGGGAAGTACAGATAGGAAAGCTAAGCATGAAATGCAAGTTGAAATTGCATTACAGAAAGGAAGAGTCTCATGTACTAATTTAAGCCAGTGTTCAATTGATGGGAGCTAATGAACTACAAAAGCTCTGACATCTTTTGCAGCAGACAACCCAGTGTAAACTAATCAACATTAAGTCAATATAATCTAACCCTTCATTGTTCATTGATCTTTTTTACAGGCTACACACTGCCTGGCCATGTGAATGGGTCAGAAATATATATCAGGAAGAGGATAAAGCTGTTACCACAAGGGAGAAATAAATTAAAATTGGCCAGCATGAAAGGAAATTGAAAATTACCTGCTGCATCTTTTCATTATGCTTTATAAAATGCCTATATTTTTCATCAATGCCTGGCAAAAACAGTCTGACCAGTTCATCCATACCTGTCTAACATATGCATTCCAGCTGGAGTTATGCAATGTAATCACTAAAAACTCAAAATGAGCAAAGGCTGACTTTCCTCTTAAAAGCAGCTTCACACCAAGACTACACTGTCACTATTTCTCTCACTAAGTTTGAAAGGCACGTGTGAAGATTTGATTTTAATCTATGACTCTCTCGACTATTGTGAACCAACACTGGAGAGATCCAGTGTCCCATTGAAGCCCTGGCTTTTCTCATATCTATGGATATGTGTGGAGGGATGTCACTAGACAGCTAAAGATGTTGCATCTTTTTTAAAACCATTAAAGCCCTTATCGGAGAGTATAAAAGCCATATTTACTTCTAATTGTGTGGCAGACAGAAAATTGCAGATTTCACTGTGGACATGGGAACTAGATATTTCACCTGGTGGTATCTATTTATTTTACTAAGGGAGAGAAATTCCTTGGGCAATGAAACGATGCCATGTTACCCAGAGCCAAGATCAAACATCTCTTTACATTTGTAGAAATAAAAATAAAATACTGCTTTAAAATACAAAACAGCCTTGGGAACCATTAGGAAGGTTAACGTTTATTAAAATCTGCTTTTGAAAAGATTGCTTTGTACTTATAGACATACCTTGCAAAAATTTGAAAATGTAGAAGTAATTTACCTGCAAAGCTTTTCTATACTTTCCTGTACTGCTACACCTTTCTCTTATCACAGTTGTTATTACTGCCTGGGAATTTCAAAGGAGCCTCAAAGTGCTAGAGGCCTAAACGGAGGTTGCCATAGTCATAATATTTTTTAGATCCCTTCAGGATCAAATTATGTTAGAATTTATATTTAAAATGTAACTTTTATTGAAGAATTTGAAATTGTATCTATGCTTGCTATGACAAGGTTGGGAGGAGACAGTGGAGGAGGAGTGGGATCACATTAAGGAAATTTCCCAAATGTCCACATAAGACAGCATTATTGAGTCATGAAATCACTAGAACACAAGGAGAAAAAAAAAAGATGGTGTAACTTCAATCCCAGCTTTTTAGTTTATTCAAATGAAGGACCCTCAAATGGTTTAGTTAGGAATTAAGTTAATTGGGTTTGGTGTAAGGTTGGTGTACTTCCTGCTGGAAAGTTTCCCATATTTCCTCAGTATAAGTAGCGGCTGGACTCCCATGTCACCCTGTTAGCCCAGACTTTAATTAGTTCTGGCGTTCGCCTCATAATGATAAATGCTGAGATGATGAATGGAAATGCAAATGAGTGTGAAGTGGCTCAGCCATCAGTGCTGAATATCATTAATACCTTCCTACTGTTAAATCGATCAATGTCATCCCAGGATCCCTCTGTTCAGCGGGTGCAGATGGCTGTCCGCCAGAATGCCTTCCATTATATTGGCAGTGAAAACTTTGTGGTTTTTTCCTCCCCATATGCTTTTATTCATCTTTTGCTGAATATTTGTTTGGCAACTAGAACTCTTAATATATTTCCAGCTGAGATGATAACTATTTAGGGTCAATAAGCGAGTAGCTAATTTAGAGCAAAATAAATATGAATATGGATCTCTTCTCACATCAGGAGTATCAAGTGCAGATTCAGTAAATTGGAGAGGAATAGAATTTTTCACAACGTAGAATTTCATGTGGTAGCAACAAAAGAGAGTAAAATAGGATCCAAAGAGGTTTATTCTTTTCTCAGGAGTGTTACATTTTTGTATTTATAAGTTTCTGGGTCTGGCAACATGTCCACAGAACTAAGTTTTGTAAGAATGAAAGGGTTGGATAACATTCAACATGAAGTTTTAATATCTGAAACATTTTTTAATGAATATAAAAAATAAACCTTGAAAGCATTTGGAATATTGTTTCACCAGTTAGGTTGTATTTTTGTGCAGTGAGTTTGGAGGTCATCCACAAGGATGTGCATTAGCCTAGTGGGGTTATTCTTCATAGGGAAGCTTACCAATCTATGCAGACACTACACACACAACGAAGTGTTTCTGCACATCTAAACTTAGGACCTAACTCATGCTTCCTTTGGGGATGCTTCTCTGCTTACCAGAAAAGGAGTATGAGGATTAGTCTTTGTGAATAATCACTTCTCTTTATAGTTCACATCTTTCTAATAACCTCAGACAGTAATGTCAGGAGTGCTTTATTACGTTAAACTATGTTTCATCCATAGGAAGTGCAAATAACCACCTTTTATGAAGGTGTCAAGAGGCTACTGAGAGGCTAAATTCACTGCAGTGTATCAGCCTGGAGTCTATTTTCTTATAGCTTGTGTTTAGCCACATGTGCTAACAGCCAAACCATATCATTTTCACACTGTAATCTATGTAATCAAATCTCCAATTGTCTATGAATCCACTCATCTGTGGCTTTGGACAGAGTGAGGAAAAACATTCTGTGGTGTGTACACCCCGTACGCTGTAATGCCTAGGTGAAAAGTGTACTGGTCCTTCCATCCCCTCTTCTCATAAACAACACAGTATATCTTTCATTTACCTTCATAAACCTTCTCAATACATCCTCTCAGTAGGCTGGAAACTCTCCAATGGATTGTGAACTTACTGGGACTGGTCCAAGCACAAATCACTCATTATCAGGTTTTATTCTGTTCTATAAGTGAAATTGTCTCCTTTTTTTTTTTTTTTTAAATATCTATATTCCAAAAAGTAATTTCTATAAATCACCTTTGCATTAACCCACTGAATTTGTTTCATTATGGGATCATTCTCTGATCTTAGGTTAAATGTTTTCTTGTATTAGTCTAATGAAAATTGAAAAATAAAATTGGACAAAATATTTTGTTACTTTGGAGTCTATTAGAGCTTTGGCATCTATGCTAGGGTAGCACCAGCCAATTTCAATAACATCAGGAACACAAGGAAATAAATGAAACATTTTAATTGTGAGATTATATCACTTCGATAGGATGGCTAGGGAAAAGCCAAAACAAATTCTAATAACAAAACAGTAATTTAAACAGAATATATCATACTTCTACATTATTTTTGCTTGGTTCTAGTGTTTAAAAAATGATAATAATGCCTCATGCAATGAAGCTAGTACACTGACTTATGAAATTAATATGAATTTAAATGATCCTTTTACTTACAGTCACCATTTTCATGAAGCCCGAGATAGAAAGTTAAAAATACTGCTTACTTTAATGTGAGCAAGCATAAAACCATTCCATGGAAAAAAGTGCTAATGTTTCATATCCGTACAATATATAACCACAAGCAGATTCCAGGAGTTATGTCAATCAAAAGCTAGAGAGTTAGCTACACATCTTTTAGTAGTGCAGACATACTTTTTTATGTCATTCAGTTCTTGCTTATACTCTTAGCAAAACCACTGTATAATACCAATTCTCTCTTTTTTGAATTAGTTCTATTCTTGGTACATATTAATTTTCTGTAATACCAGATGTGTATATAGTACTTTAAAGAACAGTGGGAAGAAAAAAGGGATAGGAGGAGGATTGTGCCCAGAAAGAAACTCAATGTGAAGTGGAATTAAATGAGGTCTGAAGCACAGAGATTAATGTGGGAAGTCTGTGACAGAGGTTTTGTCAGAAGGTCATTAGCAAAGACTGTGTCAGTAATATGACTTCAGAAGGGGTTTGGATTCCAAGACACCCTCAAAGCACCACAGTCACACACCGTCCTCCAGGCTTCTGGTTTTACCCATCTAAGAATACTTACCAAATGTTCCTTAAAGTAGCTCTCATACGGTTTGAGACGAAAGTGGTCCACACACAGTACAACAACTCTTGCTGGCTTTGCCTGCTTTACTCCCTTTCTCACACTGATCTCATAAGCTCTGCTTGCCATCTCACGTCTCATGTGATGACAATCTCTGATTATTCCAAGCTTGCTGTTTTGAACATATTTCCTCTTCCCATCTCTTGGATTCTCCATTTCAATTGACAGCTCATCTTGAAATGCATCTTTCAGACCCGATTAGATATTTTCAATTATCTCTTCCCGTGTTACTGCACAACTACTAATGGATTTCCATAATCATATTATACAATTTAATACATATGTCTTCATTATCTATCTTTGTATGTGATAACTAATTTTTACAGAGCATTTCCCAACCCAGTCAAATCAGGAGGAGATTTTTCCATTAGCTTTAATGGAAATAAAATCAGTTTCTGCAATTTTCTTTTTAATTACAGTCCATACTGCAAGGCTACTATGTTGGTTGTACCCTTTGGCTTGCTTGTTATACTCAGTGAAGGTGTCTGCAAAGGGAGATACTATGCAGAATACATAAAGATGGAAGATCATGTCCCTAAGAAAATATATCTATTATATAACAAGCTGATAACACTATGCTAGGCTGCACTAATTTTTATTATAAAAAGCTACTTTCAGTTATTTACTGCTTTAAGAAATATGAAACATTGGGTGCACGTCTACAGCTATACATGTAGCACATGTGTAATTTTGCATGTACATGCAAAGGGTAAAGCTTCACATATAAAGTCAGAAAAACAAAGTTTTTATCTATAGCCAAAGAGAGTCATCAGGCTGACCAGCACTAGGAGCCTGATCAAAGTGAAAGATTGAGGATGAATGAAAACAAAGGATTAGGACTGCAGTGAAGGACAGTAAAGTAAAGCATAAGGATTGTTAAAATCTGAAATTTAGAGACTGAAGAGCTCTGGCTGATCGGGGTAGAGGAGAAGGAAGATTCTCACCAGATACTGGCAAAGAATCAGAGCTCCTTCAAGCATGTCTCAAAGGTCAAAAACTGTTCTGTGAAAGCCCTTGGCAAGCTACAGGCCTCATTTGCCTCTGAGAACATCTCTGTGTAAAAACCAAAACCCTGCTACTGCTGTCATAGTTAGTGGTCATACAAGATATGACAGAGATTTGTGCAGTAGTCTAAAATGTTTTAGTGTTCAGCTAATGACAGACATAAGATCTAAGTCTTAATTCATTACAAAGATCTAGGAATTATGTCCAAATTAAGTGAAACCTAGAGAAGTCAGGCAAAAGCAGAGCCTATGCAAAGCCAATGTCTCCATGCATAAGCAACTTTACCTGAACACTACTTTGAGTGATACAGAGTCGTTAGTGGATCAGAGAAGATTACAGGAAGCTTTGTGATTATAGCAGCATTGGAGAAGTGGCTAAAACGTTGCCTCTTGTCATACCAGTTCTTAATGAGGCTGGTCTAGTCACTTCAGATGAACTTTCTGTAGATGGTTACTAATTATATACTGTTCATATTATAGGTCTCTCATTTGCAAAGATGCTGGGTACTCACATTTACGCTGGTAAGAGTTGTGCTTTAAGTTAGCAGGGAGCTAGAGAACAGCAATCATATATATATACACAAAGAAGGTGATATGCATACACAGAGACAAACAAAAATCAGAGCATGGATGTAGCCCATGTGGACTACCAAGCTGCTGAAGCTGCCATCAACATAGAAAGGGATGTTTTTTTCACAGCTCCCTGCTGCTATGTTTTGCTGACCAGTCTGAATATCTGCTCTGAAGCTCCACTACCCAGGAAAGAGCATGAAGCCTCAGCCTGCAGAGTCCAGTGCACAGCTCAAAGTCATCCCTGTCCATCAGTGTTTTGGTAGCCTTCCAACATGTCTCTGAGACTGAAGAGTCACCCTACACTTCTAGCATTAATGTTTCTAAATCTCAGCTTTTCCTGTTAAGTGGGGAAAAAAAAAAAAAAAAAGAACAACAAAACAAACAAACAAGAAACCAACAGGAATATCTACACTATGTTATTCTGAACTTTTTTGACACTGTTTGCTACATACTTTTGTATTACAGTGATCACCAGGAACATCATCACAAAATTACCGTTTCTTTTATGTGGGCAAGGTTTAGATAACACTCAGTAAACATGTCATGAGCCTTCATTAAGGAGCAAGGGTGAAAAGAATCACTGAGGAGCTGCTGCTTTTGGTAACATCCATCCATCTCAAGAGTGAATCACAGAAAACCAGAATGTGATCATGTAATTAAAGACTACATCACACTCTGCAAAACAGACAACCACATCTCCAGATTTTTAATATCTGAAAGCTTTACAACAAACTTGGTGTTCTTCTAATTGTGGCTTTCTGTGCCTTACAGAGGCTGGAAGGAAGAGACAGTGAGCAGTATTCTGTTTTCAAGCACTATTGATAATATGAAAGAAGATTAAATGTTCAGATAACAAAAGCTGCTCTCCAGGGATCAATTTGTTAATGTCAGATTTACAGATTTATACTAGTATAAATCCAGCATAGCTGCACTGAGATCAAAATACTCTTAATTTGCATAGGTGTCATTCGTAGTTCAGTTTTGTCCTTAATCTTGCATTTCTCTTTAGTCATTGTAATTTTACAGAAGTGTGTCACAACTCAGAGGGAAATTTTCAGGAACAGAATGTCATACACAGGAATGGCGTTTGCATATACACTGGGAGATTTTAAATACATATGAAGAATTAATTAATTTGACACTGTCTGAGAACTCTGGCAACATAACTGAATAAAAGACAACTGTGAAGGAAGCCTGAAGGAAAGCATGACAAGGAGAAGGACAGGCTAATGCAATATTTTGCAGGCACAGAAAGGTGAAGGCAGTTGAATTAACAAAGAAATAATAATAAAAAAAGATCTAATCATAAACAAAGTGAAGAAAACCTCAAGCATTCTCATGGTTACAGACATATGTCTAAGCTGACTGTTTTCCTGAATCAACTTTACTCAACACCTGTGAGCATGTGATTACTTCAACTAGAGTACACAGTGTACTCTTCTTTCAGTCAAAAAAAAGAAAATGTTGACCTCTGGTATTGTGAAAGAAAGACAATCAGCTAACCTAATAGGCCCTTTATTCGCTAATCAAACCTCTCATTAACAATTAATTGGATCAAAAGTTCGCTGGCCATTATTGCTGTGTCAGTTCGACTCTGAGGGCCTCAGAGGATGAAACTAAATGAGCTGGTCAGGTTATAAATAATTTCCAGTGGCTACTCCTCTTACCTCAGGCTGTTCAGGTAGAGGTCAATGTCCTGCCTACTGCAGGCAGAAAAGACTGTTGCTGTGACAAGCAGGAGGCATTCTTCCTTTTCTAAGACACTCATTTAGTCTTAGTAATTTAAGCCTTTGCAAAAAGCCACAGTATAAAAAGCAGCTCTGTACTGCAGCATTTCTGCATGTACTTGCTTATCATGACTGAATCAAAGCAACATTTCAGATTGCTTAAAGCCTTTCAGAAATGAAAGAAGCCAGGAGGTGCTTTAATCAGGAAATCTGCTTCTTAAAGAAACCCTGCAGAGACACCTTTATGGCAATATAATTATTTGTTTCTATTCTTAACCTAATAATACAGGTAGTGACTGACAGAGTTCAAATACTGCTCATCAAATAACATGAAAGGACCTGTCAGAAATGAATGAAGATACAAATGAGAATAAAGTGAACAGGGTTTGGTCCAAAGTATGTGCCATGCCATATTTAACAGATGGTTTCTCTTTTTTCATTAAAAATTAAAAAAAAACTAAATAAATTGATGTTTCTAGTTTTCCTTTAGACAAAAGTGACAACTGTTAACATACGTGTATTACCAGTCAGTTTTAGGAAGGAGGGCTGCACAGTCTGGGTAGGCCAAGTCCCAAAGATCCTATGTGGTGAACTTTAATACAATGACATCATACAATGATATTTGCTCATTATAATTTGAATTAAAAGACCAAAGTAGAGAAGGAGGTGACATCCATCCAGGGCCATTCAAAGGATCAGACAATGAAAAGGAGTGACATAAAATGTCTATACATGGTGGCAGGAGGGAGGAAAGAATCTGGAAAAATAATGATGTTGAAATGCAGTGCCATGCAATAATTTATGGTTTTACAGATAGGATGGGAAAGTTGGAGAAATGTGGGGTTTCTTCTATTGGTTAATCAAAAAGAAGAGCTACAGTATTAAAAATAAAATAAAAAGGTGAGTTATTTAAGGGAAGAGTCTTAAGAAGTGAGAAGTACTTTTTACAGGATCTTATGCATACAGTAAGGTTATCCAGTCCAAAAAAGGAAGCTGAATATATAGAGAAGCTGAATAGTTCCTCACGAAAGCAATACCTACCAGCTCAAACTGTCACCGAGACATAGAAGAAAAATCTGAAAAGAGAGTGGGACAGGAGAGGACAACAGAAGAGATATGGTGATTCACCAATTATATGCAACAGTAACTCCAGACACTGCATGAAGCTATGTGTACTTGGGTTTTTTCAGGCAGATGAAATGACTACTACTAACTGGACAGAAGGCATGTAGATGTGGTTAGGTCAGTATGACTTGGGAACCAAAGCCGAGCTCTCATCTGCTTAGAGCATGGACAGAGAGAAATCAAAAAAGAGTGACAGGTTCGAGTAGCTCAGATTTGGAAACTTCTAGTGCCTAACAATGTTCTTAGGGAACTCTGGAGATTGTGGTTCCAGATACAACTACTGCTACTGCACACTCCACTGCTGCAACATGTTATGTCCACAGCAAACCTCCAATTCACAGCCCCTTTGTGGAATGGAAAAAAAAACAACCAACAAACCAACCTCTCTGTGCCTTCAGAAACAAGAATGTTCAGCTGGTGGCTGAACTACATAGCACCACTTTAACAACACAAACAACAAAAGTAACAAAAGTTTGGCTTTAACAAAAGTAAAAAGGTATGGGGATAAGAAGGTGACTCAGTACCTTGAGAATGGGATCCCAGGCCTGGAGAAGAGCCAGGAGAAGGAAACACTGACCCCAGAGTCACCCCTCCTTATGAATTTTGCAGTTTAGTGAAAGATGCACTGGTCAGGCAGGATTTGGCTAACTCTGACAGGATTAAATATACATGATCCCATTTCAGTGACAGGCTGCTGGTTGTCAGGCATATATATCAAATATGACGTAGCTGTATTTGGAGATATTTTATCCATTTAGTAATGCATATTATTATATATCTCCATATTTCCCTCCTGATTACTTATTTTCAATACATTAGCAAAGATGTTTCCCAAAGGGATGGAAAGGGGGCCTGGGAACCGGATGAGACCATTCTCTGGGCTTAAATTTTTAATATTAAAATGCATTGAGATTTGCTATACACTTGCTCAAGATGTATTGCCCCAAGCAAAACAGTGTTTTATAGATGGACATGCAATTTTGCTGCTTTCAGCCGAGGGTCACATTTGTTTTAGTGGCTTTGGGATGTGCAAAACAATGAATGACAAGTTTAAATAAGCATTCTATATTTGAAAAAAAAATCAAAATCTTTTTTATACACGTGCATATATGCTCATAGACACGTACACACACCCCATTATGTTGAAGCAGATCATGAGGAAACACAGTTCAGCTAGAAAGAAATACTATATTGTTATTTTTACTATACAAGATGATATCTTAGATACTCTGGGTGAATCCACCCACTCTCTTTCCACTGACAAAGTCCAATATTCTTAATCTATATCATGACAAGATTAAGTCCTAACCTTCCTACTCTCCTACAAAGAAGAGACATCTGTTTCAGTTGGGGCATATCTGAAATGAGTGTAAGAGGAAGTTACATTAGATCGCTTCTGTCTTCCTAATTTTAAATGACACTGGTATTTGAACCATACTTCATTAAATATTCCTGAAGACATTCTTTCTCTACAACACACTTTCATCAAGATGTGCGGGGAAACTCATGTGAAGATCTTTCTCTTTGAATATACATAATGTAAGATTGCTAATCATGCATTAATCTAATGTATTGATTTTGCATTATTCCTATGTGGGGAAAGAAAAACGATTCTAACAATTCCATTGGTTTGATAAACATTTTAGCTAAGGTTACGCTGTGATTACACTAAAACCAAGTTAATTCACATTAAACCCCATTTTATCTCATGCAACTCTTTATAAAAAAAATCTGTTTCAGTGGTGTATCAGTACATTTTCCTCATTATGAAAATTACTTCTTTGTGCTTTGTAGGAAAACCCTTTTCCAAACCTTTGTGACAAGGGTTCTTTGGAGTTATGTACAGGAAAACAATGTTGAGAGCAGGTGGCAGTAAAATAATGAGAATTTAGCCAAGGTAAGCAACCTAACTGCAGGTAAAGTTAATACTATATAGTATTATCCTTAAATTCATCTTGGTTGTGTTAATAGGTATATACTGATAAGTAGTGTAACCATTTGTTTAATATTGAGTTTTCTGCTAAGAAACACTGGGAAAAAAATTGCAAGAAGGAAAAATAAAGAGAAAAAGAACAGTTGTTTCTCTTCTGAGAGCTGAAATAAAACAAGCATTTCTTGGTATTGTGAAATTAAATGAAAATTTGAATTAACGGTTCAAAACCGTTGTTGCCTTGACCTTGGTTTAGGCAGATAGTGTGATTACTGGGAAGGTGTAAGTTAAAGTATGCATCTGGAAGTGACTTAGTTTGAGAACTAATTTGGAGCAATATTTAGGGCAAGTGCAGCTGCACTGTCTGACTTTTATCAAATGTCTCTTCTGGTCAATGCAGAATTTGGGAATTTTGTTCACTTGCCCCCTTTTTCCAGATCATACTCATTGCTCTGGGGATCAGGTGGGATGATACAGATTTTACTATTGTAGTCCTACACTGTCTGAGGACATTTTCAGCCCAGGTTATCCAGCTTTAAACCAGCACTGCATTATTGGTGGGGGAAAAAAAAAAAAAAAAAAAAGTCATAGGGCTAGAATGTTATTTGTGTAGTTTGTTGTCACTTCTACAATAACAGACTGTAGCACTTGGCATTATACATTGAGGGATACTTCCTCAAATGATGTAAATCACTGAAGCAAAGACAAGCAATCCATACTCATTTAGATCCTCTAAAGATCAAGATGTTAATCTGCAGTTAATACCAGGGTTTCTCTTTTCCTAAACCACAGACGTTTTCCAGTGTAGATAAAAAACTTGAGTATCTTCTTAAATGTTGGGAAACTATAACTTGATGCTTTTACAAAGACCTCTGACACAATGATAAGTAAACTTCTAACTAGATGAAATACCTGTTGCAGCCTTGTTGATAACATTAACATTAATGGAAATGTTATTAACTGAGGTATTACCAACCAAAAAAAAAATCAGAACTTGAAAACAGAGAATTTTAGTAAGCTTTTGTGGCTTTGTTTTCATATAAGTTTTTGCTTCATTCAGTGTTGCCAAGAATAGATACGTAATAAGAAAATACTGGTATTTATGTAAAAGTGCATTGTCACTTCCTCTGGAGCACAGAGATTTCACAAAATATGCTCCAATTTCAGTACAAACTGGTTATGTAGGTAGGAATATTCAATGGCAGGCTCCTCCTTCAATCACCATAAAAGTATTTCAACTTGGCTGTATATCTTTCTATCTGTTCTGTAAATAGTGACAGTGAAAATGACAGTGGCTTGCCCTAAGGAAATATTTGCACTATAGAAGCAATGTACTAAATTGCAAGGTCTATATCAAAAACAAGTAAGAAATCTTACCAAATCACTCAGACCACATAATGAGAGGTGAAATGGAGCAAACTTTTCAGTCCTGTTTGGCCCTGTCATTCTTGAAACCTGCAACATCTCCTGATTAGTCATTCACTAGCTGCAGAAGGGAGAGGTGAGGCAGAACTGTAATTTAAGAAGAGTGCTTTGTAATTAATTCATATCTATTTTTTATCTTGCTGTGTTGGGTTTTTTTTCTCCTTCAAATGGCAACCGAATAAAGTGCTAGAAATATAAGTAAGCCTGAAGACAACGGAAGTTGCTTTCTTTTAATTTGAGGGTCACTTTAACATATCTTTTAATCTGTCTTCTGCCTTAGAACTGATCTTTTCATTAGTGTGTTCTCTTGTGCAGGAGTTACAGAAAGAGGGGAAGAGAAAGCAGGATTTCTAAGCATTTTTCAGTGCACATCAAGTAAAATTTCCTTGATATCATCAGACAGCTAAAGCATTAGGAAACTCTGTTCAAAAGGGAAAAGAAATGAGCACATTTACAAAATTCAGGATCACATCAATGGTAAATGTTTTGGAACTCATTTATAAGCAAAAGCATTTGGGGTGCTCGTGCCCTGAGGCTTCCTTAAGTCAAGACGTATACAATGAGAAGTCTTGGATACCTGCCCAGGCAGACTGTGCCAAAGTCATCTCTGGCAGTCCTTACAGTGGAGATTACAGTTAAATGTGAACTGATTCACATTACTTTCTATTTTCCAGTTCTGACAGATGGAAACAGATACCAAAGAGGAGTCCAGATCTCTCCACATGTTGATCCGTCTCACTCATCGTGCTCTATATACTGCATTCAAAGTGGAGAGCTACTCTGCAGATATCAACTTGGGAAATCTTTTATGCTAGGAAGGAAATACAATCAAGTACACACAAGAAGATGATGCAGTGAGATCTGTGCTCTGTTCTTGATCCAGTGAAAAGGACAAGATGTAGATCTGCAGTTCCTAACAGGACAGCTTATTCAGACCAAGTTGAAGGAAAGTTATGTCAGTGCTACGCATGCTTTTATTGGACATGGCCTGTGGGAGGTTTCTATAACAAACACTCAAGTGTAACCATCTCTACTAGGAGCTTTGAAACACGGTACCATTGTGGAGACTTAAGTTACCTGAATGTTGCTTCTGCATTTTTAACAGAGGGACCATTTCAGAAGCATGGTTCAGAGACCTGCCGCGTGAAAACACATGCAGCCAGAGCTTCACTAATGATGACCACTACACGATGAAGTACGATGAATGGAGCCTGAAATTCAGGACACTTTCCATTGTTTTACCTGGATTAATGACATTGCCTTTTGGAGTATTTTCATTCTGACCCTAAATGAAGCATTGCTAGGGCTTTTCAGAATCTAGAAGACAAAGCAAGAAAAGCAGCACTACCATGACAAAGATTTTTTTATTTTTTTTCTGGAGGGTATTCTGTTAAAAAGCAACAAACAAACACAAGGTCTCTCAAAATCCAGAAACCAAAAATAACTTCTGTAGAAAAAAAGGGGGGAAGATTAAAAACATAAGGTTTTTCATGTTGGTTTCTCAAGAAGATAAAGCTTGTTTGATTGTTATAATCTGCTTGCCTTTTCCTGTTATCTGTTTTACCTGCTGAGAAACAGATAGGTATCTCAGAGATACTGTGTTCAGACAAGTTTTCATGAAAACCTGTCACCAAACATGGGGGAAAGAACCAAAGGAAGTTCCTGCAAAAGGAAAGGCTGAAATCTGAGCTCAGCATTACTTCTCCTTTGGCCAGCCAGCAGCCAGGATGCACACACAGACTGTGCAACCAGCATATCCAGAATTTGGCACCAGGCAGGGCATATGCTGCCCTTTTTGCACCTGGTAGTTATCATTAGGGAGAGAGACCTTGAGGTTTCAGTGCACCGTTTGATGGGAGGGAATTAGAGACATCTCAAGGAATCTTGATAGGCAGCATGGGACACAAATCTGTGAAAGCAGGGTTTACTACCTTTGTTGTTGAAAAAACGACTTACTAAACACATATGCAAAAGCTGTAGAGGGAATTTTATGGCAATCCTATGATGACCCTTGAAAAGCCTTCACCATTTCCTCACTATGATGGGGCAAAAAGGTGCTTTCCACTCTGAAAGAATGACATTTCTCTCAGTAATTGGGTGCAACAGATTAGATAGGACTGTTTGAAAATCATAAAAGTCGTGTGCAGGTCTATGTTGTGTAAATGCTGTTAATTTCACTTTAAAACTAAAAAAAAGGTAGAAGTATACTTGAATGTGAGGTTGGTGCTACCCATGACCTGAATTTTAATAACACTCCCTCAAAGCTCTCAGGAATTGTTTTCCATTAGGGATGAGAAATTCAGAAATAAGGGAGTGGCTGGCAAATATTTTGTTCACAAACAATGCTTTCTAATAGTGGCAGTAGTAATCATGTTAAGTGTTTCAAATCCAGACACTCAAGAGTACTGTCTAACATGAGAGGACTTTTCAGTCTGTGAATTGGGCAGAAGATAGGGGAACCACAAAAGATTACAAACAGTTTATCAAAGAGGGCAAAACCTGGCTAGAGAGATCTGGATTGTTTAATTAACCAGCATCAAATTTTCAAAACAAGCCTAAATGATAGGATTAGACATAAGAGAGGACTTGCAGCTTGTAGTTGTTTTCCTCTAATCTGAGTGTTGCACCAGCTGTGTGGATATGAACAGTACCACAGTAATATATTCATGCATAAGATATGCATTGTTGCAAAGAGTGCGCTCAGAAATCATCATCTAAATTAAGCTTTAAAAAAAGAAAACTGAAACTCAATTGGAGAGCTGTGGATTTCAGTTTTGCTTTTTTTGTTTTCCTGTATTTGGCTTCAAGAATTGAAAGAATGAAAAAGAAATAATTTCACATCAGGATGAAATTTATGCTTCAGGGGTTTTTAAGGTCAGCTAAGCTCTCCCAAACAAATTAGAAAATTATTTTTAATTTTTCACCTTTTCAGATGTGTCTTTTCTTTGGAATGCAAACTTAAAAAATGAGTATTTTGTCTCAAAGTAGGAAAAAGGAAACCACATTCCATTAAAAAGAGTCAAAAATGAAGTATCAGATACTTTGCCTTCTCTCTTATTTCTCAACCACAACTACTTACTCTTTTGACCGCAAATCATGAACATTTCAATTTCTGTCACACTGCATTTTTTTTTAACAGTTAATCCACTTACAGATATTCAGACACTACAGTATGTCATAACACAGAGTTGTCCTCTCAGATTAACCCATTAGTCTTACGCTATGATGATGTTTCTAAAATTTTGTCTATCCATAACCAGATGTCTTGTGATTTATATCTCTCCACAAGACTATTTGCAGTAGGAGATAAATGGAACACTAATGTTCCATATGTGACTAATATAAAAATAAATAATGCAGCTAAAGGAGCAGAAAGTTATGCAGATTCTCTAATGCATGTAATTACTGAAAAAAATGCACTGTTTAATGAAAAAAAATGTTTGAAAATGTAAAGTATGAGAAACTCATATCATACTGAAGAATCATAATCAAGGGGAGATAAAGATTTTTGGAATCACGTATAAAATACAAGGCCAGATATTTGATGCCATCAATAGTTCTAACGGAAGGAAATGATCCTTTACTAATAGACATACATTGATTTAACAAGGTAATGCTGGAGTATGCCATGTGTTAGAGCCTAAAATACCAAGTATAATCTTGACACATCAATGTGGTGAAGTACAATAAAGAAACCCTAAAGTACGTGTAAAATTGTGGGAAAAAAAAATTAAAGAGAGGCTTTTTATACCCTAAAATCTCTTAGAAGAATTAGTCTAGAAGAGCAGCGGGAGAACACTGTAATTTCTCCAGCAGAAGCAAAGCCGTGCACTGCAGCAGTTGTGCGAGTGATAATTACTGACAGATATAAGGTCACTGATCTTTCAGTTTGAAACAAATAATTACTCAAAGCTGGAAAATCCATACATATCCTCTACATAGGTAGGCACAGTAAAAAAAAAAAAAAAAAAAAATTAAATTCTCTTCTCAGCATGAACCAGTATTCGAAACAGATTGCAAAGTATTTTTTAGGGAAAGGGTATATATACATGCAGTTAAGTCTGAAAAACAGTAACTAGTGACCTTGCTGTATTCCAAGGAAAAATGGGTATGTTTTTCCAAATATGTTTGACAGCAGCTCTTCAGAACTTGCAGATAATCTTTCTTTTGAAATTTTAAAAAACATTATTTTGAGCAGGTGCAGTAATACAGTGTTAGTAGTAAAAAGGGAAAACAAACTTTAACTTTCTTAGGCCCACTGTACAAACAATTAAGGCCTGAAGAGACCTCTGAACTTTGAAAAACTTTGAACCTAAACCAGTTCTTTCTTTTTGCCTCATTGTAACAATGTGTGGATGACTTAGTGATGGAGGTTACTTTTCATACTATTTGGGAGGTTGTTTCATATTTTTATTGTTCAAAATACAGATTGCTTTAAAACATTTACTTAAAATATCAGATTTGATTATTTTCAATTTGCCTTTTCACACAATTCAGATCATCTCAAACTAATTCATAGAAAACACAAAACAGAATTAAGCCATGCAAGGTGCACACACTAAATAAGGAAATATATGAAAAAGCATTAGTTCCATCCTCTTTATTTGAGAGAAAATGAAAAAATGATGCTTCTTCGGAAGCCAATCCTAGAGATCACAATCCAAAAACAAGGAGGAAAGAGAAAAAAAGCTCATGAGTAGAGGACAGTGTCAGTCAGTAAGTCCAGCTTTTCAGGTAGAAAAGACCCCATAGCTCTTAGAAAAAGCTTGAGAACTGTCACCTTTTCATCTGAATGGCCAAACATCTATCCCATTTCTAGCACTGACTCATCTCTATGTCCTGTGAGACAAGAGACTGTGTGTGAATCAAATCTTACATCTGGAGGTATAGCCACTCTTCCCTGAGTTGCAAGACCTAGGGACACATGCTCATGTGGCTGAGATTTGATAAGGTAGTTGTTGTCACCTAAGAAAGCAGGAGGAGTCAGGCTGCAGCCTCAGCGAGTATTTCTGGTAGTCAACGTACTGCCTACAGGTCACTGAATGGCCACCCCTGTCCTAAACCACTGAAAATAAGAATATTGGCTTATAGTAACTTCTCCACAGGTGAGCAGCATAGATGAAGGTCAATCAGTCACAACTGACCATCCAAATATCTTTAGAAAAACAGATTATGCAAAGTAACTCTTAGGCAGGTAAAGGTCCACACTGACAAACCCAGATCTTCAGGTTTCTCCCAAGGTGTCCCCAGACAACATCAGTTAAACTTTGTCTTTATACTGGTTTATACAGTTCTTTCTTGCTCTTGATCAGTTACTGAATGCCACGTGTTGGGATACCAGATTCAAGCACATGGAGCACTGCAATCATGAGTTCAGGTTTCAAGGAGATGATACCCCCCTCTCTGTTTTCATAGAACTGTGTCAATTTTTATCATGACCCATTTTTGACAATACTTATGGGTATCTGTTTCCTGGTACTTTGCAGGAAAATAATTAAAACTCATCCAGTACAAAGAAAGAGACTGGACTATCTTCAGGATTCTGAGAATTTGTTTGCTGAGTTGCCTTACATAAATCTGGCAAGTGGTAGAAAGACCTCCTTCTATCACAGTCACCTCCTGATATGTGTAAGAGTGATACCTGCTCTGAACACACTTTATGAAGCAGAGTTAATTATTGTGTGTTATATTAGGAAGTGGTCTAACTCTTGAGGAATTCTCTAGCCAAAAAACTGAGAAAATCCACAAGGCAATCAAAGCACCTGTTGGGGTTTGGGGAGTTCTTTTGTTTTCCTGGGGAATTTTTCCATACTTGTTAGTAGGTGATAAACTGCTGTAC
>WUAM01000431.1:87567537-87650992 GCA_024336885.1 Actenoides hombroni | reverse complement strand
ATAAAATAAGTTAAATAATACAGATACTGTTAATGGCATGGGCATTTAAAAATAAATAGATAACAGAAAGAAATATGTTATGACATACAAAATTAAAAAAGAATGTGCACAGAAGTCTGGTGACATGCATATAAATATGCATAGATTATTTTCTTATACAGGGAAATTATATATACTGTTCACTGAAATCATCCAGAAAGGGCACTATTAGAAATTATGACTGCAAAGTCTGTAATCAAAGATGGAAAACCGGTATCTACTAGACATTGTACCATGACAGTGGTGGTCAATGAACCACCGTGCAAATTACTGCAAGTTTAAAATGGTATTCTGGAAAACAATGCTACAATTGTGGAATAGGAAAGTTACATTATCACAGACCAGATTAAGATGAATCATCCGCATCATAACAAAAGATGTAGTCTAATGCAGTGGAAATTTCAGGAATTATTCAACCCTAATCTGCAGCTGTATCAAAAGCCTACAATTAACCTACCAGAGCTATGCTAATCCACACCATCAGTGCTGGGATGCTAACCACCTGCCAAAGAATCCAGCATTAAATGCTGTTGAGAGTCATCCTGAGTCAACCTTCTTCACAGACACTGCACACATATAAGGTGCCTTCTCAGATAATGCAGATCTCTTTCACCTGCCCCAGTCAAGTAATAATGTACTAATATTTTCAAAGTTTAAAGGTCTCACCACAGGTGCCATCATCTGTAATTGACTTTAGTCTGTGAATCCATCTTCTGCCCTCTCTGGCTCATGGAACATAGTCCTGAACAACCATAGACACTCATGTCCACAACAACCAGCACTTAATTCAGAGAACAAAAGGTTTCTCCTTCACACATGTTGCAAGAAATACATGAGAGATGTACCCACAGTTTATCATCAACCCTTCCATTCCTGACTAAATTTATAGAGGAGCTAGGAAAAAACATCTGCAAGGTCACTTGGGTGATGCAGAGGCTATATATTTGAGACTATGCAGACTTAGATCATCTCGCTGAGTAGAAGCAGCTTTAGTGTTTTGTTAGATGATTGCCGCCTGTCAGTGCATAGGTGCAAGATAACCACTCTCATCATTTGGAGAGATCAGCTTCACCAGCAGGAGGTAATGGGGGCTTTCCTCACAGAGGAACTGGAGGCAGGCTGAATGAGTTAGGAGGATTTACATCCTTCCTGGCAGGACATACTCAAAATAGTTATGGGAAAACACTCCTCGGTGGCTCAGGCCCTCGCTTATCAATCCCACATTCTTTATCCCCATCTATTCGGCATCTTCTTGCAGCAGCAAGAAATGCTCAGATAACGTAGGTCATAGAGGAAGTAGTATTTACATGATGCAAATTTTGCCTTCCCTTTCAATGACTAGGATAGGCCAGTATTTGGAGAAAATCAACCCGTGAACAGAACTGTTTCTTGAAGCTGAACCTAGATGAAATACAGATAATGTTGACAGTCAGGGAAAAATCACTTTGAGAACTGGTGTTTGTCACAGTTTCCTTTGGCTGAATATATTGAGACTTATAAGAAAGCTGAGGAGGGGACTTTTTACAAGGGCTTGTAGTGATAGGATGAGGGGTAACGGTTTTAAGTTGGGTAAGGGTAGATTTAGACTACATATTAGGAAGAAATTCATCACAGTGAGGGTGGTGAGACACTGGAACAGGTTGCCCAGAGAAGTTGTGGATGCTCCCTCCCTGGAAGTGTTCAATGTCAGGCTGGACAAAGGCCTTGAGCAACCTGGTCTAGGGAAAGTGTCCCTACCATGGCACGGGTGTTGGAACTAGATGATCTTTAAGGTGTCTTCCAACCAAACCCATTCTTTGATTTTATGACTGTATGATATATAATTTACTCTTCCTCAGTTCAGTCTGTAACTTTGTCCACGATGAGTTCCATGTTACCACAGCTCTACTGGTAGTTTCTAAAGAAAACATTATGTACCTATACATAACATTTTTTGTAGTCAACAGAATGGCTTCCATAGAACTACAGATATGTATAAATGCCACCATCTTTCATTCCTGATGCAAGGTGCATTTCTCTTAAATTATATTAGAGATGACAAGTACCAAGGCATGGATTCCAAAGCAAACTGAAACAAATAAAAACCCAGTCAAAAGAAAACATTACACACTATGTCACAGAAGGAACAAACCAGACATGATAGATGTTAGTCATATGCTAAAAAGTTCTCAGTATAACAGCAGCACTTGAATAGAATTAGACACCATAAACTGCAAAACACTTCTGATTTCATGTAAAGAAAATACTTCTTTCTGCATCCAGCCCAATCCTTCAATAGAAGGCATGATGGAAATCATTACTTATATTGGAAAGCAGTAAAGAATCAGGCCCTTAGACCTACTCTCCAAAACAGTAGGTATTTCATGTTCTATGCATATTTCAAGATGTCAATAATGTGTAAGAATAGCATAGAAGTTTGTATTTCTTTCTCTAAATACATAAGAATTGCTTTTATTTTTATATGAGTTAATAAATTTGTATAGTAAAAAGTTTATGTGCCTTTTTATTGCTTAATGTTTTACTTCATTTGGCCAGTGGTTGATTAGCACAATTATATACAGAGCTACTAAATCAACTATTTAGTAAGGTTTAAGAAGTTTATATTAGTCTCCTCAGTATTAAAACATTTGCCTAAATATAAAAGTATGATGAATTCCAACATTTAAGCAGCAAGTAAGGTATTCAGTCTTTCTAGACAAGCATTATATTAGCTCAGTAATCCAGTGAAATGCATTATGTTACTGCTATGTGAACAATACGGAAAAGAAAAAATAGCAAATAAGCTTTTTGCATTCAAAAGCAAATACTTAATAGTGTTAAATTATGTTATCTTTGCTGAAAGAAAATTAGCAACCAGCACAGGAAAATGTAGAGAGAATTCTCTGATGTGTATGATTGTATAATACTCACCTTATTCTTCTTCTCTGACATAGAACAATAGCTAAACATGTCTTCACCTTGGCATATATTATTTCTATTAATGTAATAAAAAGAGCCACAATGTTTTGCTCTCTCTTTTTCATGTATTCCCTACAACGCACCACTGGTGGGCAGCAGCCAAGTGCAGTGTGGGTGAGAGGGTTTGCAAGAGCAAAATGAAACCTTACCAATCAGTACAAAAACTTACGTAAACCAGAGACATCAGGTTGTAGAGTAAGGGAGTTCTTGCTCCCAGATGTTCTGCTCTCAAAATTCACCATACTGCTTTCTAAAAGTAGGACTGGCAAATGAAGTAATACAGAAATTGATATCACAAACATCAGAAAAAAAGACACTGGAGCAGTAAAATTCAGTGTAAAATAGTGGTGATTTTAATCCCTTCAGATGGGACAGTGTCTTCTTTTTTTAAAGGTATTTTCACAAAAAATGTAGGTGTCATGCATTGGCACCAAATTATTGCAACAGTGTTCTGACCTTGTTGTCAAGTCTCAAAAATTTAGAGGTGCAGAAGAAATCAGAAAAGGAAAAGTATTTTAAAGTTGTATGAATTCAAGGAAAAATGTCAAGATACAAAACGCACTGACATACCAGGCATTGCTCTCAAGAAAGGTGAGGAAAACTCTCCTCATTTTGCCACTGAAGTGGTATGTAACGTCAGGGAAGCATTTGTCCTGCATATTTAAATTGAAATCCTCCTGGAACCCTGAGAGCTTTTACTAGCTCAGTGCAAAGAGATCCTGTACTTTAAACAGCCTGCTAGGCACCACTGCAATGTACAAAGCCAACAGTAAAAACTGTATTATCTACCTCATATAAGTAATTATTATTTATTATTATAAGTAATCCTTTTTAACTCAGGGTTACTGTGTTTATGGTTGCTACTGATTTGGATAGAATTGTACTTGGGGGGAAAGAAGCTTTCTTCCTCTCATCCTTTTGTATTCCTCTTCAGTTTAATCACTGAAGCTGATGTTCACACACTATATTTGTCAGCTTCTACTTTTGCCTATTTTGCAATTGTGCCAAATTGCCAACATTTTCCTGCAGCACACAAGTAAGAAAAATTTCAGTATCTACCTCTGCCAAAAACTGCAAGTAAAATTTCATGGGGAAAAGGTTTTTCTCAACCCTTGGAGGGTTTATGTTAAATATAGTGTAAGTCCTCCTGTGAAAATAATCGAGGGTCAAAAACAGCTTGAGGAAAAGGAAAAGCCAGAGAATCATTTCAAGAAGAAAAGGCAAAATATCTAAAGTATAGGTATTATTGCTATTCTGCCCCATAAGTAGGAATTAAAGAAGACTATGTGCTTGAAGCAGACACACATGAATACTTTTTGTGGGAGAAATATAATTTATAAACTCTACCACCACCTGCTCCCCATTTTCACCTCATAACACACATGCCTGTTATTCAAGTTGTATTTACAGACATGGCATTACTAAATCTCTTATGCAGTCAGGGAGATTTGGCCCACTTGTGTTTGCCTCTTCTGGGTTCTTCAAGATGGGACATTTCTATTTCACTTCTGACAAAAGGGTAAAAGTACAGATGACATGAGTACAGCTTTCTTTGTTTCACCTTTTTGTCTTAATGATGACAACATGAGTTATTGCCTGCTTATTCAAAATGGATAGTTATACCAGTCTAGCCCTCCATATTAGCATGCTCCTGTTTGCTGTAAGTTGTGTCTCACTCCGGTCTAACAGTGAGAATGGCTTTCAGAATATAGAAAGAAGATAAAAAAATAGCAATTTTAAAACAACAACAAAAACCCAAACAATACAAATCCCACACCTAAACTGGAATATATACAAGAAATAAGGAATATTACAAGATTTAAAAAAAAAAAAAATGCGCACAGAGGCAAATAAAAACCTGAGCAAGTGGCCATTTCTCCTAACCAGAAGCTTCCACACTTCCAGGCCTCGTCTGCATCTACAGCTGACACACCACTTAGGATCAAAACCCAGAAACCACCTCAGCAGACTTGGAGTGCTTGGATTTCTCTGGGAAACAAGATGTGCCCACTCAAGGGTGACGGTGCACAGTGGCGTGGCCTGTGGGCTCCTGCCATCCTCTCCACATCATCTCAGCAGAGAAGCTGGTTACCAGCAGCATTCGCTTTTCACCTACACTGGGGCGGAAGGACGTACATAGGCCCAAACACTACTGAAAGCTGAAAGAAACTCATTAGCAAGGGGGCTGTAGCTCTTCCAGGAGCACTGCTATCCTAGCTTGTCCCTTCTATATATCTGAGATGTTCCCTCCTGAGTTCATAATCAACATAATTCCTGTACAAAGGGATTCGATCTCTGCTTAGCAATTTCACAAATTTCTGTGACTTAAAATTTTGGTTATCTTTACTACACATAAACTATTGGACTTTCACACTATTTTTTGCCTTATGTCAGCATTAGATACAATAGATACAATAAATGTTATTTCCCACAAACAAGGACAAAGATTACATTAGTTGATGTTTATCTATACTGGGCCAAAAGTTAACCATGAGTGACTATGTCAAAATCAAGAGAGTATGTGAGTTACTACAATACTGTAATTTCTTTTATTAAGAAATCTCTTTTAGTTAATAGAGTGGTTAAAATCACCTCCATATTGCAGGGATAAATGCACACTACAGTCACTAATTCTCTATTAAAATAGATCTGTACCCTTTACTTTGCACATGAAAAGACATCTACCTCCATTTCATTACTAGAAAACACAGACAAACTACATCTCAAATAGTTATATAGAGTGAAGTTTCCTTTTTTTGCACATAATACATATATGCCATTTCAGTTTTCAGAGCCATTTGTAGTATAGGAATAATGGTTTATAGTTGTGCAGTGTTATGTTATTATTGTTCATTATAAGGATACCAAAACCACCATTCCAAACAACATGTGAAAAATGGTGAAATGAAGCTACTTTTACATTTCAAGATGAAATTTAAGGATGGACATCAATATTTGCAAATTATTTGCAATGACAAAAGAGAATGGAAAAGTTTGAGACAAAAAATAAAGTGGGGAAAAAAACACTCACGTGAAGATAAATGTACAAATGCAATTCATAAAAGTTAACCAAGTGATAACCGCCCTCACACACCCCTAAAAAAAACTTGTGGGGGAGTGATAACCAGAAATTAAAGAGTCATCATAGATTAATGGATAGGTTTGGATTAAAATGAGAAAGTTTTACACTTAGCAATGTATATATACAACCCCAAAGAATTTTCACTGTAAATAGGTAAGACAAAATGGAATTTATATCATGATGATGTCCATATGGAGTTTTGCAAAAGCTGGATAAAAATGAGTTATACTATTCACAGTAAAAGGAGGAATGTTGTACAAATCTGTATTTGCTGCTGATCGCAGGGTTACTATCTAAACAGTCTTCTTGGGTCTCAGAAATCAGCATCCTTTAAGCAGTACTGATCAATGACACATTTAGGCTTGGGTGGACCTCTAATCTTACTTCTGAAGTGCAAGTATTCTTTATTTACTGTTTATGATCATCTAAGCTACCTAATGGTACTTCTGTTCCTGCACTGAATCGCTCACAAACTTAGCAAGAGATGCAGTGATCACTGGCACAATTACTTCTAAAAATATGATACAAATGAGTGTGAGCTATTAGCTTCCAGTATTAGGAATCACAATTCCATATATGCAAAAATACATAAAATTGTATTTTTACTAAAGAGGTGTATGGCATATAGCAGATAACCTGTGAGGGAGATCTAAATAGGTTCCTTCAAATATTTTAATATATTTAAGAAGAATATTAAAAATAAAACCAGGATGTTATTAACTGGCCAATATAGTGTATTAATACATGTCACAGAAGAACCCACAGAGCAAACAGCAGCCGCTACCCAAAATGGGGTTGATTGCAACCAAAAGTCGCCCAGTGCTCCTTCTGGCCAAATCCAAATTCGGACGCCTGCTGGGAATTAATCACTACACAACCAATTCCTAAACCTTAAAGAAAGAAGGACCAAAATGGGCGCTCGCTCGCTCATCAAGGGGACCCCTCCCACCGCAGAGTGCCCAGACACCACTCACCCACCGCGGGGCGAAGCTCCGTCGGCCCACGGAGACTCCCTCGGCCCGTGGCAGCATCCGAGGGAAGGGTGCGACTGCCGGGCCCGCTGCTCTGCCGAGAACCGGCTCCTCTGCCTCTCAGGTGGGATCCATTTGTACCCCAGTCGAGGGTGCGCTGTGGTCACTCTGACTGGTTGAGGGGACGAGCCCAGACGGAACTGGGATGAGCCCAGGTCCCGAGACGCCAGTTAAGCACCGGGAGGTGCCGCTTAATGGCCAAGGCGTCAAACTAACGGCTCCAGCACACCCGTCTGTTTTGTCTGTGGGAGAGGCTACACCTGCCACAATACCTACTCCAAAAAGTAAGCAAATAAACGTAAGCAAATAAACGTAAGCAAGTTCTGTCTTCTGTTGTTACTGAAGCTATGACATATAACACTGTGTACACTGATCAAGATTTATCTTTTAAATATATGCTGTTGTAAGTTTAGCTACACAATAATGCTACAGTCTGCTACTGGCACAAAGCATTTCTTGTTTGTAACTATATTTCTTTATGAACAGTTTATATCCTTATTGCTGCTGTGTGAACAGTGTCCTTTGTTGTACCTGGCCTTTCTCATTTTCCAATGTTTATCTCCATCCCTTGATATTTTTATACAAAACAATCATAACCCATTTCTGATTTTGTTTTGCTAGACTACACATAGCAAGTTTATCTCGGCTTCTTTTACACTGTAGGTCCAACACTTCCCTGATCATCCACATATATGTTTTAATGTCAATATTTTTTCTTTTGAACATGGTCATGCAGAAGTGTACACAGACTTCAAGAGGAGAGTCTATCTGGGGTCTTATATTTGCTTTTTCGTGAAGAAAAGGGGGTGGAGAGAACCTCTCAGATACACTGTAGAGCACTTTCTGCAACTGCATATCACACTTGCAAGTTATTAGTGTGATCAACAATTACACTCATGGATTTCTTCTCTGTTACTTCCAATTGGTGAATTACAAAATTATAGAAATTCTTCATACTAGTACTCTGAAGGCACTACTTTGCTTTTTGTAAGATTATGTAATATTTCTGTAATATTGTTTCTTTGTATTTCCATTGCTTACAGTCTCAAGGTATTTCAGTTCTTCCTGTATGCCAGTTTAGTTCTTAGAATCATAGAATCATTAAGGTCAGAAAAGACCTCTCAGATCATCAAGTCCAAATGTCTACCCAACATTATCATGACCACTAAACCATGTCCTGAAGAGCCATGTCTACGTGTTTTTTGAACACCTCCAGGGATGGTGACTCCACCACCTCCCTGGGAAGTCTGTTCCAATGCCTCACCATGCTTTCAGTATAGAAATGTTTCTTAATATCCAATCTAAACCTTCCCTTGTCACAACTTAATCCCATAAATAATCATGTTGTTCATCATGTTGACAGCACCTCATGTCATCAGCATATTTTATCATTTTAACTTATTTTGTTTCAGAATAAAAGCTTTCACAAATACCTGTGCTTAAAGAAACCCCCTCCAGTTTCAAAGGTTCTTCTCTTTCTATTCTCTGGATCTACTGTGGTGAGTCAATTCATCTCTACCTTCTGAAAGACGACTTCTCGGTGTCAGTATAAAGCTCTGGTGCTTCTCCTTTCATTTTGCCATCTTTTTGTCCCTTAAATAAGAGATTTCATCTTGCCAGTCCTTCAGGAAACCTCCTTTAACTTTAGGGCTCAAAATTTTCCCACCTGTATTAGGCCAGTAACCTGATAATATTTTTAAGCGTACCATATTTCTCTCCTGAATTTTAATTTGTTAAAAGAATCAGCCTCTGACCCTGATGCTTGTGAAGAAAAAAATGACCTGAATGCAGAGGTACATGTCCAAGTCTGAAATCATGAAATAAAAGCTGTAGGGCCTTGAGTTATCTTCTCCTTTGAATCCAGTAGTACTATTTCAAGTATCTTGCTATGATGATTAAAATGCCAACATTGTTACGATCTTAAAAGTACCTGTTGAAAGTACAGAGAAGGAAGAGAATAGATTGTGTTACAAAGGGCTCATATTATGTGTGGTGCTCAGCCTGGTGCCACTTGTGAATGATGCTCAGAAGAATGTCATCACCTGTTCCATCTCCTGATCCCTAGGAAAAAGGAAGAGAAAGGAAAAGCCCCAGGGAATACTTTGCAGCGCTCACTGGTATGTATATGCATGCACGATTTTTTCCCTGGATCAGCATTTTACAAGTGACATTCAGGCTCAGAAAGCAGTCATTATTGAAACATTTTTTACTTTTCTTTACAGCAAGTTGCAAATTTCACAGCATTCTGAGCCCAGAGACCTTAAGCATCTGTGTACTTCACCCATATCTTGAACTGTACTTGTTGGATAGGAGCAAGCCTCAGCAAAGCACATGCCATCATATTTTTAACACCAGTAACTAGTGACATCTCAAAGAGCTAGAATTTAGTTTGTGGGCAAAATCTGGGATGGTATCACTGCTTTCATCATCTCATGTCAGACTCCAGCCTTCATGAGCATATAACCTGCAGAACAGCTTTGGCATTCTTTCCCAGAATAGCACTGTGAGTCACAGATGCTTTTCCTATAGGAGAGAGAGATACATTGTGCTTTGAGCAGAAAAAAAACTTTGCTTTTCACTCTTCCTTTTTTAGGGGGGTTTTGTTGTTTTTCGGGTTTTTTTTTTTAATGAGAAAAAGATGGGGTAAAGTACTTACATACTTACCTAGCTCACTGAGTTATGTTTTGCATCAGCATTTCACCATTCAAGAAAAATCAAGATTAAGAAATTGTGCATGTAGTTAAATTTGGCACCAGCTGATAAAATCCCACTCATCTGTGAAGGTATGCTTTTTCCATTCCATTTGGTCAATGAATGCCATCTGTATAGAGCACAGTGGACCAAACTGAGATTATGACATCATGAGTACAAAATATAGAATTACTAATTTCTGTATTGCATATGTCTTCCTTTAAGTAAAGCACATTATCTAGCAACTGAACTTTGCTATATACGATTTCTTCAGGTAAAATACACTGAAATTTTCTCATATTTAATGAAAATATTTTATCATGATGTAAAATTTTATATAAGCCACTTCCAGCCCAGTCATCCCTTTCTTCCTAAAGATGCCATTTTAAACTCACTTAACACCTAATTAAATAATATTGCCTAGCTTGACAGAAGACTAATACCAAGAATATTTTGCACGAGGTTTCTTATGATAATGCAATCTGGAAGTGATTAATTTAGAGACATACATAAACATTTCCAGTCTATCGTGAACTATCATATTACTGTATACAAATTAAGAAAATTATATCAAATTTGCATTACAAGTGCAATCATGTATAAGGTATCTGTTACCTGTTGAGTTTTTCTGGGGTGTGAGAGAAGAGCTACTATAACATTTTTCTTGCCAATATCAGGCTAGAAATTTATCTATACACTTGCTAACACTTTTGTTGCCTTAGATTAAACCAAATAAGTGAAACTTCTGAACTGGAATAGTTCAGATTTCCATATTAGTACAGAAAAAAAAGATATATCTGCCCTTTTCCAGAGATTATATTTTGATTACATATCATGAGTCTACTTTGTACATGGATAGCAATGATGCATAAAATCTTGTACAGCCTAATGAATCACAAAGTTCAAAATGTTTTTGCAACACAATGGTGTGTATTTTTTACATTTCAGTACTATTATTTTTTCACGCTGCATACAAAGGGAACACCTCAGCTTGGGAGAGAACTTATTATCTATTTTCTGTCTCAGCTAGACCCTTATATGTCCTAATTATCTAAGGCTCACCTACACTAACGAAAAGTGCAGCATCTTCTGAACAAAAGATTCTGTGCTGAAGACATGACCTACATGCTGTGTCCTACAGACATTTTGGGGTCATTCCCTTAGATAAGCTCTATGACTATTGAATGACTATCACAAATACTCCTGTCTAAACTAATATGTGTGTGTGTTTCCCCTCCCAGAGGAGCACAAGGTCTCAAACTAGGCTTCCCTAATAATCTTTCTTGCACCTTGCGCTAACAGTGTAACAGTTAGCAATGTGACAAGCAAAATATTGCTAAAAGCATCTAGTAGACTAGTAATGAGGACTATTCATTCTGATGATCTTAGGATATCACCACATTTTCAGAATCCCGACTACTCCTCTGTTTCCACTGATAAAATATGAATAACAGAATAACAGAGCTGCAGAACCTCAGTGGGAAGAGGCCTCTGTGAGTCACCAGCACTGCCTCCCATTTGAAATATGGCTAACAATCAACAACAGAGCTGATCTGCCATAGCTTTGTACAGATAAGTCTTGCAGACTTCTTCGGAGGGAACCTCTACATTTGTTCTTGATGCCTTGTCCCAATGCTTCACTAACCTCCCAGTGCATGAGGACTACCATTTTTCCTGTGCACCTCTTCATGCCATCCTGGTGGTGTGATGCCATCTCCACCAGTGCTCTGCAGGGCTTGTCTGACCACTTTTGCCTATCTGTACAGTATTTTGAATTGTACTGGTTACACCTTAGTCCTCCACGTCTCTATCTTTTTCATTCCTGATACTGCATTGCCTACTGCATTGTTAATTCCCTAAAGCTAGTGTTCTGTCTCTTACCTAAAAGGTGGTGTGGGACACACAGTTAATTTCCACCACTTTTTATTAGATCATGAGCTTTTATGTAGTTAGATCTTCTACTGCAACTACCGAATCATGGACAGTGTTCTGGGAGCATCATTACAGACTTTAAATAATTGAGTACTCCTACAGAATCAGGAGGGGTCCTCAAGCAGTAAATTACCTTTACTACTAAAAACGAGACTTCTAACTGCAATTTGTCTGTTTCTACTTCTAATGACTGTGTTTTGTTACACATTTTTCACACATGTTAAGGATTTGAAAATCTGTCCCAAGGTTACCTCCTATCTCCATCTTTGGAAAAATACAATAGATTGTGATTTTACTGCTCCCTTCACTTAAGGCAATATTCCCAGGTCTCAAGTCATTCTCCAGGTATAGGGATATCCCTTTCAAGGCAATATATTTTCTAACTTTTGCTATCCTCTTGTTGAAAGCAAAAAGTTAGTAGTGGCACACGTAGCTATGTATAGTCTCAACACCCAAAGGGCATTAGATTAACAAAAATTCTTTTTAAAGACTTTAAAAAAAGGGTGTATAAAACACATTCCTCTTAGGAAAACAAAGGTGGCTTCTCCTTACTTCAGTAGTACAGGCATGTTTTCTATCAGATGACCAGTAGATGGGTTTAAGCAGAGCTAGCTAAGCATTGGTTTCTGGCCTGAATAATATACTAGTACATTTTGGAAGAGCCTTGAGAGAGGCTTTGCTACAGAACATTTAGGAATCACAGGGGCCTTTTGGCTTTACATCTATGAATTGCAAAAATACATACAATCAACTGTGAAAGACATTCCATTTCTGTGATATAAATGAAATAGCAAGAAGGAAAATAATACAACTTCTTCCTTTCCCACAAAAACTATAACTTCATGCCAAAAGTCTGTAAGAATTTTATTGCTTAAATAATAATTGGCTGCAGGGATCTGGACTCTGCAACATGTTTATTCTGATGCAAAGCCAAAAACTTTTTTTTCTGAAAATGTAAGAGGAACTAATCTTTCTCCTGATGAAGCAGCTAACTGCCCTTTGCCTAGAATGATCATAAAATGGTAATTTACACAAGGTCATGAGAAAGCAGAAGAGCAGATCCCTGTGGGCTTCCATGTCACACCAATGAAGACAATTCAGTCTCTTCCCTAAACTAAACAGCTTCCTCCCTAAGTGGAATCACTTAGGCTTCATTTGTTCCAACACAGGCATGAGGTTGGTGGATTTCCTCCTGACTGCAGCTTTGCTAATGTGTTTGCAATCTCAAGAAAACGTTTGTGTTTTCCATTCCTAACAACAAAGTATGAGGTTTAAAAACAGTTTTTAAAATGAAAACTTAAACATCATCCAAGATCCTGGAGGTAGAGTTTGGGGTTTAAGTTTTTGCCATAACCTAGCCAAACTCCAGAGTAAAAGTAAATACTTCCATAAAAAAGGATATGAATCAAGCAGTTATTGCTGGCATTTTGTGAAGTATGTCTTGATTTGAAGTAGCCACACAGTCACCCACAAAACTTGTTCTGTATGTCAAGTCTTCTCAGCTTCTTGAGCAAGTGGACCTCTGATTGTACATGAAATTGGGCACAGTGTCCTTACCTGTTTTCTTTCAATAGAAATCCCATGGAGAGGAAAATCTCATCCAGGAGAAAACAGGTGTAGAGGGACCTTACTACTGATTCACTTTTCTGAATAAATTCCACATTAACCAGGCTAGCAATATTCAAAGTTAATCACACAGCCTTTCAAGTCAGGTTGTTTTTTGACTGCTTTTGGCTTTGAATGCTTGTCACAATCAACCTTTGACTACTGTTTGTGCACTGTTTGTTCTTTTAGCCCACAAGGTCCTCATTAAAGTGCACTCATTCCACACCTGGAGGTCTCTACAGACTGAAGTGGTTCCACTGGTTGAAACTTACAGCCACTGTCTGATCATACTGTTGTTTCTGAAAAAGCTAAGCAGTGATTTCCCCGTCCTAAAGTGCTCATGCCTTGAAGACAGAGCTCAGACATTTCCACTATTCTGTGCTGTTGTCTATGTATCTACCCATCTGTATCCTGGGTTATCATAACAGAACTATAACCAGTAGACCAAGGGAAATTATTTTTCCTCTTTACTCAGCAACCGTTTGACTATCTAGGTTTTTAGGCTCAGAAAAGACAAATGTTGATAAAACAAAGCAGGTGCGGCATGAGGACCACCAAGATGGTCAGAGACTGGAGCACTTGCCCTTTAAGGAAATGCTGAGGCAGTAACACTTGTTCAGTTTGGTCAAGAGACAGCTTTAAGGGGACCCAATATCAGCTCTATTGCCATCATCTAAAAGGAGCTTTCTGAGGAGATAGTTAGAATCTTCTCAGTGGTGCATGGTGAGAGGATGCAAGCCAAAGGCATACATAAATTGTAACAGGAGAGAAAAGGCTGTGCAAGCCTAATCCTTGAGCATTTCAAGGTTTTCAAAACCAGGTGAAGCCCTGAGCAACCCAGTCTGACCTCACAGCTGACCCTGCTTTGAGCAGGAAGTTGAACTAGAGCCCTTCTGAGGTCCCTTCCTACATTAGCCTGTGAGCCTACCATCCCATGTTCTGACTCAGATGTAGCTTTTCCTAGCTTCATCTTAATACCTCTTATGTAGACATAAATGGAATACGTGAAACTGTAGTCTGATCCATAATGGTTCACTGTTCACAAAAGGCTTCTTCATCAGATTAAATTTGGTTTCTGAAAAAAAATCATCAGCTGTTAGAGATGGAAGATGCTATACTCTTTAATATTTGGGTTTAATTCCAGCTCTGACCAACTTTTCTATTACCAGACATAACCGAATTCCTTGTTTATATGTCAAGAGTTGCATAGAAAACTCAAACATCACCACAGATGGCAGGTATGTTTTTGTGACCATTTGTAATGTGTTAGTTTGTGGGTCACTCCACAATAAATGGGCATCTGGAATGGCCATTAATGTTTGTCAAAATTATTATACAGCTTCAAATGATGGTGGGGATGGGTGGGTTATAACTTAACCTCAGTAATAAGATCCATCCATAATTGGCAGATTTTCTAACAATACCCCAGCTGTGCCAAACCAAGAGTGAGGATCCTCCACAGTGCCAAAAGAAAACAAGCTTGCTGAGGATCTGTTCTCAGAGAAAGAAGGCCTGAATCAGGCAGGAAGGAAACTGAATAGCCTTAGCAGAATAAAGAAGGTCTTTCAACATGTAAAAACTGGCTAAGAGACATGACAGAGAAGGTAGGAATATATGGTCAGTTTTCAACATGGAGAGGAATAATTTATGGTGTTCAAAAGGGTGAGTACTGGGACTATGTTGATAAATCTGTTCAGAATTAGCTTAGAGCAGAAGATAAGCCCTGAAGTGATTGATGATTTGCTGATGCCTGCTGTCTCATGGGAAGCAGGTGGCACTAGCCCTTTTCCACCTCATGGCCGTGACAGGATTCTGCTACTAATCCTCTGGTCTTATCCAGTAAGGCTGTTTTGGTAGTTTACATAAAGGTACAAACCTTTATAGCAAGACAAAAAGAATCTTAAACTCATTCAGACACAGACCAGAAGAACAATAAAATAGAAAAGATGGTCAGGTAGGTACACTTCTGCACAGTAATCTTTTAATGCATGCTTCTTTTACTGTATTGGGAACGTTTCTACTTCATCTATGCTAAATGCCTTGTGCTAGCAGTAAGTACAATAAAATCCAACTATTAAAAAAAACCCCACAACAGCACACTTATTAAAAAAAAATCTTCAGAGAACTACAGTTGTAAGTCAAATCCCATCAAGCTAAGAGACAGAGATGGCAGAAGATAGTTGCTTACTGTGAAGACTAGACAGATGAGTCCATCTTCTGCTATGCTTGGTACAGCAAACAGAGGTAGAGGTGGTAGCAGTAGCAAAGGTTGCAAGTAGCATGCTAAGGGGTGAAAAATGCCATCAAATTGGTGCTGAGACACAAGGAAAGAATTTCTGTCAGCACTGTTATGCCATTTCCTTGAACGTCTTAAGTGAAGCTATCCAAACATCCCTTAGAGCAACACTGTGTCCTCACAGTGCTGGATTTTAGTGTTTTCTGACACAGTGAGGTCAGCAAGAAGGTGTGAATTTTTCAGGCTCTGAACAAACACAGCTATGCCAGGAGAACTCAGTGCAAACCTGACCCAAGAGATTTCATAGGCAATGGACAGTTTTTTGTCTCAGCAGCCACTCTAGCTTGATTATTCCTTTTCTACACTTGTGGGGAAATAAAAGGTCACCAGCTTATTACATGCTATTAATGTTAAATAACAACAACAAAAAAGCAACACCTCATTTGTTAATATCATATCTTTTGTACACCTGTCACAATACTGGGAATCTGAAGGGCTTAATCTTTGATATTACATATTTACAAGCCTTGCAGATCAAACTGAAATGATATTTCCACTGTACTTTACCTAGAGCAAGAAATGTCTAGGCAGATAGCCCAGAGCATATTTAGAGCTGCCCTGCAGTCAGTGAGACACATGAAGCGACTATACAATGTCAAAGTACTGTAAAAATAATTCAGCTAGAATATAATTGGCTTGGATCATAGGTCTACAGGGCTAAGACACCCAAGCCATTGGTAAATTACACAGCCATTTTTCCTTGATTTCCTGTTTCTTCAACTCTGAAGTGATAATTCTGTTGAAGATGATAAAGACTGTTGAGGAGATTTTATTTAATACAGATGGACATGTTAATGCAGAGTGATCTACCCATCCCTCCAATTAGCCTACTAGGTGCAGCTTGATATAAAGCAGAGACTGGAGCCCTGAGGACATAAAGCAAGACAGGGAGAGCATATAGCTCAGCATGTTTTCAGGAAATCCAATTATTTGTCTGAAGCTTTGAATTCAAAAGTGGATTCAGAAAGTCCTAAAGCAATTATGATTTGCACTGAAAGAGACTGGCTAAAGCCAGCAGCTAAACGTTTGTATTGTTTTTGGCTTGTGTGCTCCATTTATACAGTAAGGCCCTTTAGCACAATCACTTCAGCATGTAACTGAAATGAGTTTAGTTTTCAACAGGATTCTTCTTTCAAATAGGTTGATAAGAAACACACTAGTTTTCTTATTTTTAGTACAGACAAAAGTGGTCAGAAACAATTCTGGGTTTCAAAAACTATTTGAAAACTTTCATGAGCTTTAAAGGCAGTGTTGTGTTAAATATCTTGCACAAAATGATAGAGCTAAAACATTAATCTGAATGTGTCCCCTTCAGTTGGTCTACTATCTCACTTTATGTGTTAGTATGTATGTGCTATGACATCATGATCTGAGGCAGGAAATATGTGAACAAGGTATGTAAATACTTTATGCTTGATATATTTGCTAATTACTTTGGTGAAAAAAAACAAAATACTTGTGATGGTATTCTCTGCATATTTCAATATTGTTATCAACACCAAATGCTCTGTATTTCTGAAAATCTACCTAGTAATTTGAATACTTAAATATGCATATTTATGTATGTTATACACATAGTCCATATATTACAACCTTAAACAACTTTATTAATGATAGCAAGAGATAACTGAAATGATTCTAAAGGAATTGAGATATGCAAAATTATCTTTTGAGATTTCACACTTATCTTTTGTATAGACACTGACTCTGAACATATTCATGTAAAAATACTTTATTCACATTTTATGCATGAATGAATTTATTTTTTCACTTTACACTTTGGTAATGAACACTGTGGCTGTTATTTGTTTTCAAAAGTCACCAAATACAGCAAATGAAGTGTTGT
Source organism: Actenoides hombroni (assembly GCA_024336885.1). Lineage (NCBI taxonomy): Eukaryota > Metazoa > Chordata > Aves > Coraciiformes > Alcedinidae > Actenoides > Actenoides hombroni. The sequence continues at coordinate 87,633,512 of WUAM01000431.1, read as the reverse complement.
GAGGCATGTGTATCATGAGGAACTTTATTTTTATATGTATATAATTAATGTATTTATTATATATTCCTAAAAAGCCAGTTGTAGGCTAATTTGTTTCAATGTCATAGCCTTTTTAGAGATTTTAGTGGAAGAAAAATGTACGTTTTTAATCACATTCTTCTAATTTTAAATAGTTTATGTGGCTCTTCTTGAAGATAAAAATCTACGCTATAAAAAAACACCCTCCTGAACTGTAGCTGCTAGATACAAAGTTTTCATTTTTAAATAGCAGTAAAAATACCTCATAAGCAAAGCTGGCACAAAACTGGGATTCCAAGTTCACTGGAAGTTTCTTTTTAATTTAGTTTTGATCTGACCTGTAGTGGCTGTTTCCAATGTCCGCAGCTGAGCCAGACTCTGCAGGAATCCAGGCAGGGTTCTCTTTGAACTCTTCCTTGAATTTGTTGAAACCTCATTGAACCCAAGATGTTTTAAATGAAAGACTTCAGACTGGATGAAGTAGCATTTTTTGACAAAACTTTGTTTCCTTTGATAATTTCTGAACACTTCTATTTACAACATGCTTTGATTGAAGACAGACTGTTATGATGAAATGACAGATGTTTCATAATTATTCGCCTCCAAAGTCTTTTGGATACCAGCCTTGTCATAATTCACAAATGGGTCAGTCTACATCTCGCTGACTCAGTGTTTTCAGTCACTTAATAAGAACCAATATTTATCTAAGCAATCACCTTAACATATTTTAATAGATCTCTAAAACAAAATGACAGGGATAACTTTGTGACTAATTGCCAGGATTAATTATTAGAAAAACTGAATTCTGCTCAGTTCTGCTGCAAATATTGTGTTATGTTTTTTGTCCTGCCATGCAAAGTCTCTGAGAATGTCTGTATTAGCTTTTGTGATACGTCCTGAGGCTGCATTCTGCATTAGATTTCAATTCCCCAGCAATAATAATAATTTGCTAGCTTTCCATCAATTTCCTTGTCTTTTCTGATTATTCTTAGGCCTGTTGTTCATTGATACGAAGTTTGGTTTTTGTCAGCATTGAATATCTGACACATAACCATCCCAATGTGCCAGGATGGTTACCCAGCCCTGTCCCAAGTTGTTTTGATCATGACTGGGCAAAAACAATGCTGTCAGTCCTTTGCCTTATATGTAACTAGCAACCAATGAAACAGAAATTGAGTTGGAAAGTGCTCCAGGCACACCACCCCTCTGATTTAGCATCTCTGGGCAGCTGACCAGACTGGCTGAAGGATGGGATGATCCTGCTGTTAGCTAATTGTGCATATGTAAAAGTTAGAATCTGACTGTCAAGCTGCATAACTGCAATTAAGAACCCATTCCCCATATTCAGTAGTACTCACGTGGGCTTTCTGATTTCCTAACCACTCTTGCTAGTTCCTTTACTTTCTGGTGTTTGCAGGAAGCAAACATGTATGTCAATAGCTATACTTTCATATGTATATACCTATGTAGACGTACACAGGCATAAGTGTAAATATTTGTACATAAAGGATACATAAAGCTTTCGTGATGTTTTTAAAGTGTATGGAAAAGCAATAATTCCAATAGATGTAGGGTGCTTTGAACATTAATGTTTCTATGACTATTTAAATGTTTCAGAAATTCATCACTTGCTCTCCGTTTTTGCTGTCTATGAATTGTGCCAGTCATGTCTTACAGAAAATCTCTTTGTCTCCCTCCGGTGGGTACCTACAAGAAAATAGTCTGAACCTCCCTTGTTAGGGAGGTCCCACATCCCTAACTCAAGCAGAAGTCACTTATTTGTACAGAAAAAAGGACAGGCTCGGGTCTTATGGATAATCCCAGTATCACAAGCAAGGACAATTTTTTTTCTATATCATCCTCAGCTGAAAAAAAACTTTTGTTTTTCAGAGAGTAAGCAAAACCCCCAGATATTTCAATAGTAATAATAAAGAATAAGTAATAAATGTACAAAATACACATGCAGAATACACAATATAGAGCACATTATGTTAGTTTAGCCTGTAACAAGAGGTGGATTTTGTTCCCAACATAAAATACATCTTATTCTGTTTCTGTCCTTTTAAACTTTAAATATATTCATAAACACACATACGTGTATACACACAAGACTGTTTTTTGAAAACAATCTCAAACAATCAAAATATTCCCCAAAATCATCACAAATATTTACACATCAGAAAGAGACTTCATATCTGCTTTTAAAGTGAAATTTTCCTAGCCCTTCAAAATAGTAAAATATTGTCAGATTGTGACATCAGAGGAGCAGAAGAATCACTGGTGTAGAAATTAATCTTCCCCAGTTGAGACCAGGACTAAAGTTTGTTTTAGAGAAACCTGTGATCAATATCCTTATTTTGATTGCTTTTCTTAAAAAAGATCACACCTTCATAATATTCAAGATGATGAAATTACTGGTCTCTCTTTCTAAAAAGAGGATGCAAACAGTGAACACAGCGTCAAAATCTGTACCAGTTGCTTAATCCCCTGGTGGAATTTAAGACAGAGCTGGCCTGTGGAGTCCTAAGTGGCTTGGTTTGGGCTAAGTGCTCCTCTCTGTAAGTTACATTACATTAGATTTGTTCTTTGAAGGCACTTGAGGTAGAATTCTCCTTGTAAAACAAAACAAAGAAGCATTACTAGGGTGTTCTTCATGAACAGTCTTCCTGATCTCCAGGTTTGATTCCTTTTGCAGTCCTTTAGCTTTGTATTATGGTCTTTAGAGATCTCTGGAGTACACTGCGTACACCACAAAGTTTTGTTGGGTTTTTTTTTTCCCCCCAGATGCCTTTCTAAGAGAGGCATACTCTTATTAGTAAGAAATTTTTTTGTTTGTATGGTACAGTGATGCTTTGGCAACAGCAGTCTGTGGTAGCAAGAAGATTTTGACTGCAGTTATTAAGCAATAAAGGCATGAGAAGCATTTTCAGAAACCAAATAGTCCCTTCACCATTTTAAGAATTAGCATAGACTATTTTGAATACATTTCATTGCACTTTTTTTTATTTTGAGTATTAAGTGCACACTTTGGGCAACAGTATTGTAAAATTGTCTATGAATTATTGTGAATATATCTCTTGAGGAAGTTTTGTCCAAGTGAGGATGGTGATGTATTGAATCCTTTGTGACCATACAGACAAAACAGAACAGATGTATATTCATAGCTATACATAACTCCACTGTTTCCATTGAAATGAATTTAAACCTTTACGAACTATGGTTTAACATTTGCCTTACATTAGGTTTAAAATATTAGTAAAACCTACATTTCATGCACTGCCATCACCTGCACATATAGAAACAGTTTCAAGTTGTCAGATTTTACCCTTTAGAACATTTAAAGGTCAAGCCACAGAAAAATACTCATGTGTTTATATTGCTGAGGAGGGCTGCTGGGGAGAGGTCAGGCCAACACCTGCTTTCTGGAGCCTTATGGAGAAGCTTGTGTGGAAGTCTGTGCCCTGTGATTACTTTTGGTTTCCCTTCTTCAGTCACTGCTATTGCTCACTGCTTCTCTTCTCTTCTCTCCACTTCCACTCCCTAGCACCTTGAAGCTCACCTTGAGTTTTAGTTTCCCTGTGTCATTTTTATCTTCATGTATTCAATAAAAGCTGTTTGGTCTTTCTTTTCCATGAAAGCTCCATTTGTCAAGTAAGACTACACTACAAGGAAAATATCCCAAGAAAGCAGTCTGTGCATAAAAAGGACTATTTCATTAAAAGGCTATTACTTTTCTCCCAACTTCCTGCTTGAGAAGATAGGTGTGTTTACTGGATGTGGCTCTGAGGGGAGCTATTCCAAGCTCAACCACCTTGGGAACTTCTCTGAGAGGAAGATTGGACTAGAAAGATAGGGAATCTATGTATCATGACACCAGGGAAACCCAATATCTAGCTACTTGTCAGGCCTGTGAAATCCATCTTCCTGAGTTCCTGATCTGGTTAAAGATGGAGAAATAGGTGCCTAAAAACAAGATCCCAAGTGCTAGCATGTTATGTGAGGAGCTGCTAAAACTAGCTACTTACAGACACCAAGGCAGGAGAGGAGTCTGGAGTACTAGGCCAAATTACAACTGAACACATTTAGAAAGAAGAATGCAAGATATGCTTTGGGAACAAGATCAGTCTCAGGGCCTGAGTACATTTATAATGGCTTTTCTCTGCTTTACCTGTGGGGCCAGGAAACTATTTCTCTCCTTAATAGAATTTCGTTTCTGAGGAGAAGAATTATTCATGGAATTTTCTTTCCACCTTTCTCTGCGTGGGAAGTTGGTTATAGTAGATATTGAATAGGGAACCTGTAATGCAGGACATCGGACTATAAATAACTGAGGGAAAACCCACCCTTCTCTGGGGTTTGGTATAACAGAAATGGCTGGCCAGAATCTTCTTATATACTTAGGTATATAAAAGAGTTGATTCACACAAGGTTTTACAGATATATAAGTGGCAGTCATCTCCTGATATTCAATAGGACAAGAGTCAGTTCATGGTCATGTTTTTACTGCCTGTGCAGTAACAATGCTAACTTTCAGCTCACAATACAGATTCCTGTAGTGAAAGCCATAATTATTCACTTATAAGGTTTGCTGGGGTAAATATTCCATCATCGTGCTAGTGCAAGTTACATTTGCAAAGACAAATCAACATTAGCTGGGCTGGAGGGAAAAAATGAATTACTCTAACCTACTGGACAAAACACTTATCCAGAAAGAGGACACCTGAGTTCTCATTCCCAATCCAATGAATCTTGAATTATACTGCACCCTGGAGCTTCAATTTGGTCAGCCCCAGGGGCAGTTAAATTGGACTGAGGCTCCAAAGTCCTGCAGATCTCCTGCATTGTCCACCAGACTTTGTGGCAAGGAGGAACAATCTGCATAGGGCTCTGTTTTCCCTCTTTTTAGAGGAACTATATCAAAAACATCGAGTAATGAAAATGGATAGACTGGATTAAATGGATAGAATGGATTGCCAGCTTTCATAATACTTTGAATCAGAATGCATAGAACATTGTTTAAACTCAATTCCCTCTTGGTTTGTGTTCCTCTATTTTCTCTCTTTCTTTTTTTTTTTTTTTTTTTTTCCACAAAGAAAGATGCATTCTCACTTCATGATTTGTCCTCCAAAACATGTTGCTTCTTCACCAAATATAGACTTCATGCAAAATGTAACATTTCTTTGGTTAACTACATCAATTAATTTTTATTCGTGTCATTATATAGCCTAAAATATATTTTGATTCTTAATTTTTCATTATTTTACTAAGGATGAAGAATGGCCCATTTTTTAGTGATTAGATGACTGTTTCTTCTTCTCCCTACCCACCCCAGGATTTATACTGAGCAACTTTTAGATGACAACCAGCACTGAATTGAAAGTACACAAATAAAGCATTGCTGCATTGTTTCATTAGCTAAGAGGTGTGTTATGTGGGGGGAAAAAAAAAAAAAGACAATTTTATTTTTTACTGGAACTATTTACTGCAGTTTGCAAACAGTTTCTTTACATGTTTTTGGTTTCCATGGATAAATTTCCAAAAAGCAGGCAATTCTCTGTCTTACAGGAATTTCAGAAGCACTTACTTCTCTTTTCCTCCTTCATGATATAAGTGGGTGCTGTCAACCTCTTTAAGTACCTTTGAAATCTTGCCTCATTCTTAATCCTCAGAAAATGCAAACAAGCCACTGTTGCTACATTGATACAGTGGTGATCATCTCCTCTAACACAGATGCAGTAGCAACATGCCCCAGGAATTCTGTCCTGGGCTGTGATTCTCTGAGCACCTTCCCTGCCTGGCAAGAAACCTCACTGTTAGAACATTGGTGCACCCAAATCCTATGTCTTCCAATATTTTTCAATTTCCTAAAGAGGACTTAATTGATTGTTTTGAAAAAGTGCTCTTTGCTATAGCTTGATGTGCTATATGAACACAGATTCATACTTATCTGTGAATCTTTAGAGTAATGCCAGTAAGTAGGGAACTCAGAGCAGGGCTTTGCCTGTCCCATACTTTTGTTCATTTGTTTGTTTCAGTGTGTTAGTGAGGAGTGAGAATAATTATTTTTTGTTCATCAAGAGAATGAGTTCCAAACCACAAGTCCCAGGAGTCCAAAGCAAGGTGCCCAAATCAATTATTCTGCTGCTGGTAAGTTGTAACTTGACTTTCCCATTGGCAGGCTGAGGCACTCTGCCTCTACATATTCAACACATGCTTGCATTCCTGCTTTGTGGAACTCATCAGAGATGCCTAACTCTTCTTTCACACAGCAAAGACAAACTTTATACAATCTGATAAACCCAAGCTGCTTTCCATATTGCAGTTTTACAAGTTTAGGGGGAAAACACCCTGCAGACCATGCCCTTCCAATTATCCCAGAGCCCCACAGGCCCAACAATGATTGGTGTGTCAGCCACATACACATGACTGTCTCTCACAGACAATCCACATGGCAATAATGTGAACAGAAAGTTAGAAGAGGGGAAAAATGTCCTCTCTTTCAGTAGAGTGTAATCCCAAAAGTGTTACTCAAGTCTATGTATTGCATTCATTGGCCAGACTTGCTCTGGGGACAAAGCTACTTTTCTGAATCTGGGCCTTACTGCCAAACAATATTTGTTTGTTGCTAATTTAAAAATTTGATTGTATAAAAATCTTCAGCTTTTGGCTTTTATTGCTGAGAAATAAGCATTTTACCTAAAGTTCACTGAAATAAATGTAAAGCACATTAAAAGTACCATTTGTTTGAGTACTATTGCATTGCTGTCTCCAGGTATTTATTTTCTTATATTGAGATATTTGGTAACATATATGATGCCTAGTTTTGCTTCATGGCTTGCACATCTCAATGACGTTATAAATTTATAATCGATAATTATTCAGCTCTACAATGTCTGAATCAAGTTTATTACCATAACAATGCAATTGGATTTAGTAAATGTATACCATGTCTCATGTTCGTGATGAGCAGTTTACATCATATTAGAAAAGCTGTGCTTGGACTTTGTGGTTCTATAGACCTTTCCTATAGCTACATCTTAAGATTCTAAACTTCCCTTAATTCTGGCAGAAATTAAACTACTGAAGATTTCTTTATATTCCAGTATAGAAGACAGGAAACCATGAGTTCTATATGCATCTTATTTAAAACAAGGTGTCCTATCTATGGTGAGATAGTACCCAGTGTAAATACAGATTGTCCAGTTTAATACCACATAAAGAGGGCACCCTTTGTAAAATTCAATCCTTGTTATTGGATGGCTTTAGAAGGTCAGCTGCTTACTCATTACAAGACATTACCAGTTTACAGGTTATTTGTAAGACATATCAAGCTAAAATTGCAGTTTCTTGTAGAAATGCTGGCAATGGCAAAAAAAACCTCTTAAATTTTGACCTCCCCATGTTCCAAGCTAAAGGATCATCAAGACTGAACAATACGAACAGCCAAGGGTATATTAAACTAAACAGACTTTTTCATCTAGTTCCAATTTAGTCTTACTTAATTTATCCTTTAATAAAATGTGTTTCTGTTAACCATCACTTCACCCTATTGTCTGCGCAGCTTCAAATGACTGCCTTTTAGAGCTATGAATAGCCAAAGTAAAAATCTATAGTTACATTAGTTGCAGGTTATTGGTCAATAAGTGCTCATTAAACACTACACTTATTCTTTTCAATTTACAGTGTTATTTGTTTTCTTATTTCATTGGCTTTGATAGATCTTTTATTTTTACAAAATTATTAGTGCCTCTGATAGTAGAGCATAACCAGGCTCTCTTTCATGCAGTTATAGCTCTCAACTCTACTCACTCTCCTGAAACTTATAGTGATTTTTTCCTCAAAGTATATGCAGATAAAAATGAATTCGAAGCTGAGAAAAATTTTGTTACCTGATTTATTTTAATCAGGATCATTGAGGCTCTTTTTTTAAATTATTTTAATGAATCATGGAAAAGCCGAAAGGCAGCATATAAATATTCAGGGTGGAAAAAAGTATTACATGCAAGTGTTAAGCTTAAGTGTAGTATTTTTTATCTTTTAACTTTGATTCATCATTTCTGTGTCTACTTTTCTAAAACCCTCAACAATCTAACCCACTATCTAACTGAATTCACAGCAATTGGTTAAAGTTTATAGTCATTTACAATATGACAGGTATAGAAGTCTAGTTTTGGTAAATGCCAACCAAGACACTTCACAAAGACAGTGACTCAGTTTTACTTGTGTTTAAAACAAATTGAGAAACTGTGAAACAAAGAAAAACAAAAACTCACAGCAAAATTTAAGCCTGAGGGCATGTTAAGATATGAGGAACTAACTTAGCTTCAAAGTGGAAGGTTTTTATTCTGATGTTAGAAAACAGAAGTATTTTTTTCAGAGCTACACATATCTAATTCTTATTCTGGTTGTGTGAGGAAATTTGCTGGTTTCCTGAAACTAAATGTGATTAGATACATGTTTTGGATGCTTTCTTCTGTTGCTGAAAATAAATGCATCTTAACGTATTCAAACACTGATGACAATAACAAGTTTGTATAAAACCAAAGATGTGCCAGATTTGTCAGGTCAGTTCATAAATATATGACAAATAATTTCTGTTTGGTAAATACTATGCAGGATCATCTCTATTCCAATTTTTTTTCCAGATATGCATATGATCAGTAAGTTATAACAGTAATAATACATTTCCCACCTACCCTCATTCTGTCCATCCTACTCACTCCTTCCCGACAGCATGCATGCTGTGTCCTTGTGGATTTAACCACAGTGCTTCCCAAGCCAGTTTGAGCTGTGTGTTTTCTGCCTTTTCTTCTCTGTCATTTCTTCCAATACCATCTTTAACAGACCAATAAATAAGAGGTTAACTTTCTTAAAGTATAAGTAGTTAATAAGGAATATTTTTTTCAACTCACTAAATGTTATATTTGAAGAGGATGTTCAATGGCAAATCTATTAGTTTTTAAATCTATCTGATAAAATTTGGTGGTTTTGCCGCTCCCACATGGCTATGTTGTAGGAATGTAGCCTGGGAAAAGTCAGGAGGGAGTTAGTTCTTCCAGGAGCTGTCCAGGGTCCACAGCTGAACCTACTGCCAGAAGAATGAGATTAGCCAAAGGGTGTTTATAATTAACGTGAACTCTCCCTGGACCATTATGGTGAACATTAGAGTGTCATGAGTCTTCCTTTGCTGAGCAATAGTCATATTCCGAGAAGATAAAATATCACAAGTGCCAGGACAAACCCAAATAAAGTTTTCATTCATTTTAATTTATTTTGTAACTGTTACAGTGAGTAATAGTTCATCAGGGTCAATCTATGAGATCATAGAACCATAGAATGGTAGGGGTTGGAAGGGACCTCATCGAGTCCAACCCCCCTGCCAGTGCAGGAACACCTAGGGCATGCCACACAGGAACAGATCCAGGAGGGTCTTGAAAGTCTCTAGAGGAGGAAATAAGTGTGTAAGAAAAGTATCTTACATTCTTCTCATACATGCTGTTAGGAAAGTCATCTCATTCAGTTTGAAGTGCCATGTATTTTCATTCTGCGAAACATTTCATTTTTTAAAATATTCTTGATTCTGCTTTCAACAATTTTGAGAATTATTTCAACAGTGTAATTCAATATATTCTCAAAATTATCATTATCAAATGTGTCCAAGATATCAAGTGGTCCCTGTGTCCTATGCCAGCTATGAGGTGATGGCTCAAGCTACTGCTGAAGATAATTAGTTCTTAGGGCCACTTCAGCCCTAGAACACACACAAAGAAAGTGTTAGTTGATTACTGAAGAAAAAACATCGAATGCTCTCAAAAAAGGCCAAGAATAAAATACAAAGGCTTCATTTAGCCATAATTTAAATCTTTGTACATGGTAGAATGTCTGCTCTACAATGCTACTAAGTAATTAAATACACCAGAAAATGTGTTCTTAATATTATTCGACTAGTAGGGAATTAGAACATGTGATATAAAAAAGTAAAAGATGTGAAGTTACAGAAAAAAACATTTATCAGAAGGAGTTTATTTAAACCTTGTTGTTATGACAGAGTGTGAAGGGAAGAGGAAACAGTCTTTAAAGGCACATTATTAATCCCTTTGAGATGGCTGAACTATGACTGGACCTCCTACCTTCCCTTCCGTCCTTCCATCTTCTTTAAGTTGCCTTTCATTTTTTCATAGTTTGCAAGTTAACTAATAGAGTTTTATATAGTCTGCCTTCAAAGTCACCCAGAAATGTTCTTCTGCTTCAGCCTGTCCTTTACAAAGACTGCCAATGGCAGACTATGGTAGATCTTACATTAATTTTCTTTTTCCTCAAGACCTATTTGTCTACGATGTGAAGCCTGGATCTAAAAAAAAGAGAGCCAATTTTACTTACTTGTGTAATAAGTGGCTTTCAGTCTTTCCAGTACGCCAGATTTTTAAAAGCCAGAATACAACCAAAATATTTGCTGTAAATTTCCCTTTAGCATCCAGGCAATTAGCTCATTTTTCTTTTATCTTCCACAAGCTCAGTACTCTTTGATGTTTTCAGAACTGTCAGGGAAGTGGCCTTTGATGTATTCAAATCAAAACTAGATATCCATCTGGAAGATACACTTTAGTCAAATACACATTATTCATCTCAGTGCAGGGATAACCAGGTGAAATTCTACAGCCCATGTTTCAAAGGTAGTCAACCAGATTAGCTATTGGGTTTTTTGCCATTACATTTTATGAAGCTATAAAAGTGAAGCACTGCGTATCTTTATGTAGACCCTTAGAAGGGGATCATAAAAAGAAGTATGAGAGAAAGCAGATATGGTTACAGAACGATGAATTTTAGACCATGATAGTATGTAGAACAGTGGGGAAATCTGGAAAGATCAGAAATGGACAAGTTTTTATGCAAATATGTCCACTGCAGAGAGCTGCAGAGCTTCCATTATGCAGTTACTCTTTACTGAGAGTAGCAATAGAAAGGTAGAATAATAGATACCCAAAAGAAATATAGTTATTAAACAATCAATATTTGACCATGGCAGAGTTAAGTCTACCTTTTATGCTGCCTATATTCTTGTCTGGGCAAGTTACTAAATTCCATTCACTCTTCTAAGGTGTCTTCAGCAGTACTTTAACAACTTTGAAAATACAGGCATAAAGTTTGCATCAGGTAACAGTAGATCTATCTCCTTGGCTGGAATATGATTTTGAAATCTGTTTTCAGAGCTCCTTTTTATACATCTTTTGCAATGTCAATAATTCCATTTCTAGCAATAAAAAAAACCTCCAATACCTAAAAACTACTCTCCATCTATACACCCGAGAGGCAACATCAACCCACTCTACACGTGTATTCTATACCTTACCCCCTTCATCATGTCACAGAAGTTGACACTAAATGTTTGTCCATTGTTGTTCCTAAATCTTTTGAAAGGCATTTCTTATCTATGCCTTTTTTTGATATGGCTTTTCTGAAAGACAGAGGAATTGCATTTGAAAAAGCATGTTATTTAAATAGGTCTATGTAATATAGTGATTTACATTGCTGAGTGAGACCTTCAATTCCTTGACCAAGGTGCAAGTTCTTGGAACACATTGGTACTTCATCCTATCTTACACACTGTTTTCCTTCCTTTTTTTTTCCTTGTCATTAAACTTCTCTATTAGAATGTATTGGGTTTCTGGTGTTTCTGAGCTATTTTCCTGCACGACAACATATTCTGTGTAAATTTGCAAAGTTGGGATTTTGTGGATAACTTTGCTAAGAAAAAGAGATTGCTTCCTCTGGTTTATCTAAACTATATTAGGTTTCCTAAAGGTTGAATCAAAGAAGAAATATAGTTCATAAACAAAGGATCTATTGACCAGGCTAACTAAATTCCTTCTTCACTTGCTTATTGTTCTCATTGTTCTTTTGAGACAAATAGAAGGACTTATGTTATAGTAAAGAGCTTCATTTTCAGCCTGTGTTCTCCCTAGCCAGAACCCCATCTAAGAATGGTTTATACATACTTAAATAAAAACTTAATTTGCAAACTGACCCTCACTTGCCTTTATACAGGCAAGCCAGTTATTTCCCACTCAGATGCTCAGGCACACGGACATTTAGAAGACCTTCACTGGTGTCTTCCAGTACATCTGGTAACTCTGGTACAGTCTTACAAAAAAAGAGAGAAAAGAAGCTTCTAAGTGTATGCACTGGCATAAACAAGTCTTGTGACAATCCATAAGTCCCATCACCTAGCTCACATGAAAAATAGGATCACATGGCTGGTATAAAACATACTTGTCTAACATGGTGATTCAATTGCTTTCTTATATGTATATTAATTCACCTGGCACTATTGTGGAATCAGATGACTGTAACTAAGCAGAATTTAGCTGTCTTCACATTGTGAATAAACACTGGACACTGCGTTAAAATTTCAGAGAAAAGTTAGTCAGAATATTATCATAAGTGCAAATATTTAAAAGTTTGCACACAAAAACATACGCAAAACACTTTGTGACTGCATACAAGCTGCAAATGCATACAAATGCAAAAACATGCTTTTTGAATAACATTTTTAAATGTGGTGCCCACCATGCATAGAACAGTCTTATTAAATCTTCAATTATTTATCATTCTTTTTAATATGTTTTTTAATTACTAAACTGTATCTCTAGCAATAAAAAAGACAGACCACCACTCAGTATTGTACAAGCTTTTTGTTCTCTTCTAACACACCTACACCTGCAACTGTGAAGTCTTGTCTCTGTATAACTTCATTCTAATTCTGACTTCTAGCCATGTAGTCACAGAAGAAACTGTTATTAAAAATAACAGGGAGATTCTTATGTAATCCATTGAGCCAAAATAATGTCCAGCAAAGTAGCTTTTATTAATGCTGAGATATGAAAAGCCTCTTTCTGAGAAGCATTCTGGCACTCTCACAAGCTTCTCTGAAAGAGGCTTGCTGAGTGCATCCTTTTTGAAACTTTTCTCTTAATTTTTTCCCCATTTCCCCTGAGTTAAGTCACCGTATCTCAGGTCATAGCAAAGGCAGCAGCAGGCCAGAGTGAAGGCTGCTCATGCTGTTGCACATTGAAGAGAGAGTGTTGACCGCTGTGAGAATCATAAACCTCTCAGTTTGATGATCAACTGAGCAGTAAATTAATTAATCATCATTTTATGCCTCATCAAGCACTTTGCTGAGACTCTCAACAGGGGCCAGCTCAATTAGCCAATGGGAAGCAGACTGTTTTGTTTAGCTGGGTGAGTCTTCCATAAACAGAGGAAGCTTTGACAAGCTAATAAATATGTCATCTGTCTGTGTCACTAGCTGCAATGTGGCTCCACCTGTAAAGTTGTGGGATTCTGCTCAGTATGGTGGATAGCAACTTGAAAGAATGACAGTGAGGTATCCTAACTCCTTCTCAAACAAAGCACTTCTCATAGCTTATCAGGATCCTTAGCCAGTGAATTTGGGCTTGATTATTAGGAATCAGATGCTTAGTTTTGGTTACTGAATGAGATATTTATATCCTTTTAAAACAGGTTCCTCTTTTAGGCAAAGTAAAAACAGGCAGGTGCATTTAAAATTTTAAAACACTCCTTTTCTCTATTTTCTTCCCTAGAGAAATAAATAAATAAATAATTAAATATATTTATCTCCAGACAAAAAATGCTTGTGGTAACAAGCTTCTCCAGGTAAAACTTTTGATTAAGTGGCAATAATGCTTCTGTCAAAACAGACAGGTTTGAAAAGTCCTTGTGTCAAATCCTGCAATTCCACTGAAGTTACTGGAGTTGCATCAATCTAACTGCAGTCAGAATTCTGCTCCTGTCACATTAGACATTTCATCATTCAGAATGGAAAACAGAAATCTGCATTTAGAAGTTTCAGCCTTGAACCAAATCACTGACTGTTGCAAATTTGTGCCATTGACTTTCATGTACCTTTATGGCCATGAAGGCCCATTATGAGTTTCTAATCTGATTTTCTGCATAACACTGTCCATAACCTCTTGCTGAACAAGAGTTAATCTCTAATGTATCCAATCTGTGCTGAAAGATTTCAGGTGGTGGAAAATCTAGCACATGCTTTGATAAGCAACTCTTATTATTAACTATCATCACTGGTAAAAATGTCCATCTTATTTCAGATTTTATTTTGCCTGGCTTCACATTCCAAATATTTCATTTTCCTAAATCCTGTTTCAGGGAAGGTGCCACAAATTTCTTGTCACACAGATCTCAACAGAAACAGTTTCTCCCAACATTTTTAAACTGTTTCCTCTCTTGAGAAAATAAACAGCGTTCCTGGGAGACTGAATGGCATTTTCATTCACTCAGCAGCCCACAGCCTTGTGTGTAACTCTGATGTGTTTCCAGAGCTGGAAGGAACCACCTTCTCCCTCCTTGATCTGGACTATACATACTGAAGAGATAAATGTTATTTTTCTACAATTTTGTACGTTTTATGCCAACTTTCTAGATTTTGACCTCTGAGGCTGACCACAGTGGTGGTAAGATGCTAATCCTTTGGTATAATGGTGTTGAGGGGCAGAAGGGATGAAAGGACAGCTTGTTAGGAAATGTGTCTACAGAGCCATCACATGACTAAAGTGTCAAGACATAGCAGAAGTCTTGGCAACTGCTATTGCTTAGGTAAATGGGTATCAGTCTATTACTTTGTTTCTCATTAAACATTTTACAGTATGTAAGTATTTCAAGGGATGGGAGGATGACAATCAGCACAGCAATATGTTTCATAAATTAAAAATAATGAGTTTGTTTTGCTGATATTCATGAAACTTTTTTTTTTTTTAATTTCTGACTATTCAAATGGATGGATGGTATTTCTTCCAGACTCAGCAATTTTGCCTTGCAAGGGTTGATGTGAACACTGGTTTCTGCTTCAGGTCATGGGGGTTCAAAGCTCTAGAGTTTCACTTTGAATTTGATGATTGCTCACTGAGAACCATTTGTCTTCACTCGCATAAATCAACCTACATTCAGCAAGAATAGGCCACGGTTTCCTCAATGCTTCTAAAAAGAGGGAGTGGTCTTCTAGCAAGTTTTTAATGGTTATAGATTTCACAGTGAAAACTTCCCAGAGTGGTACTCAAAAGAATCCTTTGGAAAATACATATGTTTCTAGTCCACATATCTCTCACACTTGTATTTCAATGTCTTTTGAAAAGAGCAGAGACTTTTTTGAAGCCTATGAATTAAAAAAAGAAAGAAACCAACCTGAAGTGGGCTTCTAGTGCACTCACATGGGCCCTGGTCCTGTTCCCATTAGAGTCTGATCAGAGACTTTCAGCAACCTCAGGGAACATTGGACTTTGGGGCATTAGTAGCAATATCTTATTATGAAACCAAGTACAGACAAATAAAGGAAGAACTTTCCTTTGTTTTACCTTTACTTTCCTCTTCTAGAAATCTCTGTGTGACAGTAGTCTTAAACGAGGAATACATCTGAATGACTTTTGCTCATTTTTCTACTTTGCTTTTGTGGATAATTTTTGCTGATAATTTTTCTTTGTTCACAATGTGAAATTCCCGCTGCCTTGTTCTATTTTACAATAACCATTCTTAAAGATACTTTGAAGTGAACAACCCAGAATAATCATAAATCTCACTGTCATACAGACATATGTGAACTTTCTTCTGAAAGCTTCATTGTTACTCAGCTATTTTGTGTGGGATTACCCCAACCCTGTACTTTTCAGCCTCTATCTCTTTGATGAAGGGCAGAAATTTTTAAAAATTGACAAACTCTAATCTCAACTCAATTACAGTTTGATTAATTATATCACATGAATTTTACCCCATTTGTTTTTGTCCAAGATTAATACTGGAATATCTCGGATGACTTTATGAGCAGTCCCTTTACATATCCAAAGAGTAACACTGAAGTGAAGAAATATGTAGCACAAAGAAATTTCACTTAAGAGCATTGGGAATATGACTATGCTGGTGATTAAACAACAGTATCTAACCTGGTTTCAGGCCTACAGCTGAAAATCATCTTTCGTAGAAGTGTGCCTGCCAAGGTTATTGTAAAATTATCCCAGGCACCAAAGTGATGAATGGTCCCAGCATTTGCTGTGATATGGATGCCATCCCTGTGGGGCTTCACGAAGCGGGATTTTTCATGTGGACAGACTCACATGGAGGACAGATGGGAAAGAAAACAAAATTAGTTGATCTGCGCTAGAGCAAAAATCCATATTTCCTTTGCTACCCAGATTGTGCACTTGCGCTTTTGCAGACACAGAAATGTGTTCTTAAATTAAACAACTCTTCCCTTATTTCCTTTGTGGAGTGATCTGAATGTTTTATGCTGACCTTGGGTTTAGTGCTGATTTGCATTCTTGAACTTTTATGCCAGCCTGATTTTAGACATGCTAAGCAGCTAGCCTAATATCTAAGTTAGCACAAAAATACTCTGTCTCCAGTTGCATTAATAACAGCTTTACTCTGATTTTGAAGACAGGCAGTTCTTAACAGTAAAAAAAGTTTCAAATGGAAATGATCACTCAAGCTTAGCTTTGTCAAAGTCCAACTAATGAGCCAGTCAAAGAGTAACAACAGTTTCATTTAGTAGACAGACAGGCCTCCTAGGCCCCAGTGCTGGGATGATATGAGCAATCTCACTGACAAAGATACTACAACCAGTGCCATGCAGAATTGGGGCCAATCATGCTTCAAGCAGCACATCTGAGAAAAATCAGCTCTTAGACATTTTAAATGCTTGACAGTGAAAAGAAGTCTCTTTGATACTTACATCATTAAGTGCTTGTGACAGAGAAGGATGGAAGGAGTTAATCTATCCCTCCACTGCATCTGTATGTGGTGCAGTTTGAATCTGAGACAACAGAAAAGTTCATCATGTATTTGCCTAAGAAGCATATTTTGGATAAGTCACTATTAGACTGCTTTAAATTGTCCTCATCATTTTAAATGCACTATTAACTATGCTTCACCACATTTTGGATGTAGTAAGTATTATACCAACGACTATGCCGGGGGGAGAGAAATGCAACAAATATTTGCTGTATTTCTCCATCTACATTTATTTCTTAATTCAATTTCCCAGGGTGAGAGGTTAAACTCAGAAAGCCAGCAGAGATGTTAGGATTATTTAACTGCAATATAACTAACACCTTAAAAACTGATTTGTCAGAATGAATTGCAGTCCAGAATGCTCTGAGTTTTCAAACTAAACTTGTTCTTAAGATAAAAGGCACTTTTTAAAGAATCACAGTTCTTGTTCTAACCATTTCCCCACCCTCGCCTCCAAGGCATTTCTTACTAACTGATAAAATCACAGACCAGGTGCTCCAAGACTTTCAAAATAATAAATTCCAACCTGTCACTAAAAAATAAAAGGTTAAACAAGTTTATAGAGGGAGTTCTGTTCCAGGTGTTATTTTGAAAGTGTATGCCTAATTTATCGTTTTTCAGTAATAGTTACAAGTGATAAAGATCATGTAAATACTCTGTATTAGAAATAAGCTTTCATTTTGTCATGCAGATAGTACTAATGACTAAACAGACTTTAATCAGAAAGGAGATCTCCACCTACTAATGCTGGGACTTCTTAAGAGTAATGCTATAATCAAATTTCCTTTAAAATAAAATGCTCACACTGTAAAAACAAAACCAAAATGAAACTCAAACACTAGCTGTATACTATTTTTTATAAGAACCAGAAGCATGAAAACTTTTCACAAATCACCTACTTTGGAATGGACCTTGTATAGGTTCAGTGGGTGCATCTACCAAGTGGAACAAGGCAATGGAAACTGCTAACATCTTCCATATGTGACAGCCTTTAAATTACACCATTTTGGATACAGAGAATGGATTGTTCTAAAACAGCATTATGTCAGTCGGGTGGCTGGGTTTCCTTACAGTTTCTCTTTTGCTGTTTTCAGTCTTACACAGTTCTAATTCTGCTATCTTGTCCACTATTTATTAAACTGTAGACCTAAAAAAATAGCACAAGTTTTACCAAGGAGGTCTGAAATGTGTGCTTTGACCCACCATAAATCAAAGGAGAACTATAGTTCTTAGTCATTTTGAAGCCAGGAGGAAAATCCAGGCCTTCGTTAAGCAAAGTGCATGGGTATGTTCTTGTGTCCCATTCAATGCAGTGGTTTTTTCCCTACCTCCAGAATGGTTTGCTTGGTGTCTCTCAGATTCTGTGGTTTCTAAATCAAGTACAGCAGCATTTGGGGCAGCATTATGCCGCAAACAGGTAGTAAAGGATTATGGATAGGCTTCCATCTATATATATATTTCACAGGCTCCATAAATTAAGAGAGGCTGCTTCACTCAACAAGGAAAAAACTTTCTTTCCTGTTACTCTCCCTATGCTATTCCAAAATGCCTCTTAGTTCCCCAGCCTTCAAAAAAAAATTTTATTGCTCTTTCTTTTTAGCCCCTTTTCTCCCTGATCCCATACAAATACAGTGACAAAAGTTAACTGCCCTGAAACTTTCCTGTTGGACTAATTTTCAGAGAAGTCAGGAGCAGAGATCACCCTAAACTAAGCTTGTATAGACTGGAGAGGTCAATTTACAAGCTCTTCAGATGCAATTAACATGTTAAGTTCAGGGCAGTTTCTTGTATAAAACTTGAAAAAGGTAAAACTGCAGAGAACTGAAGACTGGGTTTCCTCATACATGGTTGAAGACTGTTCTTTAAAAAGAAAATAAGCTCTTCCCCACAAAATCTTCTGTTTCATTGTAAAACTCTAGGGAAGGTTCATACCAACTACCTTTAAGGAAAAAAAAAAAAAAAAGAAGATGAATGACTATAGCTATACTGCATAGCTGTATTGAGGTTTCTCAGAGGGGAAGTAACCTTCTGCTGCTAAGACACAAGTAAGCCAAAGTTTCCACTGCTTAGTCATAAGATTATAATGCAAGTTTCACAGTGTGTACAACAGCGAAGCTTTGCAGTGTTGTGGCTGATTCTGTGTGTTTAATTCTGTTCTGTTTTAATATGTAGCTATTATCCTCAAATGCAGAGTCTTTTAGCAATGCAAGTAACTTACTCTAAATGAATACTTTTAATTTTTTAGGAACAGTAAAAGAATCATTTTCCAAGTAATTAGTGGTAACTTTTATTAAATAGTAAGCAGATGAATTTTTTAATATGAATTGAACTGAGATAAATGAACTGGTAATTTCTTGAAACTAAAACCAGTTATTCAATTTAGTATGTAAAAATAACACCTAGAAAAGTTACTACTAATTAATATTGTTAGTTCTTACTTAGATGCTATAACTAGCTGTGCTCTATCATGTACTCTGGTACAGTGTGTGATATGCTTTGCATTACTTTCAAAGTGGACATTTCTTTTATCCCTTCAAAGTAGATGAGTTTTGAGTGTTCTGTGTTTGTACTGCATTTCTTTCTTTCACGCAGGCATTTAATTTATTTATTTTTTTGAGGATAAGAAATATTTGAGGACACCAAAGTTATTTTGTCATAGTACATTACTCCCGATAGATAATGAAAAGAATAATTAAGAGTTTCACAAAACCTTTATTTAAAGCTAGAGAGAGCAAGGAGAAAATGGTGGTACTGAGCTTCAGCACCAGAGAGCAGCACCATCTAAGAATTGTGATTCAGAGTTCCTCCCTTGAACCCCAATTCTGTTCTGGACAAAACAGACATTCCTCACTTCTTTGGAGGTATAGAGTATGTAATTCTCCTTTTGGACAGCTTTTCCAACTGACACATTTTTTACCACTTTGATACATAGCTGCCACATTCACTTGTGGAACAGCACAGGTAACTAGCCCAAGTTTTCACATTAGAACACATGATCTAACATGATCAGGAAAAGGACTGTCAACTATAGGACCTGATCCATACCCCAAAACAGATGGATTTGTGTTAGCCATATCTAGCCCTTTATTTTCTTTTGTTTAGGATTTATAAATAACAATAATGTCAAAGTGACTAGTAGATATTACTGTTCTTCTTGGGAACAGTTCAGCAATGCCCTCTGGCAGTTTTTGCTCTGAGCATGGGAGCGCAAAAGAAAGTCTAAAAAGCATGCAATTACCCGGAGGAAATAATTACAATGCAAAAAGCATTGGATGGTACAAGTGACATTCCAGTAAACGAGGTGAACTTGTATCATTGCCCTGCTTTGCCTCAAGGATATTCCTGCCAAAGGAATGTCATCCTGTTCCAAGAACAGCCAAGGACGGAGGCGGGGATGCTCATCATCCGTTCCAGGTCCGAGCCTCAGGGAGCCAGAAGTTGTGGGCAAAGGAGACTCCTGCTAAACCAAGCACTGACATTGCAACTCCCAAAAGTCAGGGCAGCAAAGCTTGCTGGAGGTGATTTTTAACCACCCTCTTGGAAACCAAACCACACCCAAAGCAGTCTTACTTATATACGAGACTCTTATTCCAAAATTAATGATTAAGACAAATATGGGAAGCAAAGCATTTTGTATGCCTCGTTGTGTTCACACTCTCTCATGGGAGCAGGATCAAATTCTTCTCTCTTCTTGGGCTCTGTTAAACTCCAAAGTCTAACAAAGGGATGGATTTCTTTCAATTCTAACCTTCTTTCAGTCCTTGCTGAAGTTTATCTTTGTCCACAATTAGTAGAAGTCATACTCAAACCACGCTGCAGAAACAACGTCCAGAAGAACAAACAATTAAGGTGAATGTGGCCAGGTTTTACCCACCAACCTTTCCCACTCACTACCATGTTTTAAATCAACTCATCTAGCCTCACATATATACACACAAAACCTGTATTCACCTGAGCAGATTTTTGTACCTAGCTACTGTTTTGAGTGGCACACAGGAGAACAACTTTCAGTATGTGGTACAACAATTATCTTAACTTACCTTCAAAGTGCCTTCAAATATTCCATATTGACCATTTCAGAATTGTAATCAACTCTCTCACAGTTTTTAGATGTCTTCTGGGAATATACAAAATAATCCTATTAGGACAAGAAATTAATGCATTGACATACCTCTATTCTACCTCTGGATTATGACTATCATAAAAATGGAATTTGACTTGAAAGTCTGCGGTGTCTGAATACACTTTCAACACCCTCTGATCTATGCAGCTCTGTACTACAGTGCTGGGTTCTAGGCACTTGGTTAAACCAAACTCTTCTTCAGAGCCTTCCAAGGTATGCCATCAATAATGCTCAGAAATGGGCCTGCCAGAACTGTCAGATTATCTGCTCTCCAAATAAAACAAGCAAATATACAAAAATGCTTAAGTTGAAATTGCCTTAAGCTCTTTTACCTCGCATAACCAGCACTTTTGGAAAGGTCCCATTGACCTTGGCAGCATATTCGAACATGGCTGAACAGTTCTTGAGCAATTTTTCCGATGAATTAGGCACAAACAGGCATGTGTCATTGGGCACACATGCAGCCTTTTCGATCTCCTCTTTCCCCTTAAAAATTAATAATTTCTCAAAACTGTCATGCAGAGAAACTCACAGCAAGCAGTATGCCCTAGTGTATTACTAGCTTGTGTTTGGTCTTTGAAATTACTTAACTAGATGCTTTGTAAACACCACAGATTTTATTTCTGACCAGAGACCAGTTAGTCAAATGCATTTGTCTTTTCTGTTATATATCTTTTCTGACATTCATCTTAACCACAGAATTATCATACACCAGACATGTAAACTGTCTGTGCATAGTTTCATTACCAAAGAGGGAAAACTTATGAATTTGGAAGTATTGGCACTGTGTATTAAACTTAGTTATCAAGTTTTCACAAATGTAAAAGCTACACCAGTGAAAATAGAAAATAACGATCAATGTTTTACATCCTGTGCATGAAGTCTATATATCCATTCATTTTAAAATGCTTTAGGAATGTGTACAGAAACCATCTTGCCGCTACAATTGTAATCTCCAAGAAGTCTTCAGCTCTTATTTTGTTGCCAGGTGATTCTACAGATCTGCTCTTTTTCCTGCCAATTTGCTGTCAGACGGCATTACCCCGGCACTATCAGTGCTTTGACCTGGGCAGGGAATCAGTGTTACACTGATGCTGCTGCACTGATGAGTACCCCCTACTTGGCTGCCTTTCTCCATTTCCTCATCTGTCCCATTAGATGCCATTCTTCATTTGTCTCCTTTCTGCCCATCAG
Source organism: Actenoides hombroni (assembly GCA_024336885.1). NCBI lineage: Eukaryota > Metazoa > Chordata > Aves > Coraciiformes > Alcedinidae > Actenoides > Actenoides hombroni. The sequence continues at coordinate 87,611,359 of WUAM01000431.1, read as the reverse complement.
CCATCCTTTTCTGCACCCATACCTTAACTTTCAAGTTGGTTTTCCTTCTTTCATGAGGAGGAGAAATTGAAACATGTTATAAGACAGCACCTCAACTGGAAAAATTATGACTCACCTGTAGCTTTCAGCACACATCTTTTTTGTACAATACTCTGACTGGCACCAAACATAAACATCTGTTACCATGAGAATCTCCACTTGCCATTCTACCTTGTTCCTTCACACTTTCCCACATTGATAACATGTTGCAAGAAATTTCTTGCTTTAATGTCATAAATTATGAAACAGCTTTGGGCTTCTATGAAACACTCATCCCAACTCAACCAAAATGTAACACAGGCCTTAGCTCTATATTTTCATCTGCAGATGTCAGGACACAGTACAAAGTCATAGAATCATAGAATGGTAGAAGTTGGAAGGGACCTCTGGAGATCATCAAGTCCAACCCCCCCTGCCAATGCAGGAACACCTAGGGCATGTGACACAGGTGGGTCTTGAAAGCCTCTAGAGAAGGAGACTCCACAACCTCCTTGGGCAGCCTGTCCCAGTGCTCTGTCACTCTCACAGTGAAATTTTTCCTCATGTTGAGGTGGAACTTCCTGTGTTCCTCCTTGCTACTATTACCTCTCATCCTATCACAGGGCACAACTGAAAAGAGACTGGCCCCTTCTACTTGACACCCACCCTTCAGATATTTGTAAACATTAATAAGATCCCTTCTCAGTCTTCTCTGGGCTAAACAGCCCCAGAGCTCTCAGCCTTTCCTCATAAGAGAGATGTTCCAGTCCCTTCATCATCTTTGTAGCTCTCCATTGGAGTCTCTCCAGTATTTCCCTGTCCCTTTTGAACTGGGGAGGCCAGAACTGAACACAATACTCCAGATAAGTCCTATGCCATTATCCCCCTTCACAATGGGAAAGACCAAGAAAGAGAAACTGATTAGCCCAACAAACCAGTAGCTTAACCACATGGTCATTAAAGCAAATTGCCTCACAAAGAAAGTGAGAAAGTCATTTACAGCCTCTGTCAAAATCCTGTCCCTTCATCGCTACATCTTCAACTGGAACCTCAGCAACACAAAGAATGTGGGGCTGGATTCATAAAAAGCATTTAATGATTTTTTTTACTTTCTTATAACAGTTATAACTGAAATGGCTATGCAGGTCTATTTTCTTACAGTTTAGAAAAAATCCAACAAAACTTAAGAGTAATTATAAATCAATATACCTTTTAAAGACTACCTTGGCACACAGAAGATTTTGTGAAGCTGTTGAAATAGAATTATGTCATTTTGCTCAGTGGCATCCTGAGTCAGCTAATATGATTCCACAGTTTCTTTAAAACATATATTTGCAATGTGTATTTGCATTAATTTATAACAGGGCAGTAATTTAGTAAACTGAACTATTCCAAACTCTACTACTCATTAGCACAAGTAAGTACAGACAATTAACTGTCTTGGAACTTTCATTTAGAATTAAGAGAGGAGGGAAACGTGAGAGCAGTTGAAAGCAAGATTTCTCAGGAAAAAAAAGTTAACTTATTTAATGTTCATTTCAATTTGGTTTGATGTTTATTTGGTTTTTCAGTTTTCAGTAAGTGCCTTGTTATGATCACGTGAAAAGTTATTAGAGAAAAGAAGAAAGTTTTGTAGGGTTTATTTCTTCCAACAAAAGCCAGGGGAATTAAATAAAAACAAACTGAACATAAAATATGTAAAGATAGAACATGTTGCAAATTAATAGCTTATTTTCAAAAAGGAAACTTAATAAAGCAGTGCTGTTAGCTATTTGAAAGCTGGAAAAATGATACTTAAACATGTCGGGAATGCTGGCAAGTTTTCCTACCTGAGCTGGAGTGCAAGTAACTTGCTATTATACTTATTTTATTTTCAATCACAATGTATTAGATAATAATATTATTGAACCATGTAACTGGAAATGTCATTGTCTTTCCAAAATACCACATGGCATAAATAATACAGATTTTCACCATATAGGATTTTAAAAGCAAAGTGTTTTCTCATTTTACTATGGCTGTAGTTCCATCACATAAACCTAAACTACTATACTTCACTGTCAGTGAACTCTGATACAATTTTGAATCCCAAAACTAATTTTTGCTCTTGTATTATACTGAAGGAAGTAAAATCAACACGATCCTGAAAAGAAAAATGTTCCTTTCCACAATATATTATCATGATTAAAAAGAATGAAAAATCAATCTATTATCACAATCTCAATGTGAGTAGTAGTAATGGTAGCACAAATGCTTAATTTTTAAGTGTCTGCACTGAAAAGATATATTTGATGTGACAGTTACCATGGCAACTACTTAGTTTCAGTGAATACTAGGGTATATAGTTATGTAAAAGCTGTTGATGCATGAGACCTCACTGTGATGGCCTTACAATGTATATTTATATGCTTTTTTTTTTTTTCTTAAATGGAAAGAAATTTAAAGAGAGCAACACTTAACTGTCCTGCAACTTGGTCTTGGTTGATGACTGGTAATAGGATCTTTTAGTAGCGCTGTGGAAAGAACAGTCACACAGACCAACAAAGAGGGACAAAAAGTTTTCACTTCATTGTATTTTCACACTTAGCATTTCTCTAGACTCTTGGATACCCAGCCAAATTTGTGCTTGAAATGATTGTTCATTTCTTTCCCATTACACCCAGAGATGGGTTGGGGTTTTTTTGTTTTTGTTTGTTTGTTTGTTTTGTTTTTCTCAGGATATTTTTGCTCAGACTTTTGCTTTGAACTTTTCAATATGATTATACATGTCATTCAACATTTCTAGAAAAAATAACCTTGGCAAATACAAGTAATACTGATCTTTGGCCTGCCTTGTATATATCATACAAAGTCTGTGATAGCTTTTTATCTAGGAAGACAGTTCTGTACAGCAAAATAAACCAAACCAAAACAAAAACAACAAAACAACCAAATATTTAAGAAAATGCAAAGAGGCTAGAGAATCTTGGAAAATACCCAGAAATTTCTGAAGGTCTAGTATGGATGCATCTGAAGCATGAATTAGTTCTGCAAAAACAAAAATCTGTGTTTTGTAAAGAAATCTGTCAAGAAAGAGTTTGTGCAAAGTGTTTATGAAAAGTCCTTCTGGAAAGTGGTAGCTTGACTTCATGAATAACCTTCCTAAGAACCTAAGTGAAATTTCAAAGCCCCAAAACCTTTTAAGTACTAAAATTCATCAGTGAAGCATTGAATCTACACCAGAGAGATCATACCTGAACTTTTTTGTTTTGCTGTTAGCATTAATGGCAAAGTGGTATTTACTATGTCAGCTTAAAAGATGTTGGCAGCTTAACAACAGAGAGGCTTACAGAACTTGGTAGACTCAACAATAGAGTCCTGAAGTTTGGGTCTTCAATGCATAGGTGGGCAACACAAGTTTTCTAAGACGGAGTGTCAGAAGGAAGAGCTATGTCCCCCACTTGTGTAAAGAGCTCCCAAATAGCTAAACTGAGTGGTGAGACCTAACCAGAATGAATACAGCTTTCTCCTGGCTAACATGCCTCTGTCTCTTTCCTACCAAGGTTTTTTGGGTAGGCAGAGAAAAACAGGAGGACAGGAGCAGAAGAAAGGGTAAAAATTCACCCCTATCTGCTCTTACCCAGATATAGCCTGGGAACACACCCACATCAGACAGCTCTAAATTAGTCTAGGCATAGCCAGCCATTCAGGTCACATTCCCTCCAGCTGTCATACCTTGCCAGCTCTCTTCATGGTTATGTGGTCTACCTCAGGTTTAGTTCACCCCAGCTGTGTGTACCTGCCATACAGGTCCAGAGCTATGGAAAGAGGGAATCACTGGTACAGGTCTGGAAAGCAGGGAGATAACCCCAAGCTACGTTCCAGAGAAAGCAGTAGTCTCAGATGCTGCCCCAAGGCAAAGGTGTCTGTCTACTGCCCCCAGCTGCTTCTCCCAAAGGGCATGTTGTGGGTTAGGTATGGTCTAACAGGTTTCAAAATGTGTGGTGATGAGGGGAAGGTGGAGCACACAATGTAGGCCTTCAAGAAAAGCATTTCAGGTCTTCTTTTAGTTCTTATTGCTGCCCCTCTGGTAATCTCTGAAGCTCATAAACTTCCCAGAAGTCTGTGCCAAGTTTGAATACTTTGACATATTAAATGTCTATATGTGGGTTCAGTTACAAGATCTTCAAATTTTTATGATTTTCTAAAGTTCAGAGTATAATAATTTATTTTCACAGGTACCGGAATATTTTTGTGTTGCACATAATAGTTCTTAATAATTTCTTCGCTCACATATTTTTAAAAAAGACAATGGAGAAGCAGATTCTGCAGCTGCTTGACTGTGCATCAGTCATTTGCTCAAAGCTCACAGGAACTGCCGCCAGAATCGTGTGGACATGATAGTGGTTATCCTAGTACATGAGCTGCATTCACATGCCCATGATACACAAATAAGGTAAGAGACTTACCAGATAAGAATCCCACAGATAACATAGCATTCCTTCTGCAGGGTCTCCAAAGGCTCCTCTGCAGGCTGATGTGAAACAGCTTGTGTGGAAATCTGTTTCTTCTCCCTTCCTTCTTTTTTCCCCCTCCACACAAAAATACCCAGACTGAATATCCAGAATATCCATCTGCTGTTCCAGATTCACTCTTCAGGTGTTATATTCAACTGTTTACCAAATGCCTTTATTTAGTGATTTTTAATGTCTTTTACGGTTAAAGGTTCTCCAAAATCATAAGGTCCAAATCTGTCTCCTCAGGAATGACCACCAACAATACAATCACAAGGACTACGATGTTGACCACACGGATATATATGACCCATGGCCAACAAGCTGTGAAGAGAAAACTCCATAGATTACTCTTACAAAAATCGGAGGAGATTTACCTCCAGAGATGCTCTCAGCACCACCCAAGAGACACAATGTTTAGCTCTCTTATAACAAAAGAATTTGAACCTTCCACATAATACTCAAGGCTGAGCCTACTCAAACCTGGGTGACTGACTCTCAGAAGAACCACACCGGACTTTCCATCACCTTCACAGTGAACTCCCAATTTGACCAAGCAAGGGTCAAGCTCTGGAAGACTTTGTTAGTGCTGTGGGAATGATAGCCTGGTTTAGATCTCCGATTCTCTTATTTTCATTTATTCCATTCTCAGGATAAAATATTCTTTCATCTATCTGTCAGTCCTGGATTGCATATAGTTATAATTTGCAATGGCCTAGAGAGCACAGAGTTAGAGGCCTCATGGACACAGAACTCAACTTCAGGGAAGGTTATGATTAAAAGAAAAGTTTGAAGATTCTTCACAAAGCGTACTATAACTTTCAGTATTTCAGGTTTTGTTTTTTTTATTGAATCATCTTTGAAAATTATGTTACCAATTATGTTGCTTGTCTCCATTACTAGGAGAACTATGAGTAAAAATTTATTATTATTGCGAACAAAAGTTTGCTACAAGAAGTGAGCAATCCAACTAGGAAACCAATTTGAGGAAGGTACATATCTTATCCCATTTTTCCTGAAAGCAAAGAATAGCCGGCAATTAAATAGTACAATGAGAGGAGTAGTCGCTACCCAATACACCCACACCTGTGGCCCCAGGCTTGAAACAATGAAAGAAGGGCGTAACAGAAAGGTGTACCAGTCATTGCTAAGACTGTTACATGTAAGCATGCTGCAGAACAGGCCTACTTAGGTGGTCACATGAATAAATCAAATCCCTGCTGGAACTTTAATGCTTGATGCTCTTAAGTTTGACTGCAACTGTGTTGGGACACAGAGAAAAAATGTGATGGTTTTGTGACTGTGGAGTTTGCTTTATCACGACCCTGTATCAACAAACTGTAGCCAAAAGAATTTCAGCACATTTTTTACACAAAGTTTTGTAGTAACAGTGATTTGAATGACTGTCCTTTAGTGGCATTCAAATGTAGCACTAACTCAGTGTATGGAAGCAATTGTCTTATCCAGCATAAACTATGGCAGGTTACTGAAAAATTCCTTAAAAGTGTCAGGTTGGGCAAGTTCCCAAGGAAACATAAAATGCTTCAGAGGCTTAAAAGACTTCCAGTCTAGTACTCCACAAAGTTATTGCACTGGTACTTTAATGAATAAAACCAAGGCAAAACACTTCAGTGTTTTATCTCAAATGAGCACACTTAATGCAGCTTCTTCCAACATCCAGAACCCTACTCACTGATAAACCTTAATGCTGTCCTTTTCTCATGGGCCAGCAGTCTGTGAAGAGTTCACTGGGTCAAGAGAAGAATTGTGCATCTGGATACACTCATGTAGCAGACAGCTTAAGAAAATAGTGAAATTGTTCTTGCAATCAGTGAAGATACAGGCAATAAAAACACTCATTAAAGAGCAGACATCTTCCTGTTAGCACACGTGCCAGTCATGTACCCATCCTTCCCTTCTCCCCTCTCCTCTTATTTTGTAAACAAGTTTAATTTTGTAACTAAGACTTAGCAAAGACCAGATTGGTATGTCAGACTTGTATTAGCCCATTGTTTGATTCTGCATACAGCATAAACATGTCTTCAAACTTGACTTTGCAGCCAGTCATGTCATATCTTATATCCTAGAATACTTCTTCCCACCAAGATCTACAGTCCTGGATGCTTGGAAACCAACTGCCTCCTACTCTAAGCATGGAATACAAAGTACTAACTAGGAAGAAAGTAAGATATTTGACTTCTGAACATCCATATTAACCACTAGATCACATATTGTCTCTCTGCTAGCAAGAGAATATATACATCCCAGATGATATCTTTTTGCTGATCCTCACAGGCCGTGTAATGTTAAACATCCTTTTATGTATCTGGGTCTGCACGATGGCAAACAGTAGCTCAGTTGCTGGCATTCTGAAGTAGGGTACAGAAAGTTTATGTTCTGATAGTAACCTCAGTGGTGATACTTATGACTGCCTACAATAGCATTACAGGCTGGGTTTTTTCTTCTTTTAAAGGCTTGTGACATTCACACAATGCAAAAGTCTCCTACAAACTTTATAATGGAAAAGCCTTTACAATCTTTCAGCTATGGCCTGCCACAAAACACAGTTATTATGTATTCTAAGAACTTAGAGTACACTGTGATTGTGTCATATTTTGGCAGGCTTGAAAGTTCAAATATATAATTGCAAATTTTAAGAAAGAGGTCTGCCATTTCCCTGCGGCAGACTGTAACTTGAATGTCATTGGAAAAACGAGAGTCGGTGGCCAGTCAGATTACTACTGATGCTGCAACTGTCTGAACCTCGCTATTTCCAGCCTGATGATTGGCTAAAATACCATTGTGAGTTGTAGGAAATCGTAGCCATTTTGGTCAAGGGTTATTGAAATAATACTGGGAAAAAATAAGCAAAAGGCAGTAAATTTTATAGGCACAATTTTGTTTCTTGCAATTTGTATTTGAAAGTTAGTGAAACAGTAACTATAAGATTTTTGGAGAAGCCAAAAGGTTGTACAGGAGACATTCATCAGTGGAAGGGTTCCAAGAAATACAAATTATTTCTAAAATGAGATCGTCAAGAATTTTGCCTTCAAATTTGAACACATAAGATTAGAGGATATATACTAAATTATTCCTGTAAAACAGAAACTACACATTACACAAAAATTAAATGAAACCTGAAGTTAGAAGCACTGCAGTAATGAGATCATATTTTCCCCTTTATTTTCTCCCACTTCAGCTCCTTCTTGAAGTTCTCAAAGCAAATAAAAAACATGTTCCCGTGAACTTCTGCATTTTTAGATACAGGAATATTCAGTTAGCTGAGATTTTCTATACGTTTATGCCACAGTAGTACTTTATTATTCCTCATTTGTGTTAGTTCAAAAGCACTTTTGTATAGCATCAGTACATAGAATATTATGACATCGTCACACTTAGCAAAAAGACCATGTTCTGGTTTGGCCTCAAGAATGAATTACCTTGCTTCATTGTTCCTTCAGGTTAGGAAAATAGCACAGTAGAAAGATGGTACCTCAGTCTTCCTGGCTCTTTTTCACTGGAAAGAGACATTTCTTCTCCAGGATCACTTGCACAGACATGTATAATAATCGAGTCCATTACAACTCCGAAATACATACATGCTCTCACCTCCTAGGGACATTCACACATACAGCTCTTCCTAATACAGTCAGGTTTTTTTTTCATTTTACTCAGTATTTGTAGAGCTGAGGATGGCTCAACAAGCATTAGAAAAGCTAGTAAATTCTAAGTCTACCTTTTATAATGACAGCAATTTTTACTGTAAAGGTAAGTTCAAGTGTCTTGTGACTTTAAATCAGGTATTGGTTTGGGGTTTTTTTTTAGTTTTAATAGTAGAATAAATTAAATGATACAACAAAGTCTCATACAGGAAGAGGACCCTTATTAAAACAAAATGGAACTTCATGTGTTTCTGACTGTTTGAGCCTGAGGCTTCTCCCAGGTGCTAGTAATATATTGGCAGTCAAAGTCAGGCAAAAGTTCAAGGAAACACTTCTCTGCTTTTAAAAACCTGACAAGCAAAACTTCCAGTTACTGTTCTGAATAAATGATTTATAGCCAACTTTCTTAAGAACAGTTATCTGTCAAGGATATTTTGCTGAGAGTCCACCTCTTGAAAAATCTGTTAATTAACCGCTCTACCCAGGTAGTGAACTATTTAGTGAAATACAGCTCTCCCTTCCATTTATAGCATAGAGATTTTTTGCATGATACTAATCACAAAGCAAAAGCAGTCACTTAGCCTTGGGAAAAGACATTACTTCTGCACTTTAATGCATCCATGATCCACTCTTTCATTCCTTTGATTTCACCGCTGTGATTTTCTGTTATGCTGTAGTACAGCAAGTCTGGCTGAGATACCACTATCCAGCCTTCACCAGGACCCACAACTTTGAGATTTTTCAATATACTCTTTGGAATTGTTCTAGTCTCTCTTTAAGATTAAAAATGAGTGTTGTTTTGTTGGGTTTTTTTTCAATTTTTGTAATAAGAAAAAATGTAGAATGCATTGTTTCAAGTTATGATTCTTCAACAAAACTTAGTAACTTAAAGCAAACTTAAAATATCTTAAGACTATACTTCTAGAGTAATATGCAGAGGTCTTAACTGAAAATATAGATACTCATATTATCTGAGGATAAAATTGTTTTAATGCATAACACTGTGCCCAATCCAGTGTGCTACAATCATCAGAGAACACACTGAGGTAGTAGAAAAAGAAATTACATATAAAATAATGAACACTTGGAAATGCATTTAGCTTACTGATACACGTAGCCTCTACTTTCAAAACATAGTAATTTCACTGTTAAACCTATCTGATTTTCAGTTAGATTTTCACTGGAACAGCTCTCTTATTAAAAAGAACATCAAAACACTTGTGAAATTTGTTTCTCATGGAGAAATAAAGTTGTGACTTAAATGTTGGCTATCTAAGAAACAGTCTCCCAAGTTCCCAAGAACTATTTTTGTGCTTTGATCACATTTCAAAATGGAATGAGAGACATTATATTCATTCACTGTGTTGAATTGCATTTTGTGCATGAAGAATGTGGGTATCTTTACAGAAAGAGGCAGAATACTGGAACTCTAAACAGAGAGTGTATCTATTGTATATTTCAAAAAGTCAATACAGTTGTTGACTTTTAGTTATTCCTCTTCCTTGTTCAGCTACTGCCATCTGTACTTACGCTTTCTTCTTGCAATTCAGAAATGAAGATGCCAGCTAAAGAAAGCTTTAATAAGTTACCTTTGCTTTGCACTTAGAACCTCAGGATAAATAGTCACGCATAAACTATGTGTTAAGTTCACACTGACGTATACTTCTAGGCTACAGCATTTGCAGTATTAAAGCCTTTCACTATTTTTAGTATTTTGCAAATGTATAACTCTTTATTTATGCCCCATATAGCTCCTGCTAAGCAAGAGAGATTCATTGGAAAGACTTTGTTGTTGTAGAGTTTTTATTTGCTTTTTAATGAGGGCACTGATTTACAATTGCATCAGAATTCTATGATGCCACTCAAAGGATCTGTGGCACAGTACAAATTTCTGAGAAGTGATTTCTTAAATGCCAGTATAACTAAACTGTACTGCATTAGCATTTGGCTTCTTTGAAATGGGAGACTTACCACTGCAAAAGTAGAAAGGAGAAGGACAGTACATAAAGGATAACAGATTAAAAAGGGAGAAAATATAAACTTAAGTGGAAAAGTACTAGAGAATATTTCACATTCTGGTTAAATCAAGACTGGAATTGAAGAATGATGATCTGATTTGCAGCTATCTTTCACCTTTTTTTTTTTTTCTTTGAAGAGGGAATGTTAGAGATCTCAGTTAGTGGGGAATCACATACAATAATATATACAAGAGAGTAAAACTAGCTTTATCTTCCACATTCCACCAGGTTGATGAGCTCTCTATGCATGTTTTTGCCCATCCTTCAATACAGCATAAGACATTTTACAGGAGAAATTACACAATGCAGAATATATCCCAGAAGGACTGGATCACACTGTTCTAAGATTACACTAAGTTCTAAGGAGATATTGCGAAGTATTACCATATTCATCACTGGGCCCTGCTTTTGAGACTTCACAAAGGCAATCAACTAAATGAAGAAAAGAGCTTCCTTTCAAATAGTAGGTCTATCCATAGACAGAATAAATGATTCAACTAAACCATGTTTCTCAATTCTTGGGTTTGTTCCCAGTTTAGTTGGCAATTACTTAGCTCTTTCTTGATGGAGATAACTTCCTTGGTCTGGATAAAGTATTGAAATGCATTGTCAGATGTACAAAGGTGGATATTGAATTTTCTTTGTCCCACAGAGTTAGAAAATATTATTTTAGCAATTTACAAAATCCTGGGATTTTTTAATCAAGGTCTAATTTATGAGTGGCTGATGAACACCACACCAGCAGTGTGAAGAAGTATTAAATGCATATAGTCCATTTTGAAATTCTTGTAGTCAGATAAAAGTTTTTTGTAATCAGAATTACTGTCTTTGAAGTGTTATTCCTTTATTTTTTTACTACACAAAAAATGAAGGTTTTTTGGGTTTTTTCTAAATTAAATAGATCACTTTCTGACCACATGAATGAGCTAGATAGTTAATTCTTGGTACAACATTCTTTCCCTTACTGTCTCCCAAATTTGTTAAACGAGAGAGCTTGCCTGAATAACCACAGATATATTAAACTACACTCTTACCACTACACTGAAGGAGAAGGTCATAGAAAGCAAATCTAGTGCTCAAAACTCCTTCAGTACATGATTCAAGAGGGGCCTGGCTAAGCCAGCTTTCCTTGAGTTGACTCCACTGACAACCCACTCAATGGTCAGGGATCCTTTCTGCCACAGAAAAATCCTGGAAGAAGTCACCTGCTTGTGCATAATGAATTCCACTTTTAATACACTCTAATACCTTTTTCTTGAGATCCACTTGATTAGGTCCACAAGAAGTAGATAAAATTAAAAAACTTCCAGTATTTGGGTTTTGAGATATCTTTATTATTTATTACTAAAACCTACCATAAACATTGTACTTTACTGAGATGTGTTAACCATCTTCTTGGACAGATTCAAAAAAACTCTGCCTTGGAGAGGGAGGAACATGAAAGAGTGAATGACATTTCTTCATGCACAATCATAGATAAGACCTCTGAAATATCTTGGGAAATATCACTCTAAAATCCAGCCAAACAAAACTGGAAGTTGTTTCAGAAGTTTACCTACTAATAAGCTTGGATTTAAGTGCCCCCAATGAGTATTCTCACAAATTAAACAATAATGATTTTTAAATATGACACAAATATGTTTATGAAAATATTTTAAAATGGTAGAAAATTTTTTTGAAACTGTTACATCATCCTTAGTTTTGTTGTTGGTTTCTAATATAGCCAGGTATTCAAACTTCTGTACCTCCACACTGTAAACATGCATATAGGTGATTTGGAACTAGGAACACAAGCACTACCAGTGAAACATAAAAGGAATGGTAAAAAGAAATACTTGAGAGAAATCCCAGCTAAAATAAAGAAAGAATAGTGGTCATTAAATTAAATGCTAAGCTTCCAAAAGAGACTTGAACAAAGCAATGTGAAAAAAACATTTTTCCCTGCTGTTCTTGATGGGAAAGAGGAAGACTAAGATCATTTTCATTCAATCAGTTGAACAAATTATTTCCCTTCTGTCTTCTCAGAAGGAGAAAAGATTTGAAATACAAGCTTTTAAATGAAAATAAGGTTTCATTTAAAACCAGACAGTACTGACCAAATAATGATGAAAGTGTAAATGAAAAAGAATATTTTGGATTTTTTTCAATAGTGAAAATATTACATTTTAGCAATATGGCAACAACTAGAAAAAAGGTGATATTTCATTTTTACACTGTAGTTCACCTCCAAGTACATTAGCAGTTGGGGAGTGGGAGGGATTATAACTGTCTGGTTCTTTTTGTTTTGCTGTATATGATTCTTTAGAAAAGCTGCAGCTAAGCAGCCAGGGCATAGCTCCATCTGTGATTTGTCCTGGCTCTGCAACCTGAATCTGAGGGAAGCTTGTGGCTGGAGGGGAGATTGCTATTCTCTAGAGTCACATCAAACACACACAGCTGGGTGCTGCTTTTGGAGCACCTGGTGAAACTGGCAGTTGGGGAGAAACAGCAAGCAGCAAACCTGCAGCATGGGTGACAAGTAAGAGACATGCTGTGAGGAGTACAAAAAGTCAAGTATCAAAAGTGACAGAAAGTAGATGTCTTTCCAGCAGTTCCCAGGGAATATTTGTAGTTTTCTCAATCAAAAATGTCAGAGGTTGTGGCTGGATGGGACCTGCAGCACAGGAACACTCGATAGGGCCTCCTTTTAAACCTGGCAGACTGCATTTGCACTTTCAAAAAGTTAACAACTTCTACATAACTCTCTTCTGTTCTTGTAAAACTCCACTTTAGACACTGGACAACTTCTTCTGTGCTCACTCCAAAGGAAAGAGGGAAAGAACTCCAGTATTGAAGTATTTCTCAATAGCAGATGTGTCACACCTGGAAAGCACAAATCTCACAACAGTGAAGAGAAAAAAGTTTTGATTACAGATTTTTGTTTGCTTACTGAAGCTCATGCCTTGAAGCTTTCCTAGATCTTTGTAGGCAGGTTCTGTTACATGATGATTCATACCAACATTAACCTGATGTTGATTATATATGAGTATATATATCATGTCTTTATGCATATATAAGTTTATGTATTATGTACAAACATATATATGTTTATATATTGAGATTAATATTCAACTATAAAATGTAGATTCGCTAGTCCCCAGATTACCATATGTCCAGTTTGTGATGTCTTTTGGCGTTGAGAATTTGTCCATTTGATACACAAGGATTAAAAACTTTACTGAAACAGAATCCTGCCCAGTGAGTTTAAGAGGCTTCTCAGGCTGTGGTTTGGAAACCACTTAAATGAATGCCATGAAGCAAGTCAGGCCAATTTAAAATAAAATGAAGAGCCTTGTCTATTTCATTTCCATTAGATACCTTTGTTGGTTCCACTTATCAAGAGTCTCCGGCAAGAATTATATTTTAACAAGAACCAGCGTTCACCATTCAGTTTGATTCAGATTTAAACTTTGGAAATATCCCTGTGGTTAAAGAAGAAAGTCAGAACCTCACATCCTTCCAGCAGAGCCCTCAAGATAAGATTTAGGCCTTTGGCAGTCAGGATTGTTCTGATTAGTAAATGATATAAGTAGCTGAGCTTACTGCTTATTACTGATATAGAAGTTGTTCTCTAGTTAAGCAGAGTTATTATGCCTTCTTTTTTTTGTTGTGCAAATACTTTAACAATCTGTTCAAGTCTGACCGTTAGTTGCTTGTGCAGGGCAAAATCTCATAGAACTATGTTTATAATCTTTTTTGTCCCTTTTTTGATTCCAAAAGCTTTGAATTCAGAACTGTCAAATGGATTCTCTTCTTTTACCAGAAAGAAGAATTCAGAGCTCTTTGTAAACATGCAGGCCCTCTTGACCTATGAGCCTACTCTGAAGACAGGGGAATTTTGATAAGTAATGTGGTTTGGTTTTTTTACTGACCACTTGCATATCTGTCTTTTATTTCATGCTGGTTACCCATCGCAGATCTAAGTGGACAGTATACACTTGAAACAAGCAGTCTAGCAGCAGGTCAATTCACTATTTCTAAAGAAACAGAGTATCCCGTTCTTCTTAAAACATTGCTCTCACATTTACTACTGGACAAGAACAAAGCCCCGGATGAAGTAATTTATTCTGAAATGTCAACACAAAGGTGCAAAAAAAAAAATTTCATCAATACACAATTACAATTTTACTTACGTTCATGGCTGTTATTTAGGATTTTCTCCAAGGACGTCACTAGGTCATTCAGGCTGAGAAACTTCTAGGAAGTGTTTCTCCCATTAGTCTTTAACCTTGGAGAACAGGCTGCTGCCTTTGGAAATTGTCTGTTATTTCTACTTCTCCTTAAACCTTGGGGTGCAGGTGCAGCTCTTTGGATCTTATTGCTCAGGTTTCCTTGAAGTTTCCTTGAAGGAACTGAAGTTAGATGGGTGGCTTTTCTTCTTTCACAGAATCACAGAGTGTTTATTTTTGTGAGGTACAAGTTCTACAGGCTACACGTATGTATGGTATAGTAATTACTGCTCCTAATTAAAACAAATAATATATAAGAATGGCCTTATTAGTACATTGAGGAGCTATAGTGTCTACAGGAAATCATCTGGATCAAAAGACACAGAGAGACAAGGCAACTTCAAGCAGGTGATTCAAGACTATATTTTCAAATACAGATGAGAAAATTCAGCCTCATTAATCCATGTTCAGAGATTAATAACCCCATATTTGTTAATCCACATTTAAAGAGCTCAGTAATCTAATCAGATTCAGTAGTTCTAATTAGCAGCTTCTCTTATTGCCATCCAGAATGGAAATAAATACAGATGCTGAGTTTAAGCACCTCTTAAAATACTGGCATTGTTTTTTTCCACTTCTGTGGAAAAACACTTTGAACTTTGTATTTTTAGGTACATCTTTATCTTCAGCAATATATAATTATACAGAACATTGTAGTATCTGAGCATAGATGCAAATGTTTTCCCACAGTAGAAATAGCTCAGGGGAGAAACAAAGAACTAAATATTTGCTGTGTATAACTCTGTCTCATGTTAGCACACTCCTCTGGGATCTTAGAGATGTGGGTTTGGACTCCTTTGAACACTGGTATTAAGCCTCATTTCTATACTGTAGGTGACCATTCTTCTGAGTTTGTAGAGAGTGGATCTGAACTCTGCAGCAGATCTGAACTATGCAGATCCACTGTCCTCTATGCCAAAGAGAAGACAGAAGAATTTGGACAGGATGTTTATTAGTGTTTACACTGATGCATGTAATTTCTGTGGCTCAACCCATCTCACTTGTGCCACTGGCATGAGATGTCCAAGTGACAACACATTCATATGGACTTGGCAGCCATCCTCATGTCTAAACTGTTAGACATTTAGATTAATCCTGCCTTCACTATGTTGGAGTATAAACAGCAGACCAAAAAATCTATAATGAAGGCAGCTATGGTCTGCACCAGTAATGGACCAGTATATACTCTGCTCTTCTGAAAATCCTAAGAGCTGGGCTAATGACAGTGTATGATTGATAATTACATCTGTTCTTTCTCTTCTGTCTGCCTGTTCAGCAGAAAGTGTCTTGGCTCTCTGCGAAGACAGGGAGAGCTTACTTTTTACATGCAGCCACACATGTTTTCAAAGGTATCATTTCTCCTACTGGAAGGGTATAACTTTCTGATGAAGTCATTGACATACAACTTGAAATATGATACCATATGGAATCTGTTCTTTAGATTTCATGCACTTGTCACTAGAATGACTTGTGACTTTCTGTTAACTTCTGTTTTCAGACTTGTCTGTCTTAAAATAAAGTACCTTTTATATATAACACAGTGGCTTCTCTTCTCTTAACTGATTTAAAATGTCTCTATATTGCATGATTTGAGTTATCTATTAGAAAAAAATTGGTGTTGTTGGTCAAGTATGTTCAGGTCCTTCTGTTTTACAGTGTAACACTGCAGGCTGATAGGCATTTATCACTTCAAAAGAAACTCTTGTAAATCAGACTGAACACTGAGACCAGCCACCTAATTTATCATTAAGTACAATCAAAGATTACCGTTCATCAAATACCAAGAGCAAAGATGGTTTTCTATAGGTTTTTTCATAGCACTCTTCAATTAAAAGAGGCTTCCTTCACTTTGATAATATGTAAATAATAAATAAAAGTGTCTGCTTATACTCTTCTTACTAGCTTCTGTAACAACCCTGTGGTGATGAAAACAACTATCATCTGCTAACTTGTATAACTGGCATGGTTTTAAGAACTCTGAAGTCCTGCTTCGAGGCATAACTAAATGTCAACAGAGAGGCATATTTCCCACCTACACAAGTAGGCTTGTAAGTTGTGAGTGGAGGAAGACTTGGAGTATATTTGTTCTCATTAACAAGAATTTCACAGCCTATTTCTATTAATAAATTGGGGGGGAGGGGGGAAAGACTAAAAGGTTTAGATACCTAAAGTAGGACTTAGGCAAGAGACTATTACGTCTTCATCTGTTGATTAATTTGTCACCAACTGAAGACTTCTTCTCAGGTGACCTTAAAGGTCATAAGTTACCTAGTTACTCCATACATGTATAGAAGTATGATACCACTACTATGAGGCTGGCCACTCTTGGGGGCCCTTGAGTATTCTCAGCCACCCTTGATGTGCCTGATCCTGTTGGTTATTTGGAACATGGTTCTTGAAGCATCATATTCCCAGAAAAACACAGCAGCCACCATTGCTGTCTCTGCAAACAGAAAGACATGACTTAGTGGTACTACTGTTTTATTTTCCGTAGAGTTGTGGTCACCTACAATATGCAAAGCAAGCTTCATCACTCCTTTTCAGAGGAATTCAAACCTGTATCTTTCAGACCTCAAAGAATCATACTAACACTTAAGTTTACAGGTGGCCAGGCTGGAGAAGGGAAAATGGGGCAAGTTTTTTCTCCCTTGCTTTATGGAAGATACAGGATTGAGGAGAGAAAAACTATAGGCTACATAATGACAGCACAAGAAGGAATATGAATCAGGAACCAAGGTATTAACAGACAAGAGACATAAATTTTAAGCTACTAAACCCACCTTCATTTAGAAGAGAATTCTGAGCTCAAAACTCTGAAGGACAAAGGTTCTTTCCTCCATATCAATGTGAGAATTTTGTACAGGTTGACTGCATACTCACTGCAGCCTTTTCTTATTGCCAAGGCTAGAAATCCAAATGTTTCTCTTGACATCTGGTTGTTTCAGATCCTAAATCATCCTACATGCCATACAAAAAAAGCCAAGAGCTAAAAAAAGTCCTTCACGTAGGTATCTAAATTCTGCAGACTAACAGCCTAAAATGTAGGCATCTAATTCTTATCACTTAACAGTTTAATGAATTAGACCATAAATGACTTGTTCATATCACACAGGAATCCTATGCCAGTAACTGAAACCCTGTCTTCTCATGCTTGGCCGAGTGCTTTACCCAACACTGAATTTGCTTACTAAAGACAACATCAGAGAGTTCACTTACTACTTATAGTAGATATATACTGATATATCTATGCAAAACAGTGCTGTATCACATTAGATTTATATACACAAGGAAGACTGCAGCCATCCTTGTACTCTGTCACTAATATATGTGACCAGGTGGATGACTTCTTCAAGGGAAAAAAATAGCCTCTAAATTCCACATGAACTCTGTTGAGGATCACAGTTAGTATAAATTTGTTATGAGAATTTCTGACTACAAAATTTGGAGTGAAATCACCAAGCTAGTTTCATAACTGTGTATTCTTCCTGTTCCCCACACCTGCCAGATTTCTCTATCCTGGATCTTCAAATTTACTACTGTTAGTCAGCAAAGGTCAATTTTTCTGAAGCTCGAATTCTTGAATAATGATGTAAGAGTAGGTGGCTGGCAAGACTAATACAATGACAACGTTCCAGTAGCCAGAATAAACACAGATGAATAAAAGATCCTCCACTTGAAACTTTCCACATCACATAAAGCTAGCAATGTGAGAAAATTCTGCGTTTTGTTTTAACCAATTCCAAAAACCCATGGCTTCCCCCGATAATTCAATAAAGTATTAAAGAAGGCAGGGAGGAATACAAGATAAATGTTGTGAATCATACCTAAAATTTCATCCTTTTCAACACATGTCACAGACATATTTGAGGAAAACCTAAACTAAATGAACAGGGGTTTACTTGTACTGCTTGAAGAGCACAGTGACATTGTCTTTATCTTCTCAGTTTATAGGAAATCTTGGTTTAGGTTCTACCTTTGCAATGGCTGGGTGCAATGCACTTTTCTTTGCATTGCTTTTTGAGCTCTTTCACTTTTTGTTCACCTTTTACATCATAATTAAATGATGACTGAAATGGATAAAAGGTCCTCAGTTCAGGATTAGAATACTGAATTCTGTTTATTGCTTGTCATGGTTTAACCCCTGCCAGCAGCTAAACACCACACAGCCACTCACCCACCACTTCCCCTCCACACTCCCTCCTGGAGGATGGGAAGGAGAATTGGGAGGAAGAAAAAAAAAAGTGGGACCCCATGGGTTGAGATAATGACAGTTCAATAAAATGACACAAAGAGGGAAGAAAACAACAGTACTAATGATAGTAGTAATGAAATGACATGCAAATAGATAGAGATCAGGAGGCTCCACCTGTGCCTGAGACACCACTTACCCTGCTCCAGCCGCACTGAAGCTACACACTGAAACAAGTTGAAAACAGATGCACCTGGCTGAGCCAGTGCCCCCCCCCTTCAGTTGTTTATCTCAGCTGTGGCCCCTCCCAGCTGCAGCCCCTCCCAACTTCTTGGGCCAGCAGTTTGTGATAATTAAGCCCAACCAAACCCAGGACATGTTTGTCATGGGGGTGTGAAAACACACAACCCCCACGACAATGCTCTGTCAGATACATAAAGCTAAACCTGTAATATCTGCCTCCTTAGGGGGATGTTCTGAACACCATGCCTGATACACCATGTCTCTATTCCTCCTCTCTTTTCCCAAACACTGTTCCATACACATTCATCTGTTCATTCACGCAACATGGAAGAATTGCAGGGGAATACTATGAAGCCAATGAGTTTTATTTGGCCTAACTGTTAGGGCACTGCCTGGCCATATGGAGATTTGAGTCTCCTGTTGAAGGGGTCTTTGGGATTTTTCTCAAAATGACAAGTGTCATTTAGCCTAATCAGAAATTCCTGACTCATGCACATCACTGGGAGTCCAGACCTCCCTTGAAAGTTCTAATGCTCAGATACTGTAAAACTCCTTCTTGAGGTGCCTTGATGAATCTAGCTCTGGATAAATATTTATCATGCATCAGTAACTGAAATTCACAAATATTGCTCATTACTGAGTAATTGGTGAACATTGTGACCAGCAAGTGACAATTATTGTACATTTTAGCATAACACTTTTTTGTCTTTGGAGTATGAAAGCACCTGCTTCTCTTTTAATATCCATATACTGAAAGCCTCAGATGGGTATATCTTTACTAAAGAATTAAGTATTATTGTACAGTGTGTCAGAGCAGCAAAGGATGAAGGAAAATTCTTAATTGTTCCAGTTATTTTCTTCCCACTTGCCTAACTCCAGCCTCTTCCACCAAAATAAGTGATAAAACCTTGTTCATTAATCTTCAGATGAAGTATTCGGCACAGAAAAGTCGTACTAGAAATGTTACAGTTTAGAAGCCTTGTCTTTAGTCTTACTAGGAAGTTGTTGTTACTCACATATACATGCCCCAGAACAGCATTTAATTCTAGCATGTAATAAGAAAATAAACCACCTGTTTACTTTTGCTCACCACTAATTAGATATAATACTTCCCTCAACATGTGGCAAATCATAATTGCATAAAATTAAGGAAATTGGGAGAATGTTCATAAGGAAGGCAAACATACAATTCAGTGAGAGTCTTTCCTATGTCAGGTAAATAAATTCCATCCATCTACACACACAAACCAAATTCTCTCAAAATCAATGGAAAGGCTCCCATTGGCCTCAGTGGCTTCTGGATCAGACCCAGCCTATTCCCATCAAAGTCAGCTCAGGACTTGAGCTAGATCATGATGTAACTGAATTAATTAACATTAAATTATGAGAAACTACTCTCCATTACTACAAATTACTTGTAAAATAGCCAAGCTTTACTAGCACTAATGATTTCGGCAGAGTTATATGACTAAGTTTCTTTCCATGAATAATATTAATTACCGCTTTAGGACCAAGTTCAGGCTTTCAAATTCCCATTGCCATTTTACAGTAACAGGCATACAAAAACATGAGTGCCACCTTATTGTGTTAGTTACCGCCAGCTTGAGTTGAGCAGAATCAAATCCATCATCACGACGCTTCTCCTAGACTATGTGCTTTACTGTGTTGGACTGTCACAAAGATCCTATGCCTTAGGAATTTTGCACAGCCTGAAAGTACTCTGCTGTGAACTCTTAGTCTGTTTGGATCCGGTGCTCTGATTTAATATATATAAGAGAGTTTAAAGCTGGGAATTTGATGCTAGGTCTGTACTTCTGGCTCAAGCCCAACTGTCTATGTTTGGAAATGTATTTGATTTTGGAACACACTTTTCTGGAATGGAATGTCAAGAAAATACATAATCAAGAGGGCACCATAGATAACAAGCTACAAAAACCTGTTTGTCACCCTCCTCCCACAATGGCAAAGAGCCTTCTACAGCTGCTAATTAGAAAATTAGAACACCACAAATGAATTATATTTTACTGGCAGAATAGCATCTTCCCCCCAGTGTTTAAAGTACTTTTTGAATTGTTTGCTGTCAGCAAAACAAGTGTGCTACCTGCGATCCTATAGACAACAAAGCCCGGCAGCAGGATTTCAGTCAGGTGATGTCACCCAGGTAAAATTGTACTGACAAGCTTTTAATTAAAGTTTTCCCACACATCTTTCTGCTGGTCCCCAGGAGCTATTATTCATTATGTGCCGACTGTCAGCCAATTGTGAGTCGGGAGGGAAGTGTTTTATTTTCAAAGCCCTTGCTGACAGCTAGAGAACACTTTGTTATACAATCTGTTTACTTTTTTCACACACACAATCTTGCTACAGGGGAAATGGTCATGCAGTAGTGTTTACAGTTTATGGCAATAATTAAATGCATCTGGCAGAGTAGTAGCTGAAAGGAGGTCGGTGTGGGTGTGGGTGAAAAGCCATAAAAATCCTCCTATAAACAGTTACTCTCACCTTGAAGAGCCCCTGGCGTTCTAAGACAAAGTTTCTTTGAGAAAGGGCATGTCCAAACAGGTGCACAGATTCTGAAATGGGAATATTAGGTTCTAGCCATGTGGTACTTGATGCTAAGAAACACTGTCCAGGAACCAAGGGTAACACTGTTCTTATCTGTGACTAGAACAGTTTGAAGTGGTTATAAAACAGCTGCTTGTCCTTTACATTGTTAAATCCCAAAGAACGTAGCTCTGTAAGTAGAAATGTACAATGAGCAACAACTTGCCCCCAGATGAAAGGAGAAGGCAGTGTGGTGTCCTGGTTCAGAAGGTAGTGTGGTGTCCTGGTTTAGTTGATGCTTAATACTTCCAGACAAACAGTTCTCTTGAATTTTTTTATGTCTTACAATAAAATCCTTTTTATCAGTTGACCATAATGATATAATAGTTATTTAGAGTTCAAAATCATAGTAAAAATTTGCAAGCAAGAATCACTGTCTCACCTTAGGTATTTAATACTTCTGTTTATTAGTAACAATAAAAAGTCAATGAGTATTCTTAAAACATTATTACATTAATTAAAATTAGTGCAATATTCACATATAAAGCAATTGCATGCCACTTGCTGCCAGGCCATTGGTAGTTCTGTGGAAACCGCTTCCACCACAAAGAAAAGAGACTGGAAAATACATTAATTGATGAAGATTTAGATACCATTATAAGTTACTATGGAAATTATACAAGGGATACACAGTTCCATTGCTAATGAATTAAAATCTTACACTGCTTTTAAATGCCTTTAAATAACTACATTCTTAGGAAATTATTTTCTTAGATGGAAAAAAAAAATAAGGAAATCAAGGAATGAGTTCTTTAAAATGAACTGTTTCTGTCACTGTTGAACATTAAACAGTGGGCCTTAGTTGTCTATGGACAGGGATGGAAGGCAGTTGCTGTAGACAGTGCAGTACTGCCTGCCTTAAAAAGACTTTTCTGTTTGGGTATCATAAAAAGTCTATATCCCACCAGTGCATGTACACAGTGCAGCCTTCATTAATGGAAAGGAACATTAAAAATTCAATTACAAATTTCAAATTTCATTCATAGGTGTCACTTTGTAGATTATGCTTTCCCACTATGACTGTATTTTTGTTCATATATAATAACAGATTTGTTTTATTATTTTTTAATTTTACTAGATGATAGGAGCAAGATAATATTTTTTTGGTCTCAGTTACAGACAGCAAATAGATCCTAAGATATTACACAGTTACATTCAAATTAACATATTTGTGATCATACGGTTTTCATCTTCCCAAGCTTAACAAAGCCAACATACTATGAATAATGTAAGCAGTTTATGTTAATCTTTACATTAAGATCAATGTTATAAGGGAGCATTATTACTTTAGAATCAGCATTATAAACACTAGCAGCAAGATTTATCTGAGATTTCAGAAATCAAAGTATAGAGATTAGGTAACTTGCCTGAGATTTATGGGGTAGAAAAAGTGAGGAAGGTCTTGCTTCAAAGTTCAAAGCTGCCCGTGTATTTTAGTCAATGACTATTGCAACAAAAATGCACAGAGCAATAAGCACAATCCTAGCCTCCTCACTGCTGAGGGACTCACTAGACAGTCGTGACCATTTCACTCTATTCTCTCCCACATACTTTTTACCCCAGAGAGACTGGGGGACCTGCAAGGAAAAAGACCCAAATATCTTCAGACAGATCAGGTACTTGAATCCAGATGGGATCATTCTTTCAGGAGCTGTGCTAATCTGATTGCACATCTTCCTTCTGGAGCTAGTCCACATCCATCTGATCTAAAGTGATAGGAAGCAACTGTCTGCAACTGCTTCCCAGCTCCCTCCCTAGAAATGCACCTTCCTTTCTTATTCTGACTCAGGACTCTCATCTGACAAATGCAAGGAACAAGGAGTACCACTGGTTTAACTCCCATCAACTTTCACACACAAAAAAACCCTACCAGTCAAACACTGTAAAAGTTGAGGTGGAAAGATGCTCACAAACTGATATATTTTGAAGTTAGCAGGAAGTTGTAGATAATTCATTTAACGAAAAATAGGATTTTTCAAATAAATCTGATAAAAATTCTTTAGAAAAATTCAGGTCTGTCTGCTTAGGTTTGATTGTATTGTGTGTACACATGTGGTTGGACTTCTATCAGGCATGTATGTAAGGCAAAGCAGCGCAAAACAACACCATCCAATACCCAGCATACATACTAGTGGTGTTGAAACATGTACCACAGCCTCTTCATTGCTACTGATATGTCCTCAGTTAAAGCAACAAGGACTACTGCTGCTATAAAAATGCAATTATGCAATTATGAGAGAGAGATAATGAAGTATTAGCAACATATTACTGGAGAAAATATTAAATTGTGTATAAACAAGTTCAAATGGGTACTCAGCATCCAACTAACCTATTTTAGCAGTACATTGCAAAGATCTATTTTTTGCCCAATGCAATTTGATATTATCATCAAAGGTCTGAAAGGAAGCTAAAATAGGAGGTTAGCACAAAAAGTGATAGACTTAAGTAAATGATAAAGACTGATCAGTTATTCAGCCCACTGCGTTTCAGGTTAAGGAATATAATAGCCATTTGCTCTTGAAAGAAAATGACTGAAGTTTAATAATAAGCAGATAAGCATGAATTGCCCTTCCAGGATACGTGATCATTTAAATATCCTTTTATACCCTGGCCTCCCAGTTTCCTGCCATCATCATTACTTTCCATATTTGCTGCTTCTTTCAGATCTTGGTCCCTGTTTTCTAAACTGTGCTTAAGCTGGGAGAAGAAAAATTAAAAAAAACAAAAAAACAAAAAAAAAAAACCACAAAAAAACCCACCAAAAATATTTTACACAGTATATTTCACATATTACAAGCACTTACAAAAAGGTGTCTTCTAGACACCTGCCCAAAATTATCTGTTTCAAGTACAAAACCAACCAACCAAACAACCCCACAACTTTGACAGTTTTGCCTACCTTCCCTGGTCTCACTCTCACCTTTCATTTCCAGATGATATCTGAATAGCCAACAGAGAAACCAATCACACTTCCTCTCCCAGTGCGATATCCCCTCTGGCTATGTAACATATCTCTGGCCTAATAAAGAGAGAATTACTTCTGTCTTGAGTATACCCAATTCAGACTTGAAAATTTTAAATCTCTAGCTGCTCAAAAATAGTGTTTTTTATCACAGACAGTATATGGTATGATTACTGCTGTATCAAATAGAGTTACTTAGTATGACAGAGATCATAGCTTGACAAGGGACTACAGCTTGGCTTTCTGCTATTCACTGGACCACTACTTGTTGTCTAAGAAAATAAATAGTAATGCCTATTTTCTGTTCTTTGCGTCTCCTTTGACAAAAAAAATTTCCTTTCGCTATTAACTATTTTCACTATTTTCTTTCTATTTATCTCGACTGGCACATTGGCTTGCTCCTACAATGTGCTTTAGAGGATTTGGAGTTACCAAGAAACACTTTTTTAATTCTAAAATGAGATTTACAAAAAGCTCCCTCTGGAAACCGAAAGTGCCCTGCAGGGCTCTTGCTCCAGGCAAGCTAAGAAAGCATGTGAAGATACCGTAAAGGCTTCTGTTTGAACAGTTCTTTCCTCACCTTCAGCCAGGTTATTTCCCCTAGTAAACTGCAGGTTAAACTGGCAGATGTCTTGCCTGTCTTTCTTTTCCTTTTCTTTTATTGCCTCTGTTTATATTTTCAGTGAACTGGTGCATCTCCAAACATGTCCATTATATTTCTCATGAGTCAGTGCAGGAAATTGCTCTAGTTGTGGTCTCTCTCTCTCCCTCATTTCTCTATTCAGGTGCTGCAATATGAATTTGTCTTAATTTCCAATTTATTACAGTGCAATACCTTTTTTAGGATATTGTGTATGGTGGTGTGGGGTTTTTATAAGCAAAGAAAAAGAAAAGATAGTACAGGTACGTCAGTAGCACAGATCATTCTTGTCCTTCTTCCTTCGCTGCTTTTACAAGTGTGAATGAAGTCACCGAAGTTACTGTGCATGAATGCCCATAGGTGCCGGAGCTATGAGTTCACTCACCCATAGCTCATGCCTCTGCAATGCAATGCAAATAGGAGTTGGCTCTAGAGATAGTATTCCTCACACTCATCAGTGTGGGTCTCCCTTTCATCAGCTCCCCAAAAAGCAGGCTCTGTGCTGGTCTAAGTGCATCTTCAGTCTTCCTGTACCTCCTCCTTTTTATGTTAACAGTGTGAACAGCAAGCAAAATGACATCAGTCTCCCTCTACAAACAGCTGACATATGCAAGTTTATTGCAAACCAGACTTCATGTGACTCTACCTCTTCCTTTGAACACAGAATAAGTCCAAACCTTACACCTGAGCTACCACACCCATTCATCTGGTGTCAGTGAGTGATAGTGTCTTTCAGGGAATGGGCTTCTGAGCAACTGGTGCCTGGAAAGAAATAAACTGATGAAAACGCTAGGACAGCACACCTTGTCAGACCAAAGATCCCTGCAATCCTTTCTCTGACAATACCTGTCAGAAGATGTCTCTAGTACAGTTAAGAAACAGCACAAACTCGTGCTGATGTTGTTGCTAGATAATCTATCATCCCTCAGTGGCAAATCAAACTTCTGGGAGAGAAATATAATTTTCATATTTATAATTTTTTCTTCCACTACTTTATCCGATCTTTTTTTTTTAGGTAAATTTCTAACTTTCAAAACATCCTCTTGACAAAGGATTCCACAACGAACCACACATTATAAGAAAACATGCCTTCCTTGTTTATGACCTGCCAACGACTTGTTTCATTTGTTTCATTTTATGACTTTAAAGTTATTGCAGTGGAAGAAACAGTGCTAACTATTCTTCTCGCCTTCCCATCATGAATATATAGGCTTACGTCACATATCTTCTATGACAACTCCTTTACAAAACATCCCAGTCATGTAAGATATTTACTTGCATGGGGGTCATTCAATACCTTTGATTGTCTCTGCTGTCCTTTGACTTTCCCAGATCCTGTTCTCCTTACAAAGTTGGGGTACCAGTTCTAAATCCAATGCTCATGATGCATATGGAGGATTTACACAGCACAACAGTAACATCTTTTATTTTGATCTCTATTTGTCATCATACTTCATAATAAATTATTTTCTTTGTAACTAGTGTTAAGCATAGTTTTCATGGATCTATAAAGTTAGGAGTGTTCCCTGATACATAGTACTTCAAAGTTATCTAACTCAAATTTCATTTACCATTTGGTCTCTCACTAACTCATTGTCATAATGTCCTTGTGCAGTACTTTGCAGGTGTGTCTCATTTTTATAACCTTGATAACTTGGTAACACCTGTGAATTTCTTCACCACACTGCTCACTTTCTTCTTAAACCATTCATTAGTATAGTGAGCAGCATATATATGACATAGACCCATGTAATACTCCACTGGTGATCTTCTTCCACTGTAAAAAATTTATTTCTACATTATTTTTCTCATATCTATTTTTTGTAAGAAGATTTTCTTTTACCTCACAGAAAGTCAATTCAAGAACTTTTGGAGAAGAAACTCCAAACAGAAATGGTTTTGAAACACCAAATGCCTAAATCAACTGATCTTCCTTATCCACATACCTGTTGACTTCAAAGAAGTTATAGCTCACTAATTTACT
Source organism: Actenoides hombroni (assembly GCA_024336885.1). NCBI lineage: Eukaryota > Metazoa > Chordata > Aves > Coraciiformes > Alcedinidae > Actenoides > Actenoides hombroni. The sequence continues at coordinate 87,584,278 of WUAM01000431.1, read as the reverse complement.
AGAATTCTTTTCACAACAACTTGATGATTCTTTCCTAATATATTATAGTCCTTACTATATTTATCCCTAATATATTATATTCATCCATGTTTTATCTAATTTTATCCTTTACTGTAGTTTCTGCCAGTTTTCTGGGTACATACATACGTTACAGATTTATGTTAGTCCCTGAATGATCTCCTAAAAAATTGTATCCTGAATCTCTGTTACAAGGGAAATTATATGCTGCAGTTAATATTTCAGCTATTTCATCCAAGGCAACCTATAGAATCTGAGAGGTAGGTGAACATGAACTGGTTTTGACAAATTTTAGAGTTCAGTTTATTGATTTATTCCTCAGATCCTTCTACCTAAATGTTTATTTTGAGATAGATTCTGTGAGTTGCACCCAGAAAAAGAAATTATTATGTTTGAACCTCCCAATACTTTTTTTATGAAAAAAACTTTTAAAAGAAATATTTCCTGTTTTATTACAAAATTGTCTTCTCTGAGCTCCCTTCACATCTCCAGGCTTCCTACTCCTGATACATTTAAAAATGATTAGTAATTTTCATGCCTTTTGTCAATTGTTTCTCAGATTCTTTCTTGCCTTTTTCTTCTGTATTCAAATCAATAATTATCCTAATGTTCTGTTCTGTTTTCTTCCTTTGGATAAGACAGTAACCTTTGGCTCTGCTGTACTTGAGAAGGCACAGCAGCCTGTTGAAACACAGAGTAATGTACATTCTTGGATACTCATAGGGGATGCAAACTAAGAGATGAGAACTGTGTGGATTTCTTGACATGTCTTTTGAAAGCAATGGCTTAAATGTGAAAACCATAAGTGAATATGTGTGGCATGAAATATCCCTGTACTTCCTGTGTCTGAGAAGTAGAAGAATATATGAAAAATACTATAGTATAAGATATAATATAGAATGACCAGAGAAAAGCATTATTCAGTCCTCCAAATTTAAGTCAACTGACGTTTGTTGGCACTACTTACCTAGTCTCTATCTCACCCAACATATAAGTTGAACTGTGCTGATAGATATAAAATTATATGCCAATAGATTTCAAGCACTGATGGAAAATACACAGCACCTTGTAATCATACATTTCTTGATATCTGTCCAATATTTGTGCTTAAAACAAGTAGAGGTTTCACAGTTTGCCCATAATACTTCAAAGAACTGTTCCACAGAGTCAAGGGTAAACCCAATTCCTTCTAAAATACAAAGGTCAAAATTGTTCGTGATGCTAGGCAGGAGCCTTGAACCTCAGTGGATGAATGAATATCTAATTTTTAAAAGCTATTCTAAGAAAATTATAAAAATAGGTGTAGAATTTGGTCATTTTAGAGATGGTTCTGTCTTGGGAACTCCTTAGCTAAAGTAACCTCAGTCTAAGCCTAGTAAAGCAATTTTAGAGAGCAAACTTATGACGTATTTGAAAATCACTAAAAAAATAAATAAACTTAAAAAAATTAAACACAAAAAATCAGAATCATAATATCAGGTTGAAAGGGACCTCAGGGATCATCTGGTCCATCCTTTCTTGGCAAAAGCACCATCTAGATAAGATGGCCCAACACCCTGTACCGTTGAATCTTAAATGTGTACCAGTGTTGGGGAATCCACCACTTCCCTGGGGAGATTATTCCAATGGTTGATCATTCTCAGTGTGAAAAATTTTCCTCTTGTGTTCAATTGGAATCTCACCAGGAGTAACTTGTAACCATACCCCTTGTCTCTACCATGTGACTCCTTGTAAAAAGGCAGCCTCCATCATCTTTGTAGCCACCGTTTAAATACAGGGTGGCTACATATATATTTCCTTTAAATATATATATATATATATTTCCTTTAAATACAGGAACATGGTGATAAGGTCTCCCATGAGCTTTCTTTTCTCAAGGCTAAACAAACCCAGTTCTCTCAGCCTTTCCTTATACAGCAGCTTTCCAGTCCTTTGATCATCTTTGTGGCCCTAATATTTTTGTAGTCCTAAGTATTTTTGTGGTACCTAGATGCACACACCAACAAACAAGTGAACATAGAACCTTCTCCATCACAATTAGCAAAGGGAAAAATTAATTTTGTATTTCACACAAAGAGTGGTATGCTTCCACCATCTGTCCAGCTGAGATATTGAGCAAAACCTGAAGTGAATGAGGGTGTTTCATATTAGAACATTCCTTGCCTTCTTGAGACTCGGCACTGTATAAGAAACACATTTTAAGTTCCCAGGAAAATTCTTTCTTCTAACTGATGCTGAGATTTACTGCACATAATTAAGTCCATATTCAAATGTGTAAAAATAATCAAAACAAATGTTCATATGGTCTTTAATTCTGTAAAAATCGGTTTGACTAACTGTTCTGCTCCACACAGAATAACACACTGAAATTACAAGTGCACCAGTCAGTGAAATGCTTTACCGAGAACAAAATATAGGTACTTTGCTTCATCGGAGAACTGCCATAATCATATGACAGTTATACTATAAGTTATGGGTAAGGCGACAGGACAGTGCATTAGATTAATACTTTGCCTTTTTAATCTATTAATCTACCACCTTTGGGACGTGATTTTAAATCCACTGCGGAGCAAAGTGACTGAAAATCATTCCATCCTGACAGCTTTAAAAGATCACAAGTGAAACGTGTTAAGAAGGTCTCAACCCAGTTGATACTGAACAGGAGCAGTCATCTCAGAAGATACTCAGAATTGGTTCTCTTTCAGCATTCTCACCAAAACAGATAGCCTTATTACAGCAAGGGGTAGTTCATGCTGGACTAGTGATAAAATGGTTGAAATAGATGCTGAAGAATCCCAGGATGAGTGTACTACAGGTTCGCTATCAAAGAATATTTTATGTCCACCTAGTCATGTATAAAAAGTTAGGAAAACATTTTCCCTGCTGATGCTGGTATGAAAAGGGCAGAAGGATATGATGCAAAAGCAATGCATTTGATTATGTTTTAACTTTTGAGAATGGATAAGAGAATGACAAAATCATCTGAAAGCCAGAAATAAGTCAGCTAAACTGTTCTGCAGCGCTAATGTGCTACTTTATAACTGCAAATTCTTTAGCTTGTCTTTTCTAACTACAATAAGTCGGTTTTTTAAAGCATTTTTTCTAAGATGCAAAATTTTCTGGCAACTGCTGTGGTTTCTTTTCTCTCACTAATAAATGTGAGTAAAGACAAATAACAGCTTTAGTAATTTTCCTGCTGGTGAATTCCTAATTAAATAGTTTATTAGTAGATTATCTAACCTTCATCTAATGAGGCCCTCCAGATGTTGTGTCTTAAGTGAAACAAAAAGGAAAACAGCTGAATGCTAAGCACAACATAATTGGTTATGGTCAGCTTGGAAAAGACTACATACTCATATTACCATTACTTTAATAACACATGATCTTCTCTAGACATTGTCAATGAGTGATGACCTACAGAAAATCTTTTAACTATCTCCAGTTATAATTTTAAATATACTTGGCTGTATTTGCTTCACTTCTATTTAACATTAGTCTTCGTCCCACTACTTGTGTGCAGCTGTCTCTTAACACTTAGGGATTCCGGCTTCCATTTTTCTGCTCGCTTTATGACACTTCTATTTTTTATGATGAAGTTTCCTGTTTGTTCCTCCTAAAGAACTGTGTCCAGTACAGATTCATATTTCCTTTCCTTACTAGTTAGCCAGCAAAATCATCTCAAATTATCCTATACACAAGTTTTCATGGGATAATAATTGATCAAAAATAAAACATTTAAGATTTAAGTAGAACAAACAGAATTTTCATACAGGATAGGGAACAGTCTATTAGTATAACTGACTATCAAAAACTAAATTTAAGACACTGTCTGCATAAGCATGATGAGAAGCATTTAAAACATGATTACTTTTTTCTTTTTTTTTTTCAGTAATCATACTGAATCTTATTGGAGAAGTATGCATTTTTTTCTTCTGGAGAAACATGGAAATTATTAATTTACCTTTTGACAGCTTATTAGCAATTTTAAATTAGTCATGTGACACTTCTTTGAAGAGTCCAACAATATAACATAGATACAGGAAGATAAAGATATTTTCCATGAATGTCCAAAAGATTTTCCAAAGGAACTAGGCAGTCATAGGATAAAAGGGATTATACCATGGATCAATACTCTACTACTGTGCTGGAAACAGAGGGTGGGAAAAGATGGTCAATTCTTATGATAGATGAAGGATTTTCAATGGAATGATCTGCCCTAGGGTTCATGCTGTTCATGTCCCTGGAAGAAGGATAACTAGGTGACAAATTTTCTGATGACAGTATTAAGGATAACAAAGCTAGGGCCAACTCTTAAGAACATCACAAGGATCTCTTGTGATTCAGAGTCTGGACAGTAAAATGACAGATGAAATTTAGTTTTGATAAACCTGGACTGATGCCCATGGTAAAATAAGTCCTACCCCTATATATAAAGGGCTATTTCCTGAGCACTGTCATTTAAGTATGAGATCTTGGGGTTATGATGAAAAATTCTGTAAAAACATCAACTTAATGCACTCTGGAAGTCAAAAAGGTAAATCAACTTTAGGAATTAGATGGAAACAGATGTCTGACATCTTGGATGGCAGAAGTTCTAGTCGTCCCATCTCCAGGAGGAGATCATTGAATAAGGAAAGATTCAGAGGAGGGCAAGAACAACCAAGAGTATAGATCACTAAGGAAGCACTTCAGTTTCTGCAATTTGGAAAATAAACAACTGTAACAAAGTATGATAAAATCATCTTTAAAGTGGAAAAGGTGGGCAGGGGTGGCCAGTTCACTGTCACTTGCAGTATAATTAGTAAGAGGAGGTAAATGTTGTTAGAAAGAAAAACTTTCAAAGGAAAGAAAAGAAGGTGATATTTTCTAAAGCAATGTGGTTACATTTGTTCCTTTGATCATCAGCCCTTCTGAACTCAGTCTAAAGTAAAACATCCTGGGTTTTATCCAGGGATTTATTTCTTTTAAGCAAGATAGTAAAAGCATATTTTATTCAAAATGAGGATTATATGTTTAGCTAAGTATTACAAAATCTAGTGTTAACATTTAAGACCTGATCATCTCACATTATCTAAATAAGACCAAGTAGAGCTTAAAGACCACATGGGAAACTACTCAGAATGGTTCTCTACAGCAAAGTGCACCTGCATCTTGCCACTTTCAGCCCATTCTCTAAGAGTGAACCATCTGCAAGGTAATCATCATGACTGACTGGTTTGCTATCTGTCACTTTTCAGTGAACATTCATATTGATCTATGAGTTGTGTTGAGATTGACTTTGATGGAATACTCATAACAACCATTTCTCTGTTTTTTATTAAAGGTTAGTGACAAGTCACCCATACCACATAGTCATGTTTCAGTACCCTAATTTTATTATCTAATCTTGCTAGATTCTTTCTATCTCCATCAAAATCAAATTGAGTTTTATTTCTCTAAGAAACTAATCCTGACTGCACTTCTCTAATTATAGCGGACCTTTACAGGAACAAAACTTAGCTCAAAGTGGTGTTTATGTGGCATGAATATCTAAGATGCAAGTGCATCAAACTCAAACTGACATTTGAAATTTGAAAAATATTTGTGAATATTTTTCTTAAATTGCCCATTAATGTAAGCATGTATGATTGCTATCAATAAATAACGGACTAGTCTGAACAGTGAGGGCAGAGGATGTATCTGGGAGTTGGCAGGTGGAGCTTTTACAAGCTGATCTTACAACAGTTAATATACTTATGGTCCAGGACTCCTGTGAATCAGATCATTCAGACTAGTAGAGTCTCAGCTCTTGATATGTGTGAACTAAGGTGAAATTATTTATAATTCAGGCAATGGTCCAAAATAACCTGCAATATGTGTTTGAAAACTACATAGTAAAACTCAGTGGATATCAAAGTGGTTACTGGGTCTTGGTCAATGGCTTAGAAACATGTACTCCAGATAAGTGAAAGTATCCCAGGACAAAGGTCTTTTACAGAAACAGTTCTCAGCTTGTGGCCAGTTGCTTTTTCTCTAAAGATTATCACTTAGTGCAATTAGGAGGTTCAGATACAGCTGTCTGGGGTTCTTTGAAATCAAATAGGCTTCAAACAATCTCCCCGTGTATCAGAGTTTGCAAAAATACTTCATGCTTTCCTCATTTTACATCATTACAAGTTATTTGAGAGAAGAACTTCATGAAATATGAAAAGGCGACAGCAAATTCCCATGCTAGGTGTCAGCAGTATAAATTAGATCTATTTGTATTTCCACAGCTTAGTTAGTTATGCCAATTTAAATGGCACACTTCTATTCTCCAGTATAAGTAAACACTAATGAACTGCTCCAAGGAATATGCATATTAGAAATCTTCCCTTGGTACAGAAATATATTAATGACCAACACTGAACTATAGTATAATCTCACATCACCCTGAAGAAAACCCTGTGGAAAAAGCTAAGCTCTTTGGCATGACTCAAAGACTAATACCTGCAGGTAGGCCAAGCTAAAAAGCAAATCCAGTGTGAAAAGCCATGAACAAAGATCACTTTTCCACCTTTCATCCTTTAGACCATTTAGGTCAAACCCAGAGCCTTACACTGCACCTTGCAACAGGGGCTTGGCCAAGTTGATGGTGGAGCACCACTCTCGCAAACCACATTTAACACATGATTCAAAGGCATCCACTCAAAGCACCACACAAAATCCTGTGAAGATTGCATCGCAGTGTGACAAAGTGATGGATTATTGTAATGAGGTCCATATCTGAAAGAGGCATTCGCAATCTTCAAAAAAACCACACAGGACCAAAAGAAATCTGTGGAAATCAAATCTGCCTGTTTATTTGACCTGTGGAGGTTGTGGGTCTTTTCTACATTGCAAAACATACTCTAATTTAGTGGCAAATGTATTTATTTTAATTATGCTATTTGCAAATTTTCTGCAGGATATACCATAAAAGTAATGAGGTTATGTTATTACAAGATATCTATCATAACATTCTGCTATTAAATAATTTCACTACTTTGGTGTAAATTACAAAGCAGTGAGTAGTGGAACACAGTTAAAATATTGCAGTTCTCCTGCAGATGAATCACTGTACAAAGGGTACAGTAGCCTTTATTTCAGTAGCCTGACTACCCACAAGTATGATGTGCAACAAATCACCAGTAGGAAGGATTACTTGGAACAGTATGAACTACTATTTTATCAATCATTTCTTTTAAAAACACAGAGTAGTGTGTTAGAGCCACATTTTATGAATGTGTGTGCCAACTAAATTCCTGTTTAAAATGTTGTATTTTTCTTTGCCTTTAGTATTTGATGGGCCCATACAGTTCAGTTACTTGTAAAAACAAAATACCAGAAAATAATCCAAGAAGAAAATCTCTGTCAAACTCAGATTCATATGATTATTTTATCTTGTACCTATGAATGATGTCAATTGACTTATACTTTAACTTATTTTAAAGAAAAATACCAAGAACTAAGATGAAAAGAAAGCAAGAAGATTAAATTGAAGGTCATACATTAACTAAATCCTAACTGTGAAAGACTCTAAGACTAACTGTGAAAATTAAAAATTTTACTCATAAACTAAATATTTTCCATGTGTGAGAACAAAAAACAAAAGCAGAGGCCAGGAACTGGGCGGTTTCTTGCATTGGCTTAGAGCTGCAGTTTATATATAAAGCCGAAGCAAGCATCAGAGGTTTTTAATGCCAAAGCTTAATACTGAAAATAATGGCAGCTAATGCTAAGCACATTTTCTCTTTGAAAATATACATTTGGATCTTCATTTATACTTTAATATCATAACTTGAGCCTTCCATCAGTTTGTAAGCTCCTAGCAGGACTCTAAAATTATCTTCACAATCAGAAGCTTTAGCTTTGTAGTGAAACTACAAGCACCTATATAAGACCAAAAGGTCTTAGAAATATAGGAGCTGTATTTACACATATTTTGGTTTTGTTGTATTTAAACATAAATGATGGTTACATTTGGACAAATGACAACCTCCTTTCTGGAACAGATAAAATTCAAAATGCCAAGGTAAGACAAGTTATAATGAAAAGATCCTTATAAACCTCTACTTACATGCACATCAGTGTTGCACTCCAGACTTGACTTCAGTATACTGCCTTTGTAAATCTGTAGAAACACTTATCTGACTCCTTCAGCAGCCTTTCTTCATGACTCCTTCAAGGCCCTATTCTCTGTGTGCTTCCTGCTGTTCTCAGCAGTGGACAAACTCCTTGTTGTGCTCCAAATGCTTGTCTGGCAAGGCTGTCCCACTCACATCTCTCCAGGGAAAGGGCAGTCCCTAGTCCCAGTCAGTTTCTTCTGGAGGAAACATGACACAGTAGCATCCACAAGTAAAATAAATACCATCAGTCATAGAAAGCCAGGGGAAAATAAATAAATGAATAAATAGTAACCACTTCTCTAGTAGGTTTCCCAAATGGTAAGAAATACACATTACTTCATTTTCCAAATGGTAAGAAATACATGTTACTTAATTTAGTTCACAGTGTTTTGTTCGAATTCAACATCACCCTCCTACTTTGCCGAAAACAAAGTTACCCCATCTGAAGTATAGCAAACCTGTTCTCAACTAAAATGAAAGACTTAAGTAACTGTGATAAATATATACATACATTTCCAAAAAGTGTGAGTGAGATGCCATGCCTTTTTTTCTGAAAAGAGGCCTTTCAACCATGCCAGTTGTTAAAGGCATAAACACCCATGTTTTTCTGCCTCTTAATTTTAAAAAGTATGGTTTCTCTTAATCAGACAGAATAACATCAGGCTTTCATGTACAGGTCACTAAAGATGAAATATTAAACTAGAATTTCAATGCAGCTTTGGAATTTAGAAGAAATTTTTTGAAAATAAAGTAGATCTTTAAAACCTTCTGACTGTGTACCTGTCAGGCCTGCTCAAAATCAGAATCAATATTAGCTTACACTTAAAGAAATCAAACTGAAATAACTGGAGGTGATGATAGCCTAGAATTACTCATTGCATTAAGCATAGGTGTCCTTAAATTTGTATTAAATTCCATCTGAATACTGTCAAACCAAGATTAGTTTAAATACTAACAGTAAGTTTTAGTTTCCTATTGTGAGGTAAGGTGATGGGGACTTTTCTGTATGTTGCACAGAAATATTTTCATGAAAAAGTTTTGCATTATATAGAGTTCACTTTATATTTTCAAAGGTATCAAGGAAATCTCAGAAACTGATTGATATATAACCACCTTCTTTCTCTGTTTTTCATACCTTGCTGCCACAATACTCAATTGCATGATTGTAATTGAGATTTTTGTTACTTAATATATAGAAAATCAGAAGTGAAAAATTAATACGTTGGAGCAATTTGTTAGCTCCTTTGTGCTAAAAAAAAAAAAGAACCAAAACCAAAACAAAAATGTATGTCTGAGACCCCCAGACTCTAATTCCAAAATAATTGAACTGTCATCTGTTGAAAATTCATTCAAATCAACCTAGCAACATCCCTACAGTTTTCCCAAAATTAGAATGTATGTAATAGTTGGCCTTGTATCTCCATGTCTAATTCAGACTTTAAGGCATTCAGTTTGAAAATATTTGACATGGTTACTAGGTTTTCTACTAATCAAAACTAAAACACCAGCCCTTCAGACATGTATCCTTACAGATAGCTCTATAAGCAACAAGAGCTTCCTATCACAAGGTAGTACTCCTTTGTAAACTTAGATGCCTAAAGTTTGGCTCCTAAATCCACAGTAAGGAAGCTACTGCTTTGTGGCTATACTGCAAAGCACACTGCAATCAATGCAATCTCACCTTATTACATTCAAATGTTTTGTCTTATCCATGTACTTGTGTATGGATTTAGAACTCTTTCTTCAGAAGACATGGTTTGATCACTTTGGATTATTACTTTTGTTTGATCCTTTTTAATCATGAGAACATGACTTCTGCACTGTAGAACAGTTTGGTCAGCATACTTTAAACTTCCTCCCATAGATTCAGATTAGAGTTTCAAATTATTCTTTGAGCACTTGAACATCTGCAAGGAATGCGTAAAAAATTTAAGAGAAAATGGAAAATATGTCTTTCGATTTTTCCTTTCTTCAGTCATAAAAGACAAGGCTATCACAGTATTGAACAATTCTGAAACCAGACTGCTGTAGAAAGCAGTTACATGTTTATGCTACAGAATCACAAAATGACAAAATGGTAGGAGTTGGAAGGGACTTCTGGAGATCATCTAGCCAAACACCGCTGCTAATGTAAGGTCACCTTGATTAGGTTGCACAGGATCACAACCAGGTAGGTTTTGAAAGTCTCTAGAGAAGGAGACTCCACAACCTCTCTGGACAGCCTGTTTCAGTGCTCTGTTATCCTCAAAGGAAAGAAGTTTTTCTTATGTTTAGGTGGAACTTTCTGTGTTCCAGTTTTTGCCCTTTGCCCCTTGTTCTACCACTGGGCACCACCAAAAAGGGACTAGCCCCATCATCTTGACACCCACCCTTTAGATTTTGATAAACATTGATAAGATCCCCTCTCAGCCTTCTCTGCAGGCTAAACAGCCCCAGGTGTCTCAGTCTTTCTGTGTAAGAGAGATGCTCCACTCCTCTCATCATCTCTATAGCCCTCTGCTCAACTCTCTCAGAGGGGACACAGTATTCCAGATATGGCCTCACTAGGGCAGAGTAGAGGGGAAGGAGAATCTGAGAACCTTCCTCAACCTGCTGGTCACATTGTTCTCAATGCACCCCAGGATACCACTGGCCTTCTTGATGACAAGAACACACTGTTGGCTCATGGCTAACCTGTTGTCCACCAGGACTCCCAGGTCCTTCTCCACAGAGCTGCTTTCCAGCAGGCCAGTTCCTAACCTGTACTGGTGTATGGGGTTATTCCTCCCCAGCTGCAGGACTCTACACTTGCCCTTGTTGAACTCCATTAGGTTCCCTTCTGTCCAGCTCTCCAGCCTGTCCAAGTACAACACTGTATTTGCATGCTGCTGTTATCTGTATCTCCTGTGCAAATAATTCACATGGGAAAAAAAGAATCTGATAACATTGTTTCATGCCATTTAAATGGTCAAGGTGGCTTTTTTTAATGAAAAAGACACAGAAGAAATGTCTTTTTTTTGTAATTAAAACTCTTAATTCGAGGTTTCTTTTCTTCACATGACTTACAGTACTGAGACATCTCTCAGTGTTTTGTAATCCAAGAACATTGTTACTTCAAAAAAGACCCTGGAACTCCTTTGGGGAGATAATAATTACTTATTCCAAATCTTCAGTTAGATTAATCATAACATGATGTTATCTTGCCACTCATTTAAAACAAATGAGACCAAGCCAAATGGTTTGTGTTTATTTGTCATTAAGGCACTCTTGCATATTTTGCTGATAAGGCAATGCATATGAATAGTTATTATCAGCTGTTCTTTGCCATAGCCATAATCCAGACTCTGTAGAACTTCAAGTAGTTCTTGAACTGCAGAGTCCTTTTCCAAACTTCTGCTAATGGAGAAATAAAAACCCCAAAGATTTAAGCATACGAACCATAATCCTTTTCTTCCTCCGGGTTCATTGATCCAATTCTGTTAGACACACAGATATGAAGCTGAATTAACATGGTGATGAATCTGGCATTCAATTAGTAATTATATCATGTAAAGCTGGCATCACAAAGATTATAAGACAGAGGTTTTTCAGTGCAGAGTCTTTTGTGTTAAAGTGAATATAAGGAACTGAGCTCCTAATTTTAGGAAAAATAATGTATCTATCCGTCACATTGCTCCACTGTTATACAAGGACATGATCATGCTTTTTTACAAAAAAAACCCTTTTATGTGCAGTACTTAAATATTTCCTTTGGGAGAATATTTCTGAGAGGCTGTTACCACCAGTACATCCAGAACTGAATATCCCTTTAATTTCTGGTTTGAGTGCCATTTCTTGCTTATGCAGTACTTTGGTTGTTGTGATGAAGTTTCACTCACTCCTTTGCTGAGGCCCATGATGACAGGCTTCTTTCTTTAGTTTTTAACCTCAACATCCTCCTCCTTGTGTTTATACCACCCATACTCACCTCTCTGTCTTCATTCTCCACTTCTTTCCTTCCTTCCTCTTCCTTCTGCCTTTACTTTTCTATTTAGATTGCATGCCATTCAGACCCTTCGTGGTTGTCTCTTACTTTGTTTTTGTAAATCACAGCTTATGAAAGAGTGTTGTTCTTTGTTGTCCTTGATGCATTTAATTGAGAAAATGTTATTTTATTGCAAGGTGTTGGATAAAACGATTGCAACATCTGCCTAAGTGTCAGGACTCACTTTTGAGCTGCAGGAGGACTGCACTCCAGGCCTAATTTTACCAAGAATGCTGATATGCTCATCATTAGGCACTGGTGGCTAATACCAGCTGAGATCTTCAGATCTTCTTTAACAGACAAATATGCTACTTCCACAACAGACAAAAAAAGCATCAGACTAAATATAAATTAGAGAAAAACTGAGATGCTCTGTCAATCAACATGGAGAAGATCATGCTGCCCCTTCCACTAAACACAGTGAGACTGAACTGCTCATTGCACATGAGTTCACTTGCATTCCAATTAATTCAAATGACTGCATCACTGTTGATGGAGAGCTAGTTTCCTACATTTATAGACTTAGGGAAGTTTTCTGCCAGGTTTACTAAGCAAATATAGAAATAGTGTCAGATCAGACTACAAGGCAGACCAAAATTGTACAAGGCTGTTGTGCTGAACAGACACAAGATTTTGACACAGTATAGAAAGAACATCTGCCAGCTGGAGAAGTTCCACCAGAGGCACCTATGTGTCTTGCTCTGAGTCAGATGCTACACTAAGCTGACCAGTGATTAATTCCTTCAGTGTATCCACATGGAAGGCCCAGGTGTAATGGGATGGACATATGGCTTGGATCAATGATGTACATATGTTCAAGTACCTCCTATGCAGAGAACTGGAGCGTGGAAAGAGGAAGCAATGGTTATCCAAGAAAGTGCTTCTAGGACACCCTAAAGGCAGAATTGATTGAGTGCAACCTTCCGGCCAAATCTTTTGAGTTCTTTGCCAGAAAGAGACAGCAATGGAGCATCAAGGTTAGGCAAGGCATAGGCCTCTTTGAACAAAAACAGATGCCGTTGGGCAGGAAAAGCATGTGACAGAAAAGGAAAAAAAAAAAAATTTAAAAAAAATTAATTATGTCATCAGCAGCAATAGGTCATTCCATGCAGATAGTGAGTGGCATGGTGACAAACATGGTAAAAAGCAGAAATCATGCACAGACCTCTACAAACTCTCTTTGCACCCACTGAGGTTGACTCACCCATCAGCTGAACAGGACCACCTTCCTTCATTTGGAGGGATAAACTATAAGTGATTCAACAGTTTTGTACATATAAAAAATATCTGGGCTGGGTTGTTTGGAGTATTTTCGCTTTCACTTTGTTATTGACGAGAAATTCAAAGGAATAGTAAAGCAAAGTCAACTCAGAAAAATAAGACTTTCCTTATTCTACTCAATTAATCATGAAAATGCAAGCATTTTATCTTAACAAGTTTGGGGGTTTTTTTTCTTTCATTTTGCTAATGTCAAAAACTCTGGTCTCTCTCTGTTATTCTGGTAGCCTTCTCATCATAAAATCTGACATCTGCCATCTTTTAAGCAGCCTGGGTATATCAGCTAGTTGCTGATTTTAATGACATCTATATATTTTAGCTTTGTTCTAGGCGGGGGTCTTACGGAGTGGGAGTCACAGAGCAAATGAGAAGGGAAGCTGACCTACCTCAGAGACCCCTGTGGTTCAGGAGAGACATAGCCTGGAGCCGGGTACGTAGATTTGCCTGCGTTTGCAACTTCTGAGGACATGATTAGGACCCAGTTGTAAAAAAACAATGTATATACCTTAAGTGCTTCCTCATGAGTGTAGGTAACTGCATGCACCTAAATCCTCAGGCCTTTAGCTAAGACTCTAGGAACACAGCTTGTCCCACTACTGACTGTAAAAGGAGCTCAGGATGATTATTTCAGGCTTTGATGTCTGCCAGTAAGATATCAAACACAGGACAAAAAAAATCTGTGGAGATTTGAACTTTTTAAAGTGGATCCTCCTAGACTTCCACCGTCCCACTGTGCCTACCAGGCAGGACACAAAGCTTAGTCAGAGGTCATTTAGCAAAGAGTTACTGGGAGTTGCACAGGTACCATTTACTTTCTCTGTCTGCATGTTAGAAAATAATAAGTGGCATTTCTCTCCATCTGTTTTCGAAAAAGAGGACTTGGCTTATAATAGGAACCTCTACTCTACATTGCAAATCCTTGTTTGTTGTTGACACAGCCCTCAGAAGAGCACTTACCTGCACAAGATAAGACTTTTTCCTCTCTTACTTGCTCCAGGTCAGTTTTTGGATCTCTGTACTGGCTGTGCCGAGGGATAGTCTGAGGTATTTAACCATCCCCCAACACTGTACAGAAAAATTCAACACCTGACTGAAGGCTGTTAAACCTCTTTCAATTGCTTCAGGGATCTAGCAGCAAAACTAGCTTTTCTCACAATCATTAACACCCATGTCAGATGAGAAGTTTCCTTCAGAGAACCTGAAAGATCCCAAAAGGAGAGATATACCTTCTGCATTTTTATCTTTCCTGGTGGGAAAGTAAGGCAGTGATCAGTTGTGAGAATAGCTAATCTTTAGCAGGTGACAGTTTTGCTGTTTTCTGGCTCATCTATGCAGTCAGCAAGCCTCCTGCTTTTATATCCCTACACCATCTGATCCTTGTAAGTCCATATATCTCTTCAGGGCATGAAAGCCCATTGAGATGAAGTTACTGATTAAATGAACAGCAGCAATAGGAAAAACTACAGCATTACAATGGGATTTGAAGGAGTAAAGAAACATTGAGCAAATATTATTTCACTCCGCTGTGATGCTGCTCATCTTTACTGCAAACAGGTCAGTATAAACTCAATAATCACAATAAAGAAATATATGTCTATGCAGTACTGTCAGACTACCACTTACCTACATTTCCTCTCTTTGTTACTCTTACTTACAAATTTCCATGAAAGCATTGCGCTATGATTTCTGTCTCCATCATATAACAAACAAACAAACAAAATTTTAGTATTTTTTGAATAATAGAAATCCTTTCTCAAAAACTGTATAGTCGAAAGCAAAGCAACCCCAAGTATTACATACAGAAAGCTAAAGAAGCAGATGAGACCACATAGTTTACAAAGTGCATCAGGAGGAAATCAGTACTTTCTAAGACCCTTACCTAGAGCTGTAAGTGGTCACATTTACCAAGTTCAATAAAGCATCCTTGTTCAAAGACAACATCTAAGCTTTATGCCAAACTTATAAGCACATGCTGAATACCTCCTGAGGACAAGTGTTTAGAGGAGCAAGCCAATCAGGAACACAGTACTTATATCAGAGTTCAAGCCAAATGTAAATCCAAAATTAGTATCAAAAAAATATTCCTTGGCTGCTGCTTAGCCCTGAAGGCAATGTGAACCTTACAGTGCTCAAATTTGCTCTAGTTTGAGCTGGGATGAGGAGCTGGGCATCTTGTTTACCAGCCTGGTGGGAATCCCACACTAGGCCTGACTCCTCTCAGAGATTCTGTCTACTAAGTGCTTGCTGTGTCTTAACCCTTGAATGAGTCTCTACTCGCTGAACAGCCTGGCTCAGATGACAACACTCAGAGTATGCACAAGAAACACTAATAAAATCAAGTCGCCAACAGCATTATGAGAGGCTGTGCCTCAATTTTAAAACCCCAGGGAAAGGAAAAATGAATACATTTTATCCCGTTAATTAACCTGTGTAGTGGGAATAGTGTATACAGCTCCCACTCCCTTGCCTCAAGGGTTTAGGACACTGAACTGAGACATGAGCTACACTGAGGACACAACAAAATTCCCAAAAATTTGCTGACTCCACAGCTCTTAGGCTGTTGGGCAGGTAGTTCCGTTTTTTGAAAAGACTGTGTCCTGCTCATTCTTCCAAAGAAATCATCAGTAGCCTTATAGTATAGAGAGGATACAAATCTGTGGTGCACAAGTGAGCACAGATGCCTGGGCTGGGCTGCTTGCACCCCAGGGAGGGGCAGGATTTCACACAGCCCAGCTCAGCATTTCCTGGGCTGGTGGAGGGTGTTTGATCCCATCCTGGCATACCTAATCATCTCCACAGGCTGTACCGAACACTAAATTCTGTTTCCAGGGACAAGCACATCTTTCTCTAAGAGTTCTCCTGAATTATGACCGAATTGGATAACTTGTCATTTTTGCAGCACCCAATAGTCAAACCCAGCTGTATAAATAAGCACAACTTACTTAAAGTCCATATAACTTCACTGATTTATGTCTGCTTAGATTCTAGCCGTGGAATATTGATTTATGATTTGATAGCTTAGCACTTACTTTCACAGGCAACAGGCCTGCCAGTTCATACAATCAAAAAGATATTTTTTAAAAAAACTCCTCAGTTATAATCAGTATTTCTTTTTACATTCAGTGCATAAAAATTACTACCAGCTTTGAAAACATTATACTGTAGTCACCTTGATCTTGGACAAAGAGTTCTTAATTTTCCAGAATTTTGCATTTGAACCAGAACAGGAAACAGTTTTCCAGGAACAAAGCAAGTGACCAGTCTGACATTTGTATACACAACTAGTATGTTAATTATACCTCCCTCTTCGATTCAT
>WUAM01000431.1:87554271-87566182 GCA_024336885.1 Actenoides hombroni | reverse complement strand
GCGGCGAGAACGAAGGGGGGGAGAGCGAGGGACGGGGGAGAGGGCGGGAGAGGGGGGGGAGGGGGGGGGGGGGGGGGGAGGGGAGAGGAGAGGAGAGGAGAGGAGAGGAGAGGAGGAGGGCAAACAAACAAACAAATAAGCAATTAAAAAAAAAAAATCTCAGAGTGAAATGAGTTCAACTAAAACACCAAAAGCATTTTCAAGTTACTTTGATGTCCACTCACATGGTTCTGATAAGAATTTCATTCTATCACACAATACACTGAATAACCGCATTTGTGTTCAGGTTGTTGTTTAAAAGAACTCATAAAACTATTTAACAAGCAATCTCAAAAAATGATAGTATGCATTAATATCTTTACCTAACATTGACAAGTAAACCAGGTTACTTTGATTGAGTATATTGTCCATCCTGAATAGTTGAAATGCTCATTGATCACTTCACCTTCTAAAGCCAAGAAAGAGTTTGAAAAGTCACAGCATAAATTCTTCTTATCAAACATTTTTAAACACGAAAAAATATTTCCACTTACAATTTCATATGCACCTCAAATAAATGAAAGGGAGATTTTCTGACAATTTCAGTGAATTTTTGGTAGGGCCTGCAAACCAGCACAACCTGCTTGACTTTAATTAATTAACAGAAGTCTAAGAAGTGTTACATTTAGCTACTGCATGTTGTGCCCCTGGGTTTGATAGGGGTTTATCACTGAGCCTAAAATAGTGAAGAACCCAGTTCTGTCAGTAACAAGGTAGACTAAAAAAGTAACTCAAAAATATTAGTGTCAACAAATTCCAGAGGAAAAGCACAAAATACTGTATCTAATTGATCCTATTTTTTTTCCCTTTGTATTTCTCAAGCCTTCCAGGATTTGGTCATATTTAAGACACTTTCTAACAGTATTATATTTGGGGCTTTTCATGCATTGCTCAGCTCCTGTTAGTATTCATTTTTGCCTATAAGAGGATATCGTAACAATATAACCTAAAGGTTCACAATACTCACTCTGACCTTTGAAAGCCCATTCTGTAAAACACTATTAACATCTATAAAGAGGAACCTGTAAAATCTAGAGGTATTTAAGCAAAATATTATAGTAGATGCTTGTGACACATTTTCTGTTATTTTAATAATTTTCCTTCCTTTTTTGTTTGTTTTTTTTGGAGGGGGGTTGTTTGTTTGTTTGTTTGCTTGTTTGTTTAAGGCTGGCTTATAATCAAAGGCAAAATAAACAGCTGACTGGATCAGAGGATTGCTAGAGGAATGTGCTTGGGAGGGTGACAGTGAAACTGAGCACAACACTGCTGCAAACAGATGATGCAGCCACAACCAGCCCATCCCTCTGGATGGAGCAGGATCTGCATGCCTGACTGGCTGGAGTTGGTCTCCAATTCCCCATGTAGACACAAGCTCATTAGTCTTGAAAGGACAAAACTGAATTTCCCCTAGACCTCTGTCAGCCCCTGTCCTCAAGCATCCTGAAGAAATCCTCCAAATTTCTAGTGTGCAGTCCTATGCAGTTTTGCTCTCTGTGACCTTTTTTATTTGTTTTAATGCTCCCAAACAAAATTCTGCCTGCTTAGAGCCAAACCTGAGCACAGTTCTTTCACAAATGTGGTATTTGCCTAGCCTAAGACTGCTCTTTCCCTACAACTTAAGTGAAAAGAAAGACACCTCCAGCCATCATTAGCCAGCTTCACCCTTGAATGCTACATGCCCTGATGTAAGGTGGTGGCAAAGAGCAGGGCTTAAGAGAATGGAGATCCTTCAGTGTACAGCAATGCTTCAGTCCCTGTCTGAAACAAAGTTGTAGAAGGTAGAAGCAGTTGAAGTCACCGTCCTGTGCAGCACAGTGAGTCAGTTGATAGGGCAGAGGAACTATCCCTAAATTTGTCTTGCTTATTTTCTCAGTGTTTCCCATATCCAGACAGCATTTCATGATTTTTAAAAACATATGAAACCTTATTATACGGTGTCAAAGAAGCACAACACATGGCTACTGGCAAGACAGGAGCATATTAAAGTGAGAAATTTTTAACTGTAAAGCCACAGAAAGTACCAGGCTCAGGCCTGTCCAAGCAAGTTTGAATTGCCTTCATGAAAATGACATTATTTTTAGTTAATGAAACTCTCCTAATCTGACACCTAAATTATCCTAGGCTAACAGGTTTTATACAACACAATACACTTTTTTTAGCACTGTTGGTTGACCATTGCAAAATGTTTTGATATAACTCTTCTGGTATCATAAACACTAATCAAAGATTATGAAACATTCTGAAATAAGGCATCTGAGGTCAAACTTTTTTGCATAAGTAACAATCTCCATTATACAAGAGAAAAGTGTGTGTGTGCCCACATGCACATACATGTGTAAAATACCTGGAAGAATGGGGATATATGTATTCATACATGGAAACCAGGCATTTGAAAGCTTCCTTGTATGATTATTAATCTGCCTGTCTGGGAACTGAGAGATCATTAAAATATTCCTTCAAATGATTTCCTATTGCTCCATTTCATTACTTCTTGGATGTCATCAAGGGTTAGACGTCTGTTACTTTCTATGCATTATATCATGACTTATTTCTCTGGGGTAGCTGAAAGGAAGCAAGAAAAAAGTATATTCTTCTCTCATACATACCCTTTCTGCTCCTGAATTCTTAAGTTTGTTTTCCTCCCAGGAGTAATTTTGGGGGGGGAATCACTGACTGACTGACCAACTGGCTCAAGGGAAACATTAGATACACTACAAATGCTTTGGCAGGACTAACACATCTGGCAGTTTAGCCCAGACTTGTCCGTATCCCTTTCCCATTTAGGAAGACAACAAAATAACCAAGGCCCAAATCCTGCAAATGTTAATGTAAACCAGTAACTTTAAACTTACAAATGGCTCTGTGCCTGCATTGACACTAGCTATCTACATACATTTTTGGACAGATATGGGAGCTCTGTATATATAAATTTAGCATGGAGCCTTGCTGCAATCAGTTAGTTACAGCATATTTCAGCACTAACACTGCTGGAAGAAACAGAAAATCTCTAAATAGCTACAGCCAATAGCTGCAATCCTAGAAACTCTCACATCTGAATAACATCAATGTCAGAAATTCTCATGCTGGATTTGGCAGTCTTCACTCAAATAAGGTAAATTACTTCACCAGAGTAACTGTTTATAGGATTATGTAACTCCCTACTGCTCTTTATTCCATCTCCAGCCCACAAAAGACATATGAAGAGAGGGAACGCAGAATGAGATATATATGTATCTATAAAGCACATATATGTGTACATTCACACACACATATATTTTTATATATAACATATATGAACAGTCATATTATGGATGATGAATGACAAAAAGCCCAGTTGTATCATTTTCTTCTATCTCTTTCTTCATTCTAGAATCAAGTTTAAACAAAACATTGGGCTACAAGGCCAAACATTGAAAAGTCAGGGAATCCACAAGTAAAGGCTGGTTTTTGAAACAGTTCCTCATTCTCAGAGATCTGTCTATCCAGCAGATGATCAAGTGGGTTGATGCAGGGAAGAAAAAAGATAATCGCTTCTTTGTTTTTCAGACTAACAAAAATGTTAATCATATGACATCTTTCCAATTCTTGTATTGTGAACAGTACTAGAATCTGAATTCCAGCAGAAGTTTATCACCTGAGACAAGGGAATAATCAACAATGATTGTGGACCCACTGCTGTGGAGAATAAGAGATTTATGCTGCCAGTGACATCCCAGTTATTTAAGAAGTGGCAGTGGAACGCTGAAAAACAGAAATCCTAAGCCCTACTGCAGGTTCTGGAATATTATTTATTTTAGTGGCTATAGACCTCTTACGGTCTTTTCTAACCTGTCATATTCCACCTCTATCTTTCCCTCTGCACAAGTTGTTTTCACTTCTTTTCCTGTTTTCTTTTGTTTCTACCACCCAACCTTGCTCGTGACCTCTTCTAGAGGCTGTTGCCATCTCCTTCAGATCCTAAGTCCTGCAGATACCTGCCCCTGTCCCAGCTCTACTCCCCACTTAGACTTTTATTCAAGGGTGATTAATCTGTCCTTCTTCAGACTGCCCTGAAGTGATGTGGATGGCAATAAAAGAGGAATGAGAGCACAAAAAGGCAGTCTTCTTGCCCTCACTTCTGGAATTACTGAGGCACAGAAGAGGAACAATTATAGGGAATGACATGCTTAGCTCTGCTCTGAGAGTGCCAGCCTCGAACATGCACACTACAAACAAAATCTACAAAGAATTATAAGCTGTTATACCAAGTATACCCGATGGTAAGTCTGACAAATGGGTGTGTATTTTTATAGAGGGGGTGGTGGGAAATGTACCTCTTTCTGGCCTCAAGACACCTTCCTCCCTAAATTTACAACATTTACTGTAAAGCAGTTTATTCAGTAAGGTCACACAGATTTTTAACATTAGCAAACCAAATTGTTTCTTCTAATCATTCCTGGAAACAGTTAAACTGTTTTGCTGCAGCTTTCTTTTTATATAAAAGCAAGACACTCAGTGTGAGGCAGACATCAGTCATAAAAATTCTTGTCTGAACGATTACATCTAACAATAAGAAACACACCGGAATCTTACATGAGAAAATGCTATCCATCTTTAAATAGGGATCTCATTTCCAGCTCCATCTGTAGCATATATATACATATAAGTGTTCATTTTTGAGTGTTATCTGTTTTTAACCATCTCCCAGAACTGTTATTTCTCATGCATTTCAAAGTTTTTCTGTTTATCTGTCTTTGCATGTAATCACATCAAACACATGATCTGTTTCTTATAAGAAAGTCAGTGGGCCAAAATCCTCTTAGTAAATTCACCAGCCTCTTTTGAGTAATATCAGTGACTCTTTTCACCCAAAATATACTTATGTAAAAATGTAAATGCATTGAGAGTTCTGAGATGAAAATGGCTTGAACACCTTACAGTGCTCCAGGTTCCTCTTCAAGGTCATATCTTGAATGTACTTGTTGAAATCCCACTGCGCTGTTATTTACCACTGCACAGTCTGATTTATTGACAACTTAGGCAAAAAAAACCCCAACTTATTCAGAAGGAATTTTTCTCAAATTACTACAAATTCTCTCCCATTCTCTTTATACATGGCAGTAAACTCCGAATAGTTGGATAAAGTATATCTCCATTTTTAAACTTAATATTATGGCTTGTTTTCAAGGAATTCACATAGGAGAAATTTACAGAGTATAACAGCAGTTACATGCACAAATCTTAAATGAATTCATGGAAAGTCTAACCTTATCATGGTTTATCTATTACACCTCTAAATGTGTTTACATTGTTAGATAAAGGCAACTGTATTCCCTTAAAGTCAACTCAGGGATCCTTAGGTATTGATTCATGGATTATTAGCATATTTGAGTAGATTAATATGTTTAACATGTAATTATGTAGAGCTACAGTAATGTGATGTTACACTTTCAAGGTAAAATATATTTGACAAATATGTAGTTTTCCTTTAACCTGGACGTTGCCAGCATTATATTACAAGTTGATAGCCGTGTCTCAGGATGTAGACAAATCCTGGCTGAATGCTATAAAGCTCTGATTTTGGTAGAAATGTGTTTTTTCTCCTACTCTCTCCTGGGTATAAGCACACCACATTTCTCTTGAGGATTTTCTAAATATTAGGTATTTACTTTCTCAGTTTCAATCTAGATCACAAGAGTTGCCATTCTTCACTCACTGCGTCAGCTATCACTGTGATAGTTAAGTTTGTCTGACAAGAAACAGGAAGTCTTTCTCTACCACCAGTAGATGTTGTTCCAGAAATACCTGATGTCTTTGGCAACTGAGGGGAAAAGAAGGTGGTTAGACTAGGCTTCTAGCAGCCAGCATAGTCCCAGCTTCTCTGCCTGACACTACCTAATATATTGGTCGTTCAGTAGAGTTGATGAGGTGTATACAAAAATTGATGCATTCTTACTGGTGATGATAGATGGTAAGAGGTAGTTACAGCAAACTTATTTTTATCTTTTAAAAAAAAATAATGTGGAAAAAACATAAATAAGGAAATACTAGATCTCGCACATTTCATAACATTTGATTCCCAACACATCTTCCTTTTACTGTGCTTGTGCCTTGCACATTTGCAAGGCAGTGTTATTTTCTCTCTCTCTCTCTCCCCCCCCTTCTCTCTTACATATGGGTCTTACATATGACCCACACACATCAAATGCAATTGCCTGACCTGATCTGTGATCTACTAACCAGCTGCATCTGGAATCACAGACTGGAAGAGAAGCTATGGCACAGAGCTGGAGATGGAGGAGTGCCTCACCGCAGATTTCTGCAAGAAAATCCTCAAACCCCCCAGCTTCAGCTCAAGACAATAGCCTTCCTTGTCATATGCCCAGTGTGCCTTGGAGGCATGATCATCACAGTGTTGGACTCCAGAGGCACCTGGAGTTTGGTCCTCTACTATGTGACCCAATTTAGGGGATCCTATGTATCACAATAAAAGAAAAAAAGAGTTTAAAGAAAATTGCTTTTAACTTATTTAGCCTTTAAATTCAAGCAGTTGGAAGCGTGACTATCACATAAATAACGGCTGTGGGATCTTAATTTTGTTCCCTTATGCTTATGTTTTACAATAATTATTTATGTGACCACTTTTCCACCCCCCCACCCCCCTACTGGACTTCATGCTGTACAAAGGTAGATATCCATGGTAGCAATTTTCCACTAAAAGGATAGTATTTCCCAAATAACAATTCTTCCATTTAATTAAATAGGCTTGCATTTAATCTGTGCATTTTAGATTTTGATTTTTAGTACTGGCGTACTCTTTTATTCTCATTAAATGCAAAAATACCTAATTCAAAATAGGAAAATGTTAGAAATTGTTTTCTCAGTATTGATGAGTGATTTGACATATTTTAAAAGAGACTGTTTTTCACAGATTATTTTTTACTGCATATTAATTATATACTTTTACACTACAATATTCTAATGACAGTGTGATAATGGAAGCAAATGGAAGAAGAGTGAAGCCGTATTTCCCACTGACTCACACAGACTCATTCATACATAATATTCTCAGGCATTATAGAATGGATTAGAATAAAATAAAAGGAAAAAAAAATACAGAGACAAAATGTACAGATTTATCTGCTGTCCAATCCTTTCATTAGCTTGAAAACAAGTTTACTATGGATTTACACTGTGACTTACTATCTTCAGAATCACAAACCTACTCCATTAATAAAAATAAGCTTATATGCACACTACATTAAAATAACTTAAGGATGAATAGTTCAACTTTACCACTTTTTTTTAGGACTGGATTCAATAAGAGAAATTGGACTCAGCTGTATGGATTTTTCAAGGATATTATGGACTATATTTCCACAGACATTTTTATTGTTTCTAGTCCTCTAAAACATCTGAAATGTTGTGCTTTTAACTGAGTAGTTTTTTCTGTTTATTAGTTTGTGTAAACATTTTTTCCTGTTATGCCAATTTCAGGACTATAATTTCATTCTTGCTATTATAGATATAGAAAAGTTCATTTGTATGCTACTTCTTGATTATTTAGCTCCTACTGATGTCAGCTGAAGTAGAATTACGTGTGTTTGTAATTCAGAAGCGGCTTTGCACAAAGGCAGTTTGGAGGATTCCACTATATATGTTTTTTTAGAACTATTGTAAAAAAAATATAACCAATTTATTTGTGATGGCCAGCTTTCCAAATTCAGCACACGAAAGCTAAATGATGTGTTCTTACATGTTCACCAATAATATTCTGCAATTCAAATTATTTGCTATGAAAAAATCCAAAGGAGGTAGTTTTTATTCATCCATAACCACATCTTGCAGCTCTAACGAGAATTTTTAGAAATGTAGCAGGCCAACAAAGTGAGAAGATCTAGTTTACAGACATTAACACTGACCAAACATGGATAAATATAAATGTAATTGTGAGTCACTTTGCTGACAATAATATTTTAAAGTCAAGTAAGAGTTCAGTGTTTTATGGGAAATCTCATACTTGTTTGGTTAGGACTTTTTTACTTCAAAAGCCCACATCCTGGAACTGAGTAACAAGGTAAGTATTCCACATTTCATTATTTTATAAATTTATGACTCTCTCCCAGATTTACAGTGTAAAAAATTGGCACAAAAGAAGTTCAAAAATCAGAAGACAAATGAAAACTCGCTGGGGGGAGGCGGAAAAAAAAGGGAAGAAGAAAATCTCTTGATTTGTACAAAGAGATAGAGCTGATCAGGCACGGCACTGGAGATTTTGAGTTTGGTTTTGGTTTTGTTTTTTTCCCAGAAGAAACACGTGCTAAGAATAAGATTCTTCCTACCCAGCGAAAGAGCAAGAAGGAAGAGAAACAGAGGAATGAAACCCTGTAGCTTCCCCCTCTCACTGACCCCTCAGTGGGACTGACCCTCACTGTTTCAGCAGTTCAGTCCACAGCTCCCTGCCTGCAGCAGGGCTGTGTCAGGAGCAGCCCTTTCCCTGAGCACAACGCCACTTCACCTGGGTGCAGCTATTCAGTAGGAAATACAAAAAGTGGCGAGATGTGACTTAAACCTGCTCCCCTCGTAGGCTCACACAACTCAAAGCTCAGGGAAAATAATGTCCATATACTGGACCCTATCTCTACGTGAAAGTCTCTGCGCACCCTCTCTCACAAAAAGCTGAAGAAGGGGAAATTGGGGCATATCTTGCTCGCCCTTCTCTGATGGGGCTGTGCAGAAAAAAGAGACATGGGACACAGCACTGGAGAGCAAGAGGCAGCTCAGGGACCTGTCTGTGCTGCTTAGAGGTTAAGTCACTCTACTGGGAGTGAATTTCTGTCCCTGCTCCAAAGGTTTTGTGTTATGTTTGTGCTGTGCTGTCAACAGCAGGAACAACTCCATCTCAAGTGCATTGGAGAAAGCAAGGGTAACCACCTCCTGCAAGCGGCTTCGGCTTTAGGCCTGCTTAGGAAGGGTGTCCCATCCTGAGCCCTTCAAGGACGTGGGGTGCGGGCATGTTTGGGTATCCCAAACACGGTTATGCATAATCTCTTCACCTCTGAGAAGGCTGAAGCCTTTCTAGACATAAAGAAAGACAACACACAAATACTTTGGTGAGTTTAAGGTCAAAAAAGACCACAATCCTGAAGCCTAATGATCTCAAGAATAAGATGCCAAATAAGACTTTTCTATTCCATTTCCATTTCCATCTTGTCCTATTCCTGAATGTAACTCAAAGGGTGCAGGGAGGTCCTGATGACTGGAGGCCTGTCCTTTCTAAATCCTT
Source organism: Actenoides hombroni (assembly GCA_024336885.1). Lineage (NCBI taxonomy): Eukaryota > Metazoa > Chordata > Aves > Coraciiformes > Alcedinidae > Actenoides > Actenoides hombroni. Next base: position 87,556,878 of record WUAM01000431.1, on the reverse strand, counting down.
TTGTTTCCCTGACTAGCCATGCAAAAACAAGGTACCACACTGAAGCCCAGATGGTTTACAATGTGAATCCAGAACATATGGAAAGACCACCAGTCAAGGACAAGTTCTAAAGTTCATCCAGACCTGTGCCAAACACCCACAATCCAGAGGCATGATAACGGCTTTGTGTATCTCTTGATACAAATTGTAAAGTTTCTTTAAGACGCAGTGCAAATGCTTTAACTACCAGATATATCCCTACAGGGAGAGGGAAAAGTCATAGCCAAAATAGGAAATACACCAATCTCACAGGCTGTGAAAATCCCTTCCACTTCCTCTAAATGTGTGAGAGAAATAAATGCTGCAAGATATTGCTCCCCCTTCTCTTGCAAAACCAGACTAAACCGATTTCTGCCAGAACAGCAGCGGTGCACAGCATGTCATTGAGATGGATGCAGTGCTCCTTGCCGAAATCAACAGGGAGCTCTGTGCCAGCTCAATGCCCCGATGCGGCTGGCAGCTGGCAGGAACCCATCTCCATGTGAGTCACCTATGAGACTGCAGGTGCTGGAGGCCTATGGAAAGTTGAATCCTAGCCACTAACAGCTAATGTAATCATGTTGCTTGCTCAGATCTCCTGCTGATAAACGCACCCAGTTACTCCTAACTGTCTCCCTTACAAAATAACGCCTCCCAGGACACCTACCTCTTCAATAGTTTTTAACCATGCTGCAGCTGCACAAGAAAATCCATTCATCAATTATAAATCGAGGAAGAGAAATCTGCAGCTAGCTTGATTACTCTTGTTGTCTCTGCAACTCTCTGATCCAGATACAGAAACTTTCCAGCCTGACAGGTCTGTTCATTTTTATTATTATTATCATTATTATTGGAGTTTTGGTTGTTGGGGTTTGTGGGGTTTTTTTTTTTATTCAGAGCCTCAACAGAACATTCTTTCCTTTTCAGAAAACAACTCTGCAGCAGTAATCCATTAGGCAGAGCAATCTTCCCTCTGGTAGGAGCAAGGGAGAGAGGAAGAAAGGGGAAGAAAAGGGGAAAAGACTGAAAAAGAGAAAAAGAGATTAACTATATTCCAGAAAAGACAACACAAGTATGGTGGGCCAGATGCAACTGCAGTCTCTAGCTACAACCCTCCCGCTCTGATTGTGGGGGACATCTTCAAATATGTAGCTGCTCGCCAAGAAAGATCTCTGCTCCTCCTCTCCTGTTTATGCTGTAAATTCTCAGCTCTCTCTTTCCAAGCAAAGATTTTTATTATGTGAGGCTGCTTTTAACAACTTGCAAAAGTTTAATTCAGAGAGAAGAATTAGGTGGGTTTTTTGCTTGACGGTGAAAAAAACCAACTGCCTGAATAAGGACGAGTGAAGGCAGTCTGGAAATGTTAGAAAGACAGGAAAGGACTTCGGGAAATTTTATCTACTCTCCGAGAAACACAGACTCATTTCAGATCATTAGAAAAGTGGAGCGGGAATTTACAATGTCAAAGGATTAATAATAATAATAATAATACATGGGGGGGAAAGGAATTTTTTACCCTCCCTTGCTGAAGCGGTCTTGCAGATATTTTTCTTCTTTATTAAACCAATCACTGTAAATATCACAGTATGCTAGTATTTCTGGAGCTAAACGAGTAGCAGGACAACAGGATATTTTACTTTTCTTTTGGTGTTGAATGTTCCGAGGTGACTAAATTTGCCTTGTTGAGCCTTGTAAAATCCTGACTTAATCATGTAAACTTCTGTGTAAGCAAAATAGACGAAACTTCAAAGGGTCAAAAACCCTTTAGGGATTTTCGAGGAGACGCCAGCAATAGATCCTAATCTGCCTCCAGAATCCTGGCTGTATTTGTCCAAGGAACTGGTACCAGCAAACTCTCGAAGGTAGAGATAGTAGGTTGATTCAGCCTTTATCCCCTTAGAGAGTATTGGCTTTGTGAGGCTCTAGGCAGCGCTTCAACGCCAGGGGATCTTGCCCAAACCCTCTAAAAATGAAGTACAGGAGTAATTTGAGATAATGACTTTGTAACAGGCTTGGGCAGACCTTGGACAGAAGAAGTGAGAGATGTTATCACCCCAGCATTCCTCTTAAAATGCAGTTTTTCCCCCTGCTTATTCCCAGTTAGTCAAAGCTACATTAACATTCCATCCAGGGCTGCTAAACAGAATCTTAATTAGTCCTGATACTCTTGTGCAAGGGGTTTATTCATTGCACTCTTAACTAATGGTTGCTGTCAGAGTATTTTTTTTCTTCTTTGGGTTCTTTGGGAATATCGTGTTCTGCTGCAAAGCATGACAGAAATGTAATGTGCATAAAAAAAAAAAAAAAAGAAAAAAAAAGAAAAAAAGCTTGCAGATCTGAAGTCTTGAGGCTGAGGCTGACTCCAGCCTTGTCTAATGGTAAGGCATTGTTAGGACTAATAAGAATAACCTCACCGACAGAAATATCCCTGCGTCTTGTTTATCTTCAATTTTAATGGTACACTCTTGCTCTCTTCTTTTTTTTTTTTTTTTTTTTTTTACCGCCCCCGCGGGACAAGTGAGCGGTGTGTTTGATGTGGGTGTTGTTGGCTGTTCTGGTGAAGGGGCCACAACTGTACGGGGCGAGGGA
>WUAM01000431.1:87509905-87532525 GCA_024336885.1 Actenoides hombroni | reverse complement strand
CTTTCCTTTCCTTTCCTTTCCTTTCCTTTCCTTTCCTTTCCTTTCCTTTCCTTTCCTTTCCTTTCCTTTCCTTTTTCGTTGTGTTTTGTTTTTTCCTTTATTCTTTACATTCAAGATTTACTCCAAGTTAGAATCTTTGCTTTCATAATACTAGTCCCTCATATATAACTGGTAAATACGAAATCCCCCAAATAATACTTGGAATATTGCTACAAGCAAAAAACACATAACACTATTCTAACTTGTTAAAAATGGTATCTAGGTTTACTCATATGGTCTCACTGCTTTTCTTGGCTTTGTAGCAATGCGGGATTAGACTGCCAGTTGAATCAAGTTTACAGTCTTCCTTCTAATCATGTAAAGGAAGGGCAGACAGACCATCTGGCCCTTAGCTTTTCAACCTATAACTGTGCAGATTTTAAAACACCTTCGGCTGGGAAAGGCTGCTCACCAATTTGTCAATGAGAAGTCTAAACACATGCACATTTCTCCTCGTACTCATTTCCATCAGCAGGAGCACAGAATGAAAACTTTCTGAAAAGAAGATTTTTGCTTTGATACCTTCTGGTACCAACATGGTTTTAAGAATGACATGAACTGTTGACTTTGTTGTGTGTTCTACTATTCTCAGGACAATGGTGGGATCTTGTCCTGGCTAAAATACTGTGCAAGGGCTGACTCTTCACTCTGAGGAAGGTTTGGAGAGCTTGTATTGTTTTGCTAGCAGTAAGACATCTGGGGGAAAAAAAATCTTGAGAGAGGTCTTCTAAAAGATATACATTAAACTAATGCCAACACAAAGTAATCAACAGATTTTCTTCAGTTTTCAGGAAGACATTTTTTGTTTGAAGTATAAGTTCCAGGACTTTAAAGGAACAGATCTCTTCATTCTTATCAAGAGACAATGAATTTTGCTTTATTCAGCTCAGTCTTAAAACATGTGACCTTTTAATGTATCTCCAAAAGGCAAGTAGTGAAGTGATCCTTTTTTTTTTTTGTTTTCTTGGCTATTCCCCAGTTTCTAATTAGTAAAGTCCTAGAGAAGGTTGTAACTCCTCTGCACTTTTGAACATGGATATTTGAAGCTATTGTTGAGAATTATGTGATGTCATCTCAAACTCCAGAGGTACACAATGTTTAAATTTGATTTCTCATGCAAATCCACAGCCAAACTTTTTCATCTGGGACCCATTTGGTAAAATCCTTGTACATGAAAGATAGGAAGTGATAAGGATGGGAAGAAAGAACAACTTATTAACCAGCAGCTTCCATTACAACACATTGTCTCAAATAATTCTGCCCTGGGAGCATAAAAATTTCGACAGTGTTTAAGTCTTTTAGTATTTTGATGCTGTTGGGTTCCAAAAACAAAAGTAACTCAAAAGTTCTTCCTTTTCTCTCACTCTTTCCCTCCCCGCCTGCTACTCCTTTATCTTGACTCAGCTCAGATTTTCTAGAAGGCAATAGTGTGCCAGACGCATCATGACTTGGCAGTGGCGGACTTGTCTTGGTGACCTTCAGAACGGAATAATAACACCAAATTAACTGTATGAGTTGCTTCTTGTTGTTTGAACATCAACTTAATACTCAGACACATCATATCTTTTACAAGTTTAGTGAGATTTCTTTATAAACTAACATAACTTAATTTTGTAAATACAGAAGAAATTGTTCAGAACCAGTCTTGTAAGAAAGTATAGGAGGTTTTTGGGTTTGTACAAACGTAATTATTACAATATATGCACTTGCATATCTGTTATTTTTTTTTCCCCAGGAGTACATACTTAGTTTCTAATACCTCTCCTGAATTTAGGCACTTTATCAGATTTGTTAACACTACACACTAAAATATTTTCATGAACTTGATTAAAAATCCTGTATGAAGGGATAAAACATTAATTGTAACCCTTGTAAAAAAGATAGGTTATAAAGGAATCTTTTCCCTGTAAATATGCTTGTTTTAAATATGAAACTGAAAGAAGAAACAGCACATTATATATGCTTTTTTGTTGTTTTAATTGTTTGTTCTGTTTTTATCTGATTAATGGAATTGTCCCTTTCAGCTCTCTTGATTTTTGTTTAACAGAGTTGGCTTAAAAATTTTGTTCACTAACACTAGAAAATAAGCTGTCACTTTTATTTGTGACTTCTCTTTTATTTCTCTTTTGCTTTCTTCCTTTTCTACTGTATTTGGCCACATACTGTCTACCAAATTTACTTTTCTTAAAGTCACGGCTCAGTATTTTGTCAATAGAACATGTAGGCCATGATTGCTGCTTAGTTTTCAGGCTCACAATATAAATAATGGGAAAACTCAGTGAAGTTTAATAAACAAGCAACAAACCAACCAAACAACTAATTAATTATTTCATCAGTATTCAAGATTACTCTTTAATATTATGTAGAATCAAGACTCTGTAATGCACAGCTAAAAGGCCTGCTTGTAATCTACACAGTAAATAGGACACATATCTAAGAATACTAGTGGGGAGATAGTAATTCTAACAAGCTTTTATAGATCTGTTAGTAAGTTCAGAAATATAAATTATGTTTTTCAAGTAAAGACTTTCAGCATAAGTTAGGTCATAAAAAAAGATTACAAGCACAGGAGAATCAAAGAAAATATTAATAGGCAAAGGGCCATGGAAACAATTGACTTTTCCAGCCAGGAGGCGGGACCAGGTGCACAGCAAGACTGGATTGGCATAGGTAACCACTGAGCATACACATGAGGTGAAACTTTACACAGAACAAGCCATGAGACAGGGAACAAATTAGAGACAACTACTTGTCATATTTGTAGGCTTTATATTAGTGACTAAACAATAAAGGAAGGATTCTGTGATGTTCCACCCTGCAAACCCTTGAACATTAATGTCTGAGGTTGGTCAGGAATGATCTTTTCATGGACTGACCATGTTTCTGTCTCTTTGTGTCTTAAACCATGTGAAAGCTTCAGCAGTAAGATTGTTCTCTCCTCTACTTTTGTTAAAACTGTATCATGAATTATTTCCTTCATGCAGCATTTGTATTTCATCATCTTAATCCATTTGTCATATTCCAGTATTGATATTTACAGCAAAGCCCTTTTAAATTAGTTCTTTAGAGTACTTGGAGCTGATCACTTGATCTTTCTTGGTTCTTTAAAACATGCCTGGGGGTCCACAACAACATGAAAAGAATTTCATCTGAGGGACCAAAGGTTGGATTCCACACCAAGAGAAGTTAGATTGATGCTTTGGCTACTATACTTGAATATTCTGTACTTTTAAACTTTAAGTTTTTATTGAGCTTCACAATTAAAAATTGTGATTATTTTGTACATATTATTGTGTGATATATAACTCTAGATTTCAGCAGAACAATATAAAGAAGTGCTATCAAATAAGAAATATATGACAAAAATGAGTTTCAACCATTAGAGCACAACTGGTTTTATCCTAGGAACTGTAGATAAAATGTAACTACACATTAACTTTTGGGATAAAGCTCAAGAATAACATACAAAATGATTATATTTCACAAATATGTCGTCTCTGGGTCAGCACAAGGGATTCGAGGTAAGCATGTCAGGACAAAATGTGTCTCAGCACATGTACTCTTCATTTCCATTTAAGAAAAACAATTTCTTGTAGGAGTATGAAGGAAACTGTGAGAATCACCAGCCTGGATGGCCAGGATTTCAAGCCTATAGGCTGCAACCATTATGTAGTGTATAGTATCATGGACACTTGGCTGATGGCTATACTGCTCACAGACATATATAGGAGATCACAGAACTGCCATTTGAATAAGCTAATTGGGGAAGCTGGTTTCATGTCTGGTCAGAATCAAAATACCACAGAGGGGTAAATTCCTGTGGTTAAGATCTGTCTGATGAAGCTGCACCAGTGTCTTGGCCTTGATTTTAGGGAGTATTTTCTCATCGCTTCAAGAAGACTTCTGGGCGTAAAGGATATTTTTGAAGACAATGCCATAACTAGAAGCCTATACCTTGTTAACCTTGGTGTGGTTTGTGTTAGTAAGTGTCTGAACCCCTGCCACAGTTGGTATTTGATAAAAGAAAACTTCTAAAATGTTTGATTACCTAATGCCCTGATTAAGAATTTGATTCCTATTCTTGTGACTATAAACGGCACACAGCCTGAAAGCTTGTAAAAACTGGGTCCCACATCTTTGCCTGTGCTGGAACTGATGTTTTTTGAGGAAATGTATGGCAAAAAAATCTATTGGTCTGAATCACAGGCAGAATGTGCTTAAGTTTTTGTTTGCTTGCAAAAAAAGGCCTTGGTCATATGTCCTGTTGCACTGAGCTGGACTGCTGAAGCACCGAGAGTCTTTCATTTGGTGACAGGCAGAGTTGAACCATAAACCAGGTACTTAAAAGTAAACCATTGCCCACTGGGAATGTAATACACCTGCTCTGCCACAGTTACCTTTCCATAGCTTGATTGCTGAGCTCTATCTCAGCCTCTCCATTGATCCTTTTTTACTCCATTTGTGATGTCTCCTGTCTATGTCCTTTTCTTGGGGGAATTTCTTTGGGTTTACAGTAAACCCCATTTTCTTTCATATAATGCTACAGGAGAAGTAGATGCAAACTATTCTCTGGGAAGTAAGGAATCATAGAAAACTGACTTGTGAAAACAAGGACTGAAAAATATTAGTAAAAGGAGTTCAAAAAGTGAGTAGAAGAAATCAGAATTAAATAGCTGCTCTCTCAGAGAACAGATCTGTTGCAAATGGTATTTTACAGTAAAGGTTATTCTGGGAAATTCAGGGCTGAGAATTCCTACTTTAGCACCAAGAAAGTTGGTTGAAATGTTAATTAAAAACAGAATTATAAAAGACCCAGCTGAAAATAATATGATGGAGACAGATCACCATGGCTTCTGTAAAAGAAATCTGTGCCTCTGTAAGCTATTCACATTCTTTTAATTGTTGGGTGTGATAACAAAAGAGTGAATACAAGAAGATTGGAAGGCATAATTTATTTGGACTTTTGCAAAAGATGACAAAGTTCATCCTGTAAATCTCATGAATTAGCTATGTTCAGTAAATAGACATGGACTTTCTTATGAACAGCTCCATCCACTCATGAGGTCTTGCTGTCCTCAGTATGGCAAGAGCTAAGAAGCTTAGAACAGTTTTCAAAACCCACTTCACTTTTGTGATGCCACCTTAGCCAACAGAGAAAAACATTTAACATGAAGGTGTAACACTGATTTACATAATGACATAGTAATGGTACTAATATTATTTTTACCAATGTTTTTATTGATTCAATAAGCCTGATTGTGTTTCTGAACAAAAATGACCTAGGTTTCCCCCCTCCCCCTAAATAGTTCCTATCTCTTCAGTCTGTCATCATACAAGCTTTTTAATGTCTAGAATAATTTTGTTCATCTGCCTCTGCTTTTGTTAGCGGCTTCAACGACTAATTACAATTTTGGGCAAAGAAAGTCTTTGTTCAAAATCCTCATTTTTTATACAACAGTGCCAGAACACCCAGAACACAAGACTTCCCAGAGCTGCTCCAGGAAATAAATAAAATGGCAAAGACCAAACTTGGTATTCCTATAATGTTAAAAAACTTTTAAAAGATAAAACTGAGAAAGGGAAGGAAAGAAAGTAAGATAAGAAAGAAAACAAGTAAGAAGGAAACAGGAAAGCAAAAAAAAAAAGGACGGAAGGAAGGAAGGAAGAAAGGAAGGAAGGAAGGAAGGAAGGAAGGAAGGAAGGAAGGAAGGAAGGAAGGAGAGTGAGAGAGCTTTCCAAGTGAATTCTGGTTTTCAGATTAAAAACAAAACATAACAAAAAAACCAGGAAGATAATATTGATTTAACAAAAGGAAGATTTGTCATCAAGAGAAACACCAAAAACAACAGAAGTCCCCCATATAAATTCATCAGCACCAGAGAACTCAGTCGATTAGGAAAAGAGCGGATACTTTTAATCTCAGGGACATCAAACTGATTTTACCTGGTTCATTTTCCAGCATCCTGGTGCCTGTTGTGGTCCACATTTATCCAGTATTACTAAATGGGGACAGCATAAACCTAACCCATATTGACACACTTGCATAATGTTTTTCCCCATGACCTAGAATTGTGCATACCTGGTACTTTGGGAGCCTGTGTGAATTCAAAAGGAAAGTAACTTTGTTCCTGAGGTGTGATACTAAAACTAATAAACTCAGCTGACAGTTGGAGATGGGGCATCTGTATGGCACAGCAGCAAGCCATATGGCTTAGCGCTTCAGGTCAGCATTAGCTCAAGGCGCTCTTCCTCCAGCACAGTTTGATGTGCTTGTAGATTTCTGGGAGGTCTGGAAAAGTGTGAAAACACTCTGTAGGCTCAGTTTGTCCTAAAGGCCGCAAGTTTCCTTTTTCTGCTTAACCTCTCAAATCTTATCATTCAGGAGAGTCCTTAGCCTGCAAAGGGAGTGTCTTCACCTTGTCCTGAAAATAATTTAATTTCTTAAATAATTGAGATCCACTAATGATGCTGTCTCTGGCTTTGTTCCCTCTGCAAATCCCAAACAGGAAACTTTACTCATGACTATGAAAATTTAAGGATTAAAACCTGCCAAAATATGTTGAGCCTTTCTGTAAAACAAGCTCTTAAAATCACTGTATCTTAAGTTATCAGGTGAGATTCCCATCTAACGTAATCCAGTTGATGAGTAAGGAGACAATTTCTGCTAGCAGAGACTTTGACCCATAATTGTTCTGGGGGAGGTATCTGTGTGGAGATCACAACATGTTCTGTCCTGGAATGTCTGGTACACAGGCATCTAAGAAGGACTGGGCAAAAGGAAGGGAGAAGGAATGTAAAAGAAAATGGAAAATAATAAAGGGCAACAAAAACATTCATGGCATATCTGTTTTTAATTTTTATTCTTAACAGATCTGGGTTTCTGGTAGGCTATGCTGGTTATGACTAAACTAACTCTTTGGGGGCACTTCTGGCCTGTATGGCCAGAAAAAGTTCAACACTTACATTCATTTTAGCTCTTAATGTTTTCTTGTTTGTGAAGCTGAGTGAAAATTTTCAGCCAACTTTTCTTTCTTTTTTTTTCTTCCTTTTTCCCCCAAAATGGAGGCAGAGATATACTAAAACATTTTGCAAAATTGTGTCAATTTTGTTGAGTGCTTCACTTTGAAAAGAACCTTGTAATTTTTTTAAAAGAATCAAATGCTTCTTTTTGTCTTTTTTTAAGTGAAGCATTTAAATTATTTCTTTTGAAATGACATTCCATTTTGAAATTTCCTTTCAATTTTTTGAGAAAAACAGTTTTAAAAGGTTTGAACTCACATAAAATATTTTGGTTTGCATCACTTTTGTAATACTTCATGAAACTATAAAAAAAGAAAATATTTTTCAATATAATCCAAAACAAACCCTTCCTTTTTTTTTTTTTTTTTTTTTCTGAACTACCAATTAACCAAAATCTATTTTTTACCTTATTTGACCTACTGGAACTAAATGAAGAATTACTGAAGAGATGTTAACTAATATATTTTTTTCCCCAATTTTTTTATACACGTATTAGAGACTATTTTATGCTAGAGATGAAATTTAATTAACTACTTCACAGTATTTCTAGCATTCATGTGTCTCTAGTGCTGAGGAGCAAACTGGGGGGGTTGCTTCTGGTTCTACACCTTGTGAAAGGACAAACAGGGCTTTGATGATGATCTAGACTTTTTCCTTACTGTGAGCTCCCTGAAGAGACGAAAGGGTCTTTTAAACTCAGAAAGACAATTTGTATAGAATAGAAATGAGAAAGTTTAACTTTATAAATAAGGAAACATTTTCTTTCTCTGTGAGGACAAAAAAACCCCAAAACATTTATAAACATCTTCATCCCTCTCCCCCCTGTGTGGTGTTAGGTGGGTACTTGCTTCAAGGTTTGGTTTCAGTCAACTCAGTGGTTGCAGCAAACTCCGTGCAATCCTCTCTGATCCCTAGGAAGTTTTCTTCCTGTTGCCAAGGGAGCCTGTCTGTGCATATGTTCCCTGCTCCTTTCATGAGCCTCTCCATGAACAGCAGGCTCCCATCTTCTCACTAGGACTCCCATTCTCTTCTCCTCTCTCCACTACACCCTGAAGCCCTGGAGCTCCTCCTCTCCTCCTCCTCCTTCTTCTCCTCCTCCCACCCAGTCCTCAAGCATGCTCATCTGCTCTCCAGGGAAACGAGGAATCTCTGCTCCCTCCAGGGGGTCCATCTGACCTAGTCACTCCCTTTTTAAAGGAACATGACATACAACGAAGAACAAAAAAATAAACCAGATGCTGTCCAAAATAAACCTATTCACATGCCAGAAGAGAAAATCAGCACAACTCCCAGGCTTGGTTCTCTCAGACCCCCATCATGTGGACATTTAGGCCCTCCAGCTGTTTGTTCTCTGTGTATGGAGCAATGAGACCATGTTCTGGTAACTTCTGCACAAACTGGCCAAGATCCATTGGATTTTTTGATTCAAAGCTTTTACCCATATCCAGATTGCGACTTGCTCAGCGCATTTTACATGAGACACATGAAAACAGAGGGAGAAAATACAAGATTGATTGTTTCTCTCTCATGCTCATGGAAATAACAAGTTCTGCATGGCCAACAGTACCTAACATGATAGGTCTATGGGCTGCCTAAAAATCCTTGTGAGACCATGCAGGGGCTTTGATAACCATATTGGACTTCTTTGTGTACAACCGTCTCTTCCTTATCTTCCCTCTATACTGTGCTAATTGCTACTGCCCAGGTAGCAAGCTCAAATCTAAGTTCTCTGCAGCAGCCCAATAAAGTCTTAGAGTGTCTCAGTGTCTCCATAGACAGTGTGTGACTCAGGCTGATAATTTATAGCAGAATTAGAGGGAGAGTAGGGTGAAGTTGAGAAACATTTTCAACATTTTTACCGCTGTAACTCACTGTCTTGCTATGTTCAGGTGTCTTATTTTCCGTCATGGAAGATTAATGGAAGTGACTGATGATAGTTTCATGCAGTTTAAGGCCAGAAAGGATTATTAGATCATCTTAGCCTGACATCCTGTGTATTACAGGCCGTAAAAGGCATATGCACTTGACATGGTGCAGTGCCGTACAGAGATACCCATGCTACCTCTGAACAAATTAGCTCAGCTACAGGAAGTGATAAAGCTGCATTAGACTGGGAGCTGTGCTGAAAGCGGTACAGCTAACCTAGTCCAGGCACTGCAGCTTCTGGCTGCAGCTGTGCTGTCTCCAGTACCCAAACTACTGCTGCCAGAAGAAGCTCAGGTGCCTTTAATATATTCTGTCTACCAAGCAAACTATTTAGTTTTAAATCTTTCAGATTTTAGGGATGCTAAGATATGCATCACAGGACAGATGAAGACTACAGCATCAGTTGCTGGAGGGCATTTCTCCACCAGCCTTCCTTGCACTATTGTTATGAGGAAAGCAAAACTTCATTAAATCACTGCCTGGTCAGATTTTTGCGTGGAATGACCCGCATCAGTGGAATCTGTTTTCTTCTACTCGATGACCCCTGACATAGCCCGTCTCTGTGTGGAACGACCTGGCAGTGTGGCTTTTTGGCTTAGAGTTCTCTTTAACTAACCTCACAGCTAGGATTTGACAGCTAAGGCAGTGTAAAGAAGCAAGACCACGTCTCTGCTTCCACTTGATTTTTTTTTGTTTTAGATGTCTGTGGATCACATCAAGTCCTTTTTATTTTTTTGCCACAGACTTGCACTGGCAGTTGAATTAGTTAACTCCCAGTATCTTTAAACTGATCCTTTTGCCACAGTTTTCTAAAGAAAAACCTCTCAGACGATATGCACAGTTTTCATTCTTTATTCCCAGGTATGTTAGTTGGTAAAATAGTCATCTTATTAAGCACTTTTTTGTGTGTGTGGGGATCACATTTTAAGCAGATTATTTGGATCATTCTTGATGATCCTTTTCATTAGTTAGTTACCTCGCTAACCTTTGTATGATCTGCAAAACCTAATAACAAATATTTTTGTACCATCTTTAGGTGACTGGTGTGGTATGTGTGTAAACTAATAGGAATTTAAAAAAAAAATCCCTAAAAGACTTCCTTAGAAACAGGACTACTTTGTCTGGGATCTTTTAGTGAGCTAGTTTTAACCTGATCTGTGTAGTCTCTGTCAATTTTGAAGTGTCCTGTGCTCTGGAGTAATCCGTGTTTATTATGGTAGCACACATTGATCAAACTTGTAAACGAAAATGGTTGTCTGACAAGGACTTTTGCCCAAGCTTATGTGTAAATAGAATCCTAAATTTAAAATCTTTTAGTTAAACCAAGTTTGGTGAACCTTCTATCAGAATTGTATTGGTACAGGAAATTTTTCAATACAAAAACATAATAGTGGCTGTCCAAAAGTCTGTGATTAGTTTCTATAAGGTTTTTGCATGTAAAGTAGTTTCACAAGGTAGGTTAATTTGAAGCTATACCATTTTAGCATATGTTTCTGCTTGTGCCATCCTCTGAAGGTGATACACTCAGTCACTGGCACTTTATTGAATGCAATTGCTGCAGTGTTTTGTTAAAATGACAACTCCAAAAATATCTATGGAACATACATATCTAGATACAGTTTGCCGTCTAGAATAAGCATACATAACCTAGGGTTTTTCTTGGTCCTCTACATTTAAATTCCTTTTGCTATTACGTATTGTGGTAGCCATGGTTATCCGAGGGTATATTTAGTGCAAAATTTGCAGGAAGCAGGGATGTTTTTACTAAGTTACAGATGTAACTGGAAAAGACAGACAAGCTTTTGGACATATTGTCCTTTCTTCAGGTTGAGTGTATTTGAACTCGTAGCTTATAATACTTTGATATTTACTCAGGTTTTGTATTAATATTTCATATTCTATTTTTTTTTCAATCTCCTTTTAACTAGGATAGCTTCTTGATCAGTATAATTTATTTTACTTGTGAACCATTCTTGTGGGCACCCAGGATTTTATTTTTTAATGTTTTCCATGTTTTGCAATACTTGCCACTTTAAATATGTCATATACCAGTTACTGTTTCATTATACAGTATAGCAAAAAATTGCATACACAAGCTTCACATATATATATATACATACGTAGTTCGGTGATATGTTCTATCTGCACAAGGTAAATGCAATTAGATTGTGATATCAATACCTAGGAAGCCATTTGCTTTATGGTAGCAATTAACTTTCAGTTCATTTAAATAAGATCAAAAACTGAGTTATCTTTTCTGAGTTCAAGTGTTTCTGCATAAAAATATTGCCAATTATTATTTTTAGAAATTCTGGAAAATTTTCTGATGCATGAGATGATGAGCAAGCATCTTCCGGGATGAAGTCACTCCTATTAAAATTTGTATCTTTGTTACACATTATAGGCAGATGTTAAAGAACAGTACAGGCTGTTATCTACTGTGAGTAGGTTTTCTATTGTGGATTCTACAAACAGTCTAGTAATTTATTTTTTTTTAAATTTTTTTTTGCTATGTAGATATTTCATCCATAATATTCACCTCCCATTATGAGCTATCAGAAACAACTAACTATGTCTTTGATGTGCCTTTTTCCTCTGTTTTATCCTTATGGAAGAAGCTGGAAGTATGAAAAGCTCGCTAAGTCATAACAACCATCTTATACTTCCACTACCAAATGCAGGATATTCCTTCTCAGGCAAGAGCATCTCCAGCTGTTATTTTTATTATCTAGGCTCCTTTCACTAATACACAAATGGTTAAAACTGTGTTCCTTATCTGACCCCTTTTGCTTACATTATCATATGGAAGGTACCATAAAACTGGTTTAAACACTTGAGTGTATCTACTAGGATTATCCTGTTACAACCCTCTGCCTTCATGGTTACATTAACAGCAACCTAATACCTTACGTAGAGATTATTCCCTCTACTACTGAGATATCCATTAAAATCATGCAATCTGCCTCTTTCCATAGTATCTGTGTACTCCACTGAGTACATGCTCTTTCTCTCTCAGACTGCTGCTAAAATTATTTACAAAGAAAAGAAAGAAATATTGGTATAAGAAGACCTTAAACTTTAGGAAATGTAATTTTCAGGTTGCTGGGAAAAGGAGATAATTCTTACAAAATTGCCCCAAAGGAACAGAGGAAAGGGAGAAACTTGATATATACCAATAATTGCAATTGCATTTTTTCCATCAAAATACATTTTACTGAGTTAATAGAACAAGGAAATAATTAAGTACAAAAAAAACCCCAACAAAAACAAAACAAAAACAAAGAGAGAAAAGGAAGAGAAAATTCATCTCAGTATTCATAATGGAGTAAAAGCACATATAATCACAAAGCAAAACAGCCTCATCATTACAGAATCACATGTAAAAGCACAAAGCAGTTTCAGCTTCATGAAGGTGCACGTAAGTATAGAAACAGGAAATAAGAAAGATTTAGATTTTAGAAAGTAGATACAAAGTATGACCTTTTCTTGGTCTCCTTCCACACAGGAAATAAATTAAAAAAAAAAAAAAAAAAAAGATAAAATAGCAAAAGTAGAATATGTGTTCCTTCAGATATGTAGTGGTACGGACATGCATTAAAAGCCCATGGGAGAAAGGTCCGAGGGGAATTGCTGAAGTAGAAGCCCTGTAACAAATACACAGATTAAAAATTCAGACCGTATGGATAATTTGGTGATTCTAAGCAACTGAACTGTAGCCAACTCTAGCTGTGTCATGTTAAAGGGGGATGCAAAATATCGATGTATCTGTTGAATACCAAAACTGGAATGGTGACACTTCTGAAGAAGAAAAAAATCCATGTTGGTCCTTACCTTCTTCCTCCATACTTGAGTTCTGCATTTCTATTCAGTGCCCATTGCAATCTTCCACAGTTCCACTACACCATGCTCTAATTTTATCTCCCATATCTGTGCCATCCACACAGAGGACAGTTATGGTTGGGATCTCAGACTCAGTGAGCTTAACAACTCTGTGGACCTACTATTTCTTTTTGCATCTGCAAAAGGCAGGGCACAGGGAACAGGGTGGACTGCGTGTGCTAGCAAACACCACTATCACCAGCCTCATGTTCTTTAAGAGCAGAGCAGCTGCCTCAGTTCTGAACTCATTGTGAATCATGATGCCACTCTAAATTCCTTCATTGGCAGGGTAGTTTTTCTTCATCCCCCAACACCAGCTTGCAGTGGTAGGCCACAGTTTCAGTCTAAACAAGTAACCTTTACATTCCTTTTCTTCTGCAAACAATCAACAGAAATCTAAACATGTGCATAACAGAATATAGTAAGAACAGAGCTCTAAATTTAGAAGTCATGCATTTGGGATTTCAAAGCTGCTTCAAGTGCTGTTAGTACTTTTGGCAGCCCAGATTTATGTTAATTACATGAGGGTTGCTGGAGATGTCTCTTAGTGTCTGGACATTTTTGCATGTACTCTGTCTGTCTTGGTTTCCTGAATGCCACAGTCTTCAACCCAATGTCAAATTTTAGTTGCAGTACTGAAATCATAATTCCACAAAAATTCTAAAAGGCCAGAGAGAGTTGTATTTCATAGCTTGGGTTTCTGCAGCAATATGGACTCGGTATTACAAACATGTAACATGTGACTACTGCTGAAGGAAGGAGGCACAGCTGGCAGCTGCATGGATGAGCAAGCACATTGAATGAGGACATTTTTCAAGTACTGGTTGGGGAGAGAGAAAAATATGCAAATAATTTCTTTGGCAGTGTTTATTTATTTATTTTGGAGCTCACCCCATTGTTTATCATCATGATAGTTTTTGACAGATCATGTGTTGTGGTTACTTTGTATTTCAGAGACGGATGTTCTGATATAAGGGATGCTGCCCACCCCACTTATTAATAGCAAGGGGCTGTAAACTTCCATAACTGCACAGTTTATCATATCATATGCTACATTTTGACTGGGAGGAATATTTTCATCCCTGAAAAGGTAGACAATAATAGACAATAACATACCGTAATTTGTGACAGCCAGAATGTCTTTGCCAGGAAATGTAGTGACCAAGCTGGGCAGATAGTTTAGGCTGCTCTATCCAAAATCCACCTGATTATTGAATGCATGTGCTTCAATAAGGATTTGTGAATACCCAAGCAGTGCAGGCATTCCTCTCCTGTACTACATGTGGCAAATGAAGTCCATTCTATTTCTATGCAAATCTTCTCCTTCTTGTCCCAGGTGTTTTGCCTCATTCAGTCATGTAAGGGATCAAGGACAGCTGATCAAAGAGAAAAATCTGCTTCAGTTACAATATCAGCCTTGAAACATCCAAGTCGTGCATCCAACCTTGCATATATTCATGGAAGCTTCTGTTTCCAGGAGAACTTAACAGGAGGAGATGATGCTGGCCTTCCTCACAGTATCATTCCCCTAAGGCCTGTGGTGACAGCAATCACTCCCTAGCTACACAGCAAAATCAACCCCAGAACAAGATGCAGGGTGGCAAAATGACACTGCTATATTACAAGTCCAAACAATGAGAGCATTAGTGTCCAATTAGTACATCTTTGTTAAAAGGAAGCATGAAAACATGATGGAGAACTCTTCTTCGGTTAGACCTGGCTCACATTCTCAATGTTTGTAGAGAAAACTAGATTTTATTGCTGGTACTGGGATGCCAGGACCAGGGTAAGGGTGGGAATTCTTGCAGAAGAAGAGAGAGGAAGAGTGAGAAACGGGGAAAGGACTGAATTAAATAAAGAGCTGAGGGAAGAGCCCTGGAGAGTTGATCTTTTTTTTTTTATTATTATTTGCTTCTGCCTGAAGAAGTGTTATTCTTTGGACAAAGCACTCCTATGGAAGTGGATGCCTTACTTGCACGTGGACCACCAGCCCTCAGCAGTACTGGCTCCCCATGAATGGGGAAAGCAAGCAGCAGGGCCAGGGCTATTTGTTTCCTCCAGGAACTGACTACTTCACCATGCTTACAGCTGACCATGTTACAATGTGGGAAGTTCATATCATATACCATATCATAATTTCATTACAAAGTGCTGTTTTCTACTGATGGCATACCTTCTTTAACCTGGCAAAACTAACTGTCTTAAAATTCTTCTGGCTGCAAAATCTACTCTCTGTGGCTGTCTGTGGCAGCTGATTGAAATATTCTCTTTACTCTTTAAGTACTACTTGGGGTATTGGAAGCAGATCTGAAAGAACTAGTGCTAGTAACCCCAGCAGATGCCTGAAGCACAGCATATTCATAAGCTGAAGTTGCCCTTCCGCCTGTTCATGTGCATACCTGGAAAGGGGCATATTTTCCAGCAGGGGAACTCCCCTCTGCCCTGCCCTTCAGGTCCCATTTCTCTAAGGCAGCTAAGGAAATCACTTCTGAGGAATAATACATTAGCATGTGTTTTTAACCTGGAACAGATCTAAATCTGCTAATAGGCATGTTATGAAACTCATGTGTGTGTAAGCAGTTCTCTGGATGTAATTTGTACAAGCAAAGCCATGTCTTGATTCTTCAGTTATCAGCCTTCAGCTCTTGAGCTATACAGATTTATAGAGGTGGCCAAGGGCACTGAACCCATCGTCCTCCATTCATGCTGCCCCTTGCAGTGAGTACTTCTGCCCTCCTGGTGCCAGAGCTGGGCTGCACCCAATTCTTTGTCTTGTTCCCCTTATGATCAGGCCTCTGTTCACTCTGTGCTTTTTTGTAAGAGAGCTCATTGTCCAGTGATTTCCAAAATATGGTCTGGAGGTTTGTGATAGTAGCAGATGCATTTATTTACATGCAAAACTCTTTATGAAACAGAGGATTAAGGACCAGAACTCTAGCTCCTATTAAAAGTGGACTCCATCTGCCACCCAACAGTCAACTTAATGTTTGGGTTTTTTTTTAATATTTCTCTGCTTTTAAAAAAATTTAGAATGTCTGGGAATTAGCAGTTAAATTAGGTCCCTCTCTGCACATAACTTTATAACTCAGCCTCCCTACACCTGTCTCAGGCTGGCCTTCTCCCATCTTCAGTCTGCAAAAATATGTATAAAGGTCAAAATAACAAATTGCTAGGAGACTGTTGGAAATAGAGCGTTTAAATAGGAAATGGGGTTTTATAATCTGTGTTTGCCCTGCTCCCTGTAAGGGCAGAAGGGTTTATAATGGCAAAAGCAGGAGTCAGTAGAACTGTACCATGTGACTTGTCTTTAAACTGGAGACAAATGGGGTGAAAATAAAAGAGTCATATAGAAATTGCAGTACAGAAATTACATGAGAATTGTATTGCAGCTAAATAAATTGGGCGGCATTGCCACAGCGTGTTTGTTACATTGAATCTCAGCCTGTGGTGCAAAGCAGGGTACCCCTGTAGCTAACTTCTCCTGTCTAGTCGTTGTCAGACCTCACCCAGCTCATACAACAAAGGGCTGAAAAAAAGCATGAGCACTGGCTGCTGGAAGGGGAGATTGAAGTGTTCCCTGGCCAAGTCTTTTCCCTGAACAAAGATGTGAGTGGAGCCAGGGCGTCCTTTAGGTGGTTCTTTTGGTTCTTTTTCACCAGGAATAAATTGTCAGAGATGTTCTGGGACAGCTACAGATGCCGTTTTGGGGCATCCTGACACTGTGCAGTGACAGAAAAAAACCAAGAGGATTGAAGGATCTAGTGGGAAGGGATGCTTCATTTGAAATACCCATGGGAGTGAAAAAACTTCATGGTAATTTTTTTGACACGAAAGACTTGATGTTGACAGGAGAATATTGGTGAACTACATCTCAGATTAGAAGCTGCTGGAGTTGGTATTTCAAGGGATGTGACTAGAATAACCTTTGGAGGGAGATTACAGACAAATGGAATTACAAAGTTTAGCATCAGCAGTCTCTTGCACCTTTACTTCAACTCTTCCTTCCTCTGCTTCTTTGCTATGTAACTCAACACACCATTCTATACTTCATCCACCATTCTGTATCGTGCCAAAGGTTGTCACATCTTTTTAGGTAGCAATTACAACAAAGGATACTGAGTTTGATAAAGCCTAATGAAGTCCAGTTTGTGCCTCAGGCTATTTGAACAACATACTGAACTATCTTCCCTGAAAAAAACCCACCATTTATAATTTGTTAGGTGTGTTCCTGTGCAGCTGTATTCAACATGAATGAGGGATATCTCAAATATCCTCTTGAAGAAAAACCAAATACTGAATAAATTTACCCCTAAAAGGAATTTTTATATAATTATTATGTGTTCAATTATTTTAAAATAAATAATAGAATCCAAGAAAAGACTTTTAATTATAAATTAATGTATTAATTGTTTTATCATACAATAATGCTCACAGTAAAACCATTGAGAGCATCTAAGTAACCTAAAGGCACACATGATGAGATGCATTCATGGGTCCCATAACCTTCTTGGATAAGCTCTACTAATAATCTTCTCATAAAGTAATAGACTTTTTTCTTTCTAGAGATATGGAAAGAAAAAAATAAGAAGAAAATAAAGGAGAGGGAAGTAAATTTGTACAGAAACAAATATGAATGTTTCAGTTGTCATTCAGAAGCTACTAACTTTAAAGCATAGTATATCATCTTGATTTTCAAGGATATTTTGCAGTCCTAGAATGTAGGGAGCTATGTTTTGATCTGTTGTCTGTCAGTTTTAATGTTTCAATGTCCAGCCACAGAAAAACATGATTTTTTTCTCATTATATGACCTATATTAATATCACTGGGTTTGCTTTTACAATGTCGGGTTGTTTTTTTTCCTTACACCTCTGTTAAATGATACTTGATTTTAGTCTTGATGGTTTACTCAAAATATTAAGAGGAATTCTCTAGTTTGACTCAATGAGAGATTATGTTGACAGAGATCAGCATTAGATGCCACAAGTCTCAAAAATTCCAGCTCAGCTGTTGCCCTAGCAGATATAGAAAAAGCTGTAAATTTACGTCTAGCCCTTCCGGCTGAACTGTTATTAAAAAAATGAATGCCGAAAATATGTGGCAGGCTTAGTATCACAAAACATTTTCATGTGGGTGTTACTGGGTGCTTTGGTGTCATTTATGCATTCACTTCTAGTTGAAATTTCTTGCTAATGGCATCACTCCTGAAGATGATTTTTCACAAGATTATGTAAAGCTTGAGGAAAGATGTTCAGATCTATATGTTTTAGACGTCAGAGAAAAATACTTTCCCACCTTTTTTTTTTTTGTCAACAAATATGCATATGATATATATGGGGTTGGAATGTTCCTTTTCTTATGGAAATAGATCACTGAAGTCTAATACAGAGTTTTTTCTAGATAAGCTTTTTGATTTTGCCACACTAAAAGTGCTTAGAAATCTTGTACTGACCCTGCACACATTATTTTGTTAAGGCCTGTCACTTCTATCTTTCAGGGTTCTGCAGGCATACATTTGTAGCTACGCCTACAGTTGGGGAAAACTAGCAAAGGTTGAGATTCTTCTCAATGCAAACATGTAACATCATCATTCTCATAATCTCTGTGGTACTGAATATAAAACCAAAGTGACGAATGACCTGAGTTCAGTTCATCTATTGATCTGTCTTAGTGAGTTCAAGTTTTCTTTAGTGGAACTTTGTATTCTCCCCAAAAATAAATAATGTTCCCCTATATGTCAGGTGACTAAAAGTCATTTAGTTGGAGAAAACTAGCAAAAGTTGAGATTATTCTCAGTGTTCAGGGTCATGTTTATCTCCTTATGTGATGCTTGGTCTTTTCCAAGCTACTGCTTTGCTATCAGGGAAATTTTATCTATTTGCTCCTTTACATTTACATTTTAACATAACCATTTACACTTTATATTTGACCATATGTAAATGGGGGATTGCTCATGCCTGGTTTACCAAGGAAGCTATATTGCCTTCTCATCTACAGCCATACACATGCTGTTGAGTAGTACTTTTTATGAAAGTATTTTCCCAGTCCACAACAGTACATGACACAAGAATTTCCTACGTACTGTCCTGACAGGTAACTGCCATTGATGGATTTTTCTTCCGTGAAATTGTTTTGGTCTATTTTTATTTATTTATTAATCCAAACACATAGAGTTTGCCATTCACTGTTGCATTAAGGGTTATCCCACCTTGACCAACAAATCTTTCAGTGCCATCTTTTTATATTTATCTTTGCTATTCTAAATACCTTAGTGTCATACTGAACTTACTGCTTAAATATTCATTCCTTTTCAGATGATTGATTAGCACAGATCCTGTTGAAACTCCTTGGGTGATTTCCCTTTTTTATGAACATTGACCATTTACCATCTGTTAAAAAATTGTTTATCCATTTCAGCACCTTCCATTAAAAAGACTTTGAAAATGTTTTTTTCTGAACTTTTGGATATTTGAGAAGACTAGGTCAAGTAAATCTTTTTCCACATAGGCTTTCTCTCCTTCAAGAGTTCTATAGGTTTGTGAGGCATGACTACCCTTCACAAAAAATTATTCCCCCCTCCCTCCCCCAATATTTCATGTTTATCTACATGCCTATTAATCAGAGACCCATCTTCTTTATAGATTACACTTTCCCTATCCTTTATCAATCATTGATTGTATCAGTAGTAATTATTTTCAGATTATTGATAGAATAAGTAAGAAGGGACAAGAACTGATTAATAAGATTTTATGTTTCATATTTTTACTGAATAGTTAGAAAGATTTTTCATTCATTTAATGAATATTACCCAGACTTCAGTATTAGTTTGATTTCTTTATTAGAATATATGATAACTGGTGAACTACAATAAAACCTCTCTCTGTACTGCTTTAAAATATATATATTTTTAATTATTTTTAAATTTAATTTTTGTAAAAGACATATTATGGAAAAATGTAAAAAGCAAATTTCTGTATGTCCATGTTTAGTAGGATCAGTAATATTACTCTTCTTAATTCTTTTTTAATCACATGTCATGCTGGGTGCTTGATTAATCTGTGGTCAGTGTCAGGTTAGAAGGCCTGTAATTGCTATGATCTTCCTGTTTATTTTTCTAAAACATGGACAGAATAATAGCTTTATTCTATTTTGGGGGACTTTCCTGAATTTCTAGAGTTACTAAAAACCAGCCTTAATAATATGAAGAGTTCTTTGGTTAGTTCTTTTAAAAGACTGCATATATTCTGGAATTGATGATTTAAGAAAGACTAGCTTTAACAGATGCTGAGTAATATTCAGGTAATAAATTTTCCAGCAGAAAATGTTTTATCATCATAGCACTCTATATAATGTCATTTTCTCCCAAACATAGAAGTTTTTCCTTCTTCTGTTTATTCTTGGCAATTCTACCATTTCCACTTTTCAGGATTTTTTTCCCCTCATATTCAAAATGTGTAATTGGTGATCAGGTAAGAGCACAATGGGACTGTGCTTTAATTTAAATAATCCATCAGGTGCAATGACTCCCATCAGGTTTTTCACTTATGTCTAGTGACAAAGTACAGAAGAGGGAAGCTAACATTTCCATCTCCTGAAAGACTCATGTGGACATGATTTTGGATATTCAGGGAAAAATGACATGGAGGGATCAAAAATAAAATTGCTGAGGAAGGGAGGTGATGGGGATTCCTGCTTCTGGAATGAATCAAGGTAGCATAACAAAGAAACACCTTGTCTGTTAGGAAAATCACCTCAAATGCTGGAAATGGTTCTGTGACGAGAACTGGAGATTGCAAGTGAACAAAAGACATCTTAATGCTGTTCTGGAATATTCTTTGTGTCTTTGTGCTACGGTTCCTGGAAGAGACTTAGGTGCCTAAACACAAAGTCCAGAGAATATATGGAAACCCTATATAGAGATGTCAGATATGATGGGAGAACCGTGAAAGATCCATATACTTCTGGAGCAGCAGCTGATGACCAGGCAGGATGATGGCAATCATCCAAAATAGGCAGTGTTTAGACACATTTACATGGCTGTATTTTTGCCAGGCTAGGAAGATGACTTAAATTAATGGTGTCAATGACATTCATTAATTGTCTTTTTCTCATCTTTTAGATTTGTACTTAACATCCCAAGCTCTCTTAACTTAGAAGAGTAGACAAAAATTAAAAAGCATCTTAAATATGTGAAATATTTGGAAACTTTTCATCCTAAATGCTATTTATAAAATAAGTCACTAAAATGTCAAAACACATGTTGATCAAAGACTCATAGAAAAGAATAGTAGACTCTGTGATATGGAGTAAATAATTTCATATGCTTGCAGACCCATTGACCTACTTGCAAACTCTGACTAGTTATATTTGCTACTTCTGCAGAAGCCTTTTTGCTGCTTATGGATGAAAGAGTTCAGTCCATAACAAATACTATTTTAGTTTATGGAAAAGAATCTGAAGTAAAGAAACACTGAGTAACTTTCTAGAGGTAGTAGTTACTGCCTCTAGAGGCAGAGAATTTGCTGTCATCTTGTTGAAAGTTTACTAGCCACATACTGCTATCTTGCTGCAAAACTGGCTGTCAGTAAAAGGAGAAAATGAATGCAGCAATTTTTTTGTTAGGTGGGCACACAGTATGAAATGTGGTTTATTAATAGGCTTTATTTTACTAGGTGAAAGTCTGGATCATCTAATGGCACTTGGAGAAGTAATTTACAGACCTTTTACAAACTTATCAAAATGATCTTTTTCTAGCCATGCCTTTCAGAAGAGTTGTCAAAAAAACCCCAAACACAAACCCCCAAAACAGTCAAGTGAAGCAAAGAGAGAGGGTTTAATTAAATAAGCATCCTGCCAGCCATGAATCTAATTCCTTTATTTCTTCACTTGTCTGTTCACCATGACCACCAAGGCAACAATTTGTTCAAGAAATAGAGGTTCTGGCAGACCTAACAGAAGATCAAGACTCAGAATCTGTCATTTCTTCAGAACAATGTGCAGTGTGTGTAATATAAAGTGAAGTTCCTAGTTCACATAAAATTCTATGAGCATAAGTCTAAGCATCGTCTTTCAGTAAAAACACCTTATTTGAGCATTACATTAAAAGTCATTGAGTAAATCTTTTTAGCTGAAAGTTCGGCTTAAAAAAAAAAAAAAAAAGTAAATAGCAAGAACATCACCAAAACAGGAGAAAAAAGCAGCTATCCTGCTAAGACATAATTTATTTCATATTAAATTTTTCTGATAATCTAAGGTACTTTATAGATTCAACAGATTTAACTGAACAGTCACACTCTCCTCTCACAGATTTACATAATAAATCCCCTAATGTTTAAAAATCAGGAAAAATAATTTAGCAAAAGAGAAGCATTTCCTTAAAAAAATTATTTCCCCACTCATTTAATGAAAATGTTATATGGCTTGTAAAAAATTGACCAAGTTGTTGATAGAAGTAATGGCTTGTAAAAAATTGACCAAGTTGTTGATAGAAGTAAAGAATATTTGAACTGGTCACTCTAAATGTGAACTCTCATTACTTGCATTTGTGTGAATGTGTCAAATTCTACTACTTCAAAAATTAACCCAGGTATCCATTTAGTTCAGCAGTCTGTCTCTGCAAGTAGTAGAGATATTTCAGAAGAAGGTATATAAAATTCTGCACTGTTCTATAGAATTTGTCCATATGACCAACTCACTAGAAGCTTATCTATGATCTTAAGTGGATAGCTTTTATAAATAAAAGTAGTATGGGTTTTTTT
>WUAM01000431.1:87464711-87509805 GCA_024336885.1 Actenoides hombroni | reverse complement strand
AATTATTAAACCTTTCCCCCCCATAAAAGGGTGGGGGTCGCCCCCGGCCGCCCCCCCACTGCGTTTCCTTTATTCCTCCTATAAAACTTAGGTGGGTTCCAGGGTTTGGGGGTTTTTTTGGTGGGTTTTTTTTGTGGTTTTTTTTGTTTGGGTTTTTTTGTGTTTTTTTTCTTTTTTTTTTAGTAGTATTATTATTATTATTTAATTTATTGTCTTCTTAAAAAAAATATGAAACCTATACATTTAAAGATCTTGGCCTTGGTATCTGGTACTGATGAGTTTCAAATGCTAACAACATGATGTCTTCATTGCAGACTGTGCCTAATTAGTAAAAAAATAAAAATTCAGTGATGTTTAACTCCAAAACAGTAAAAATATTAATGTATGTTTAAGTAATATGTCTAAGATATATGCTAATTGAAGAAATATAATCCAATGGGGTTGTCAGGCATATTGGAAACTGTAACTTCTTACATATTTAGAACTTTTTTTACCACAGTTATGACACACCTTCTGAAGGATTTGTGACCATTAGCAAGTGCACAATGCCATATGTCCTTATGCACATGGCTCTGATTGAAAAAAGGAAATAAGAAAAGTCTGAGGGACACAGATTCTGAAATGAAACAGGCAATTCTCTCAGGATGTCCATCCACATTTTTCACAACCGAAACATTTGTACAGTTCAGAAGATTTCACACTAGTATCTGGACTTGTAAACTGAGACTTCAAGGTTTTGGAAATTTAGCCATCTTTACTCAGTAAGCTTCAATCAAGACATTTTTAATACTGACTTCATGTTTCACTTGAATAGGAAAGACATATGGTATTCTTCTCACATGGCCATTCAAGCCACCTGTCCACCAAAATAGGACATACACAGGTAGAATTCCCACAAACCCCAGAATGAAATATTTTTCCTTAGTATTTAGAACTTGTTTTAAAAATGTTGTGTTCTGCTCTGCAGAAACAAGACCCTCCTACAATGTGATACTTTGGCATAAGTACTGACCTTGGTCCTGGAGGTGTACATAAACAATATCTCCACTGTGTCAGGATTTTTATGCCTAATAGTTTTTAAGAAATCTTACTGAAATAGCACCCTTTTATATTTAATGCATTGAGAGAATATTAAGATACAGATACTACCTAGTCTCTTTGGAAAGCACTCAAAACTGCAGACTTCTAAAACAAGCTGGCTTTCCTAGTTACCATAGTGTTTATCTCATTCGAATAACAAAGCTTGAAATCCTTTAATAATACCAAAAAAAAAAAAAAAAAAAAGGAAAGAAAAGAAAAAAAAGAACCTCTGATAAAAGGATTTTGAGTCTCCTATAATAGTACAATTCAAACCAAATTGTTTTAATTCAAATTTTTAGAATGCAGTAACACATTTCAAAACTATAATGTGTTTGTAGATAACCCAATTTCTTTGTGTATAGAAATCTCAAAAGAGAGATGTGAGTTTGTTACTTAGTTTTGATCATTCATTTTGTATAAGTAATGACTATAACCTGAAATACTGTGTGATGGGTTTTTTTTTTAAATTTCAGTAGAATATCCTCTATTCCATGTTTAGCCCATGAAAAGACAGACTTTTTTTTGAAACAAATAAAGTAGCTGCAACTCCTCTAGAAAGGCTTACAGTAAATGGATTTGATTTAGGTACAATACAGTCCCAGCAGCCTGGACCTACAGCTGACTGGGTACTTTACTCCCCATGCTTTGATGAAGTTTAAACAGGGCAATAAGATGTCTCTGGAATAGCATCTCTGAGGATGATCCTTTGTAACGGGGAGAACCCTGTCCCTACTCCATGTCCTGTCATGCAGGAGATTTCATATGGGTCTCGCACGGGAGAAATCTGCTGCAAATGCCTTTCCAGCCTTTTGGTTTTCAAAGGTGAAACTGACAGCTTGTCCTACTTTACCTCTCTTTAAAGCCCTACAGGTTTAGACAGAATATTTTGAAAAGCTTCATTTTGTCCCAGAGTCAAACAGAAGAAAACAATAACAGGGGGGATTTTTCTTATTTTTTCTTGGGGATGTAGTTTTTTCTTCCTTACCAAAATTTACAGATGCACTCATCACCTGTGTAGAGCAGGTGAGCCTGGGAGAGACAAGGATGCATGTAAGCCTGGATGGTCTGTTAAATAAAAAGAAAAGTTTGGGATACAGGCTAAGTCCTTTGTCAGATTATAATTAACAGTAGAAGACAGGAGGAAGTACATATCTCAGTATTGGATCATCTATCTGGAGGCGGCCTTTTTCCAAAGCATAGCATATCCTAGTGCAAGTGTCATGGTGTCCGTCTCATAGGCTTTGTCTCACAGCTGGGAATAGGCAGTGGCCTAAGAGGAGGAGAGAGGGAAAACTGCCTGTCACTCCTCAAAAGGTAGACCAAAAAATGCCAAAGATGGCATATGTGGTCATCCTGCCCTAAAGAAACCTACCGTAAAGTTGTCCTGGTCCTAAATACACCTTGAAGGCTGAATCACTCCCAGGCACAAGTCCTTAAACACTGTGGTAATGGATGAGTGAAATTTCTTGCCAGGTCTCTTGCATCCTACTTGAAGTCTGACTGAATGGAGAAAAACAATGTGAAGTAGAAGGGGAGGGTGGAGGGGGAAATTGTTTCCCTACAGCCCAAAGCTATGATGTGCAGCAGTTATGCCACTGTAACCAACCACTACAGACCTCCTCAGCATAGCGGCTCTACATGATGCAGAGACTTAATAATAGTCATACTCTCAACATGCTCCTCCCAGCTTCCTCTTTACACCCTTTTGGAAAGAGACAGAAATTGTGCAATAAAATTCAAGGACACATGGAATTAGAGGCTGTCTGCAATTTGCCCCATGGCACCCTTTTGGCCTTTGCATCCTTATGCCATGAGATTTAGTATTTGGCATAAAAAGATTTAAGGTTTGGGGGGGTTTACTTGAACTTGTTCAACAGACATTTTTAAAGCTTCAGGCAGTAAATACAGACTCATTTAGGTTGTTTATATGCCTGAAGTTTGAGAAAGAACTGTATCAACTGAAAAAAATACATTACAAACATTATTAAAATATGTATTTACATAAAGAGCAAGTTTGTTCCTGTTTGGGTGCTTTGTTTCCTGCACATGGAAAAGACCACATTAAAATAAACAAATGTGTATTTTAGTTAAATGATCACACTCAGAAATGTAGAAGAATAATTTGACAGCTAGGATACCCCCTTCAAGCCTGCTGGTAGCATTGCTCCTGGCTGCTTACTCCATCTTCTTCCACACTCTGCCTCTAGTAGAAGGAATTGTAGATTCCAGACATGACTATCATATACCTTTTTTTTTCCTTAATTTTTCTCTAATGATTGCAATAGGCTGAACACACAGTCTTGCATGAATAACTGAATTGCTACTCAAAGCATATCAGAGGATAAAGAGGCAACTTCTATACAGTTAAGCTTCTAAATGAAAATTAAAATATCATTATTGCATTTTCTGTGGAGAAATAAATGCCTCAGAACTAATAATTTGTGATTTTCCACCTATTCCTGCATGAGGCTGTCTCACATCTCTGAACAGTATTAAGATGGAATGGAATCGTAAGTGGATAAACGTGCTGGTGGGACATTTTCTGTGAAGCCAGGTTTATTTAGGAGCCTCCTCTTTTTCAAACCACCATTTCCTACTTCTGTTTACCTTCTCGACACATTACAGGACTGCATAAAGTTCAGCTGGTGCATTTGTATGTACAACAGAGATAATTACATAGGTCTTAGTCCTGCACTTCAGCCTATCTGGATAGTTTGCACAGGAACAACTATGTCAATTGATACTGTCAGGTGAGTACTTATTGTGGGACTGCAACTCTTTGTACCAAATAAGACATCTTTAGTTCATCTGGAACATGAAGAAATCATCTTTGCAGCCTAAAATTTATTCTTAGCATTCCTATATAGGAAGTAGCTTTATAGCTACACTTGCTATTCTATCAGCCTTAACAGAATTATTCAGATTCCTGACATTGCTTTGATGAGACTTACACAATCAAGATCTAGAGAAAATTATTAAAATAAATAAGTTATCATGTAGCTCCACCATTCAGTCACATATGTAATTTTTCCAATAAAAAAGACAAATTTTCCACAACAGAGGATCATCCAAGGAGCTTCACCATTGGTCAAAGAAGCTTTCTCAACTGAAAACAGTGCTTTCTTATCTGAGATGAGAACCCATCATCAAGACTCTCACATTTACACTGGATGAGGTTCAGCTTGGTGCATCAGGGGAATTCAAGAATGGACCACAGTGGCAAACTACAGCAAAGGGACACTCTGTGAGTACCTTGCACTACAGTACCCTCCTGGGCTGGAACCAGAAGGCAGCATTACTAGGTAGTCATCTTCATCCTTGTGGACTGACAAAAATATCACAGATCACTGGAAATTAGCATCCTGTTCTTAATCTAGGTGTATCAGTGAACAGATAAATGCTCTGACTGCTCATCACTACTCTCTGCTGGAGTTATCCCTTCAGTACTTGGACATCAGAACAATCACATTCAGTGCTGAGTTACTGGAAGACCGGTTTCTCAGATATTCCTCAGCTGCTTCAAGCAGATTCAGACAGGTTATGGCACAGGATCATATTCACTGTTTAGATAATATGTCTGATTTTCCTTGAGATTAATTGGGGAACATCCACATGATTTACTCCATCATTTGACTGTCAATGTTGGTAACTTCCCAGTGGAATATATAGCTGTGGATTGTAATGGTTTCCATTCCTACAGCTGAATGTAGAAGGCATAAAACGAAATCAAAGATTAATTTTGAGGCTATGAGTAGCAACTGAAGAGTGACCAAAGCATGCATCTCCATACTGCGTAATGGAGAATGGCAGAGAGGATCTCAACGTAGCACTTACAGAACTGGTACATGTACAACATACAGTGAGTTATGAGTGATAACTCAAATTTGAGGCTTAGTGTTTGCACAGGAACCATTTCAAAACTCAAAATGGAACCACTGAAAATAAATGAAAGCTTTTTATGCCATCATCTTTCAGAACTAGTTAAAAAAATAATAAAGCTGTCAGTTTTCCCAAGAAAGTACATTTGTACATTCAAGTGTACATTTTGTATGCACAGATACTATATTTTCAAATGCAGCATCTGCTTTTGGAGCAACACAGAAAGTGATAAAATCATAACAATAACAAGATAGAAAGAAAAACCTATGTTTGTACTTTCACCTCAACACTACACGTGTATTTATTTTGTTTTTTAAATTATTATTATTTTTTAATTGCATTAAATATATAGTGCAGCTTTTATTTATTGACCAGAAACATATTTTAATTAAATGATATTAGTAAAAGCAGAGGAACTCCACAAGTAAAGAATAGCATTCTTTGATATTAAATGAATGCATTAGATTTGCTGCTTTTCTACTACAGTCTAAGTAGAGTATGTTTGATCACTAATAAAATACAATAACCATTCTGCTCATGAGATTAGCCTGAGAAATCACTTGCTGTTATGGGCTGAGTTATTCTGTTAATCCATACTCATGGGATTAACAGCAATTATATCCTTTGGGAAATCATGCGGCTTTCTAAATATATTTCTAGTTTTCTTCAGAAGTACTGGTAGGAAAACAAGAAGTGAATGGAATATGCAGAGTGATTTCCCATGGTCTTTGAAAAGCAATTCTTCTAATTGTATTACATTTACATAACTCCTAGGCCTTTTGCTTAAAAAGTGGGCTTCCTTTAATCCATCTGTCATACTTTATTTCACTACAGGATTGAAATCACAACATGCTTCAGAGAGTTAATCATTAAAGACTATGAATTGTAGTTTTATGCACAAAAGGGCATAGGTACTGGCACAAATACACATTATATCAACTTATCACACTATCTGCTACACATTTAAACGCCTTTGATCTTATCTAATAATAGATATATTGCTGAAATAATCACCATTTAAATATATTAGGTTGTTTGACATAGGTACTACACACAAGTAAAATCAATAATGATTATACAATCACTAGATACAATGTAAACTGCATACCGCAAATGTCTTTACAGGGTTAGATAACATCACAGAAATCCTAATGAAAGTCAATAGCCATTAGTTTTTAGAAGCAGCACTTGAACTTTTGGGATCTTTTACAGCAACCAGTCCAACCTTAGGTGCAAGATTTTAAAACAAATGAAGATCAAAGAAAGAATGACAAGTAGATTTAACAAATACGTCTCTTGGACAGGTCAATATTTGCTGCGCTTTTGAAAAAATAGTAAATATATATATTCATCTTCTGTAGTAAGTGGAATCTGTGCTACCAAGATTATCCAGAACCTTCAAGTGAAAGTACTATTTTAATGTCTTTTTGTGATGATAGCTGAGCTAATAACCACCACCTGTTAGCTCTCACAAATTGAAGTCAGTGTGCCTACATAAGAGGTATGGGTTACTACATGGAATTCTTTAGTAAAGATTTTTTCTACAATCTTATGTAGCATAACCAAACAAATGACAACAAAGTCTACACATGCTATTAAATGTGTGTCCAAAATGAGAATGTGGTTTGTGAATAATATTTTCTTCAGTTCAGCCCCTCTGAAAGTGATGCTCTAATATTCACTTTATACTTTCTGAAGTTACATTCCTGTATAATTTCAGTCTGTGCTTGTTTGGCAGGATTTAATATTGAATAGAAAGAATAAAAGTTGATTTGGCAGGTATAAAAATTAATCCATTTGTAGAGAAACTGTAATGGTCATTAGACAGATATACAAGGTTTTATCAGAAGTTGACAATTAAAACACTTTCATATGTTTCGGCATAGCATGAACACAATTACTTACAGCAAAAGGTACAGCATTTAGCTTTAATCAAAGATGAGTGCAGTTTTATCTCTACACAAAATCAATTGGTAGTTCTTGGTACTTTCCAGATGTAAAAAGAAGTGCCAAATATAATTACACTGACATAAAGGTCCTGATGCTGTTCTTACCAATAAGATAAGCAGGCCTTGAAAATAGTTGCAGAGCTGTAAAACAATTTTGTCTCAATTAACTGCTATTTTAGGCAACATCCAGAAAGCAATATAGTATATATTTTACATCTCCATGGCTCTGAGTCAGACAATTTTCAAATCTCAATTTATAAGTAAACACCAAAGAGGATAAAAAAAAAAGTTTCTCAAAAATATAATCCACTCATTTCTGTCTTCTTATAAAATCAAAAGATTTTGGAGGTACAGAACCAACAGTTTATAACCCTTATCTTCTATCCACTCTAACACGGCTGTCAAATTTACTGTTTAAGCTTTTCTTTGTAATCACACTATTACGCACTTCATCACCTTCCCCACCCCCATCATTCGATCTAATGGTTTTAAAGGGAAAGGAAATTACTTGTCTTCACTGCCAGCACTTGACACTTTTATGGGTCATTTGTAATGAAGCTATTCTTTGGTTTTAATGGAGACCTTGATTTGGACCAGTGTGAATAATTGTCAAAAGGTGATTAATTAAATAATCACCACCACCCTGTAAAATGGATCAACATATTACATTACACTGATCCAAAAGTTATTTTATTCCTGCATTAGACTTCAAATTCTATGCATTTAAACAAGCCTTAAACTGGGCCATATAATTTACTACACATTAATTATACATATCATGTGGCTAAAGTAAGGAAAAGTGTTTTACACCCTTTTTTAACTCTGTAAAATATTCTGTCAAGGCTTAAAACAATAAAAGATCCTTTTTGGGGATAATATTCCTGAGTGATGATACACACACACACACATATTTATATAAAGTAAATATTATTATCTTCATAAAGTTAACATTTAAAAAGATCTTTATGTTTTAGAAACAGTTTTAGGAGAAGCATATTTTAAAAAACCCCACAGAACTCCACATTTAGATACATCTGAACAAAAGACAAGCATATGGTTAATAGCCTTTACAGAAGATGGATAGATATGTACTATTAAATCCTGAAATATTATTCTTTAGTTTAGACAGTCCTGTGCAGATTCATACACTGCTAACTCTTCCAAGTAATAAACTTAGAGCCACAGCTTTTGTCATACCTTATTGTCTTCAGTTTCCTTTAGACAGCTGAAATACTATTAACAGTGTTATTTATAATTTGCTCACGATGTATATAAATGAAATGCCAGGATTTTGTATCACAGTTTTTGAGACTAAATAAGATAATGCAGCATTTGTTTGCTGAACCTTTCCAGAAGAAATTAAGCTTAAAAGTATTGCTGTTTAAGGTAAAAAAAATGCACCAAGCAAACTGCATGCATAAATAGTCATTGTGGGAAAATGAAGAGAGAGAATTTTTTTTTTTCTAACACATTTCTGCACTTGTTCCAGTGTCTACAAATACTTCAATAGACTGACAACAGAGTCACATTTCAGACAAACGTTAAATAGCACCAACATGTTAAATGATGATAGAAAAGGCAATACTTCACAGAAATATGTAGGTGTCTGTTGTACACAAAAGGCAAATAGCAGTTTTGAACTGTGAAGACTATTTAAAGGTTTAGTGTACACCTTGGATTCCTGCTGCCTACATAAGTACAGAGACCTAAATCCACTGCATACTGGGACTAACTGATCAAAGCAGTAGTTAAATCTATCCATGGAAAATCTAAGTACTCTTTGGAGGCAACTCTTTGAATGCAGATTAGTGATTTCATTGAAGTAGTCAATCAACCGGTCTTTTCTGGTTGTTAAAATGTCACTGAGTGAACACAGTAGATAAAAAAAAGATGAGCAAAAAATAATATTTCAACTTGAACAAACTTGCTATTTGTAGACTGGATCACATGAATCTGCTTCAGTCAAGATCATTTCAGAGGCAGCTACAGGAATGAATCCCACAAAGGGACTAAGTTTAATCATCCAATCCCAGACTGTATTGATTTTGGAACTACTTGCAATGACTATATAAATAAGCCATTTCTTTGCAACTGTATCTGGAGTCGGTCATGAACCCAAAACCTTCACAACCTGGTCCAAAGTGAATTATGCCCTGCAGAAATAAATTAATAAAACTAACACAGCTAGGCTTCTCTACCAACTTATTTTCACGTTTCAAGAGCTTAAAAATATAAAATCAATAATCATTTAGTCATAAGGGTAAATGAAGCGACATAACATCAAAGTATACCCTTTAGCCATTCAAGTCATTCTAGGTAATTTATCTCATCAAAAGGCACTGGTAATAATCCTTTCCACTCTGAGACAAGCCGCCACACAGCTGCTGTATTATCCTAGAGTAAACAAGTTTGGAGAAAATATTAAAAATCAATATCTGTTTCCTTCTATCAGACCAGATGGCATCCATCATAAATCTGCCTTTGTAAAGAGTTCTTTAGGTTTAGCAGCTAGAGTGTGAAAGACAACTGAATTAACAATATAAAACTCAGGCCAGTTTAATAGGAATTGACAGCTGGATTTCCTTAAACTTACAATATTGAGACAACTGAGCAATTTGCTAAAATTAAACAGACATGGGAAACAATCCATTACATTAAAGTGCTATCTAAAGGAAGCTTTGACTAATCTTAGACACTCAGAATAATAACATTAACTTCACAGAATCCATAACAGCGCAAACATGAAAGACACCCAATTGTCATTTTTTGCATTCCTGTGGTTCTTATGCCACAAAACACAGCAATCACCTCTCCTTTGAGGGTCTGCCACAGAGTCCTATTGCTGTCAGGCAGTACTTATAGAAAGTTTTGAATAAAGGAACCCGATTACAACATCCTGAACACAATAGTTGCAATTTTCAAACAGATTTTGTAACAGCTGTTTAAATCACTGTTGTATTGAAAATCAAACCTGCAAGTTCATCTTGGTCCTTTATATACAGCTTGAAAGGTGAAAGCTTGTAGACTACTGATTGCTCCACCAAGCAGGCAATATCTCTCTTCATCCTTCAGCACAAACTAGGCTCTCGAAGTGAAAAAGACTGCCATAAAGACTGTCATATTTAATGTTTTATATCCTGCCATGGGATCTTTTCCTAACTATTGTAGAAATGAGTTATCAGGTATCCTTTTGTAAACCTGTGGAATGGGGTACGTCCTGCTGGAAAGGGCTCTTAAACGCTTCTCGTTCAGACTGCACCAGCTCCCTTCTACTGACATGTGGACTAATCTACTCACTAACCCTCTTTCATCCTCCCCTGCTGTTTTCACTTAAACAATCTTCCGTTCCTTGGGTGCATCCAGAATGTGGGACTTCCAACCCTAGACTTCAAATGTGAAAGACCCAAGAAAAATGTACCCTGTCAGTGTTCAAGGTGACATCACTGCATGTGGCTTTTGCATGCATTTGAGAATCTATCTTCAAACAGAAACATTGCTGCAAGCTTACTCACAGTGTGGCTAATCACCCCGCCATGACACAGTTTGATGCCAACTCAATTTCAAGGTTTGAAGCCAAAGGAATCTTGGTTTCTTCTGGTTCACACATGACACATGCATTTATGTGCTCAAGGGGCTTCAATTAGTCACTGACTATAGTATAACTTACTTGTGACATTATATTTCAAATTTCATCAGAAACATATGCCTCTTAATCAATCCATCACTTGTTTTCAATCATCTGTATTTTTCTGAAGTAGACACATATTCATTTCTCTGTGTTGGAGAATGACTCAGACTTCACTACAATACTCTTCCTTACACCTCTATAGCCCCAGAATGTAATAAATAACAGTCTTGACAAATCTGTGGCAATGAGAAGATAAATTATTTGCTGAACTTTCTGTAGTTCCATATTTGGCATTAGCTAATAAGATAATTTGCGTATTTTCAGTTCAGTTACACAAAATTATAAATATAGATGATAATACAGCATATCTTCTCTCAAGAAAACTCAAGAAAAGGCATAACCTGTGCAACTCTTTTCAGTCTTAAGGGGAATAAATAGGTGAATACTTGGTTTGCTGTGGGAAGGTCTTGCAAATGGAAAACTGGCAGGTGCCTGTAAAATTATCAGTCTCTATTTCATAAGAAATGGGAAAAGCTGCTAGAATAGATACTGGTTTCCTCCTCTGCTTCTGGCAGTACTTCCTAGATGCTGTTTCTTCTCTCAGGTACTGCAGATGAAATGAACAGAATGATCATTCTTCTGGTTGCCTAGTGGAACCACTGGCTCTCCTAGAGTAGCTTTGTTAGGGCTGTGGTAAATTCTTTTTTTCAAGTCAAAAGTGTGAACTTTTCCAAATCTAAAACCTAGGACACTTAGGTGTCACACAAAGGACCACCCCATAAAAATGCCAATGGTCCCATCTGCTATGAAATTGGCTGGCTGGCAGAAGGAGCAACTGTCACCCATCCTTTACTCTCAGCTGTGTGTGCCATGGTTTAACTTATTTGCAGGAGCCCATGGCAGGCTATCAAATAAGCAAGAATCATTCCAGAGGTATGAGACTTGGAGGGCTTCCAGCTCTTGATATTCTTCTCCTACTCCCATGCTAGCTTCTCTCCTTCTCACAAAGATTCCCTCTTCCCTCTGCTCTCTGATCCTGTTATTGGGTTCACAGCGCAAGTGACTTTGTAGTGAAATTTGCTAGCATAATAAGTTTCAGTTAGTAGTTGAGCTGGAGGCAAAGAGAGTCTTGTGACATGATAATATTTTCCTGTGAAATTGCACCTACAAAGAGAGCTGAGACAGAGAAGCTCAAAGCTGTGGGAGGTGGGAATAAGCTTGAAGAAGCACCCGAAAAAAACAAAAGAAAAAAATGTGGTCCTCTGAAAAAGCATGAGATTGGCAAGATGAGTGAGACATTTAGCACAGATCTAGATATGTTTCTGGGAATAGGGTCTGGATATCAGATGACTGGAAAGGTATTTACTCTACAGTATCTAGCAGACTTAGGGCAGTGTTTCTTATGCATTTCCAGTCTCCTCTTTTCAAATTAGTATCAGTATTCTCATTCACATAAAAGGATACAGAAGGAAGGACTGATTGTGCCAAAAAAGTCATTAGATTTAAGTTATTTTCCCTTCCCGCAGATCTTCCATGAGATAAGATGGTTACATTGAAGGTAATTATATAATGTATGATAATTTAAATAATAAAGATGGTGAGACAAACATGCTGGTTATTTCCCCCTAAAAAATATAATCATTATAACATACTATATTATGTCAATGCTAAAGGCAACAGAGTTGGTTTTTTATTAAGCAGAGTTCTATAATTAGTCTGCCTATTTTATTTTCTCCAAATAATGTTATTATTGATGTTATCATTCCTCTGAACTTCATGGTAGACAAATAAAGGTAATTATTTCAATAAGCACCGTCAGTATTAAACACTTTATTAGGTGAAGTAGAAAGATTAGACAAAATTTCTTCTAAAATACAGTGGCTGAAATAATATTCAATAGTATTTTTATTATTCCTAGATATTTTGACTTTGTTAATAGCACTACTAACTCATGTCATCATGGCAGGTATCCTCAGTCAAAAATGCTTCCAGTGGTTCACTCTAGAGTGCCTAAAGTCTTGGCTTAATTGAATGACTAGTCAGGCTTCAAATGCCTACTTTTCAAAAAACATATTCCTTGCTTCTGGTGCTAAGTTCAAGTTGTGTGAGCAGTGGATGCAACATGTGGCATAAATTAAAAATCTTCTGAGCAAAGAATAAGAAATCCACTGTAAAGGGATAACAACTATCCTACTTTATATTTACAGTTGAGAATGATTGACATTTCCTACATTTTGATTGACACAGACTGCAATACAGATACTGACTTCACCTGAACTTCAGAAAGTGAAGACATACATAATCATCCAGGTTTGATGGGAAAAAGATACACACTCTGAGAATATCATGCAGCGTCTTGTACAGGAGGTACATAGCAGATGTTTTACACAGAACTTTTCATAATCCTGCTCAAGCATTGCTGTGGGAAGATGATCAAATGAACAGAAAGAAAAACACTTCATTCAATTTACCCAGGAACTGGAGGCAAGTTAACAACATTCTGTGGCCCAAGAATAAAAAGGCTGACAATAGGCTCAAGACACATTCAAGACACCTTCATTGCTGAGGATGGATACCTCTGCTGTAACTTTGTAACTTATAAGTATGATGTCCAGTCCTGATGCAGTCACCCTATGTCCTCTCTGTGGTCAGTGGAAGAAAGTAGGCATCGCTAAAGAGGCTAAAACAGGACAGCCAAACTGCCCTTAAGAAGCACTTACTTTTCTCCATGAATGGCAAGAGCAGCCTAAAGCAAATAGCTCAAATGTAGATATCAAATTTCATTTATCTAAATCTCTATCAGAATCTTACCATGGGGAACTGATATTCAGCCTAGAGATCAGCAAAATATCTTAGCCACATCTAAGTCTAATCACATCTAAGCTTAATCAAGCTCACTTATGTCCATAGATAAAAAGATGGAGCTAATGCTGAAATTCATAAGGAAGGCATTTTCTCTGAAATGCCTTCTTACATAGAGGTCTATGGAAAACAATAATTTTATATAAAATAACAATCTCTATAATCACAAATATTTATTTCTATAAGATGACTGTAGTGAGCATGAAGGTTACTTGCACAGTACAGATCACAGTTTTACCAGAAGTGTTTATGTCTCAGCAGACAAAACTGACTAAAACTGCAGTCAACAGGATGTTGTTTTGTCAACCTGAAACTTGAATGCCTGCCACAGCAGTGTTCAAATGATGCTAATGATACACTGAAAAAAAAGTGTAGTCTGGAGCTGTTTGGTTCTAAATTGCACAGGGAGAGTCTTTGTCATGGCAGTCATGAAAGACCTCAGAATTTACTTCTTCCATAATGATTATATTTAAATCCATGATAAGCAATTGTGTTTCTGTGTAAAAAAAATCACAGTCCTGAACACCAGTCCTTAGATGGACTTCATTCCTCTCAAAAAGAGTTTATTCCCTGACTCTGCTGTGTTTTCACTTTGTTGGAAAGTTAGTCATTCACCACATGCTTACCTCTAATATTATTTGTTGAAATACAAATCTAGAATGGGTTTGTATATACTTGACATGATCTGTTGCTAAAGATCAAAAGTGACCACACTTATTAAAAGTAAGTATTCTCTCTGCTCCTTTAGCATTTGGGTAAAAATATTTCCAAATTTTAAGGACAACCTGATACATAGATAATTAAATGATACATGTATTGCGTGCTATAATCTACCAGCATTAATCAGTCAATCAGTGAAATAATCAAAAGACCCTAAAGACTAGAGCTAAAATCAGGCATCACATTTTTTCTTGTTGCAAAGAAGTCTGAAGTACCTATTTCAAGATAATTTCAGGAAATTTTATCACCAGTTCCCTTGATACAGGCACTTTCTGCAGCTCCTACAATCCAAGATTTCTTAATTTACTCACCTTAGAGCATACTAAACCCATTGTTAATAATTTAATAGAAAAGTTTAAATTCAATTCATGTATGCAGAAAAAAGCATGTATATGGCACAATCCTAATTTTAAAATGGAAAATAAAAAATTCATATGAACCCATAGGAGAAACTGAACCTTGTTATTTTTAGAACTTTTTAATGAGCATGAACTCTTTTGTTCTTTTGATAAGTATCATGAAAAATTGAACATTCCTAATTTCCACTTGTGGTGATTCTTTCATATTAGACATTTATTTACACAAATTACTGGTCTTAAATTGAATTATATTCCTGCAACTCCTCTGCTTATTGAGTACATTTAATCTTTAATAGAAATTGAACAGCTTTCTATTTACACAACATACCTATATTATGAAATCAGGACAGTAAAACATTATTGTTTTCAGATGGCAGAAAAAAATCAAATGACAATTGTTTGATATACATAAACATATATAATCTACAACTATACTATATATGAACGGATTAATATTCTTTATTCAAACATACTTTTTAAATACTCCCTTTCTAACTTGTCAGATAAATAGGCTACACCTGATCAAATAGGTGTGAAATTCCATCCAAGCACAGACATTTAGAAAAATCTTACAGTTTCTTTTCCTGTTGTTTTAGTTGAGATTTTTATCCACAGTTCATTGTCTTGTATATAAGAACCACTTCCTTTGCTATATACAGCAACACCAGTTGCATTTGGACTGGTTTGACCAGACCTCTGCATGTGGAGAGCATTCAGCAATCTGAAATAATCTGAAAGTTATTTTTATGCCATATTTGAACTAAATAAAAACTGTTTATCTTCATCTTGAGACACAGCATGGGAATACAGTAGCAACAAATTTGATCACCAGTTACCCCACAACATGCCAAAGCCTTAGTGAGGAATGACTGAGTTATTCATTTCAGAGGGTGAGACACACATAATTTACATAGTTTATGAAGTCCTTAACATAAATAGCTCTGATTCCAGGAATCTAAAAGTTAGTTAGTAACTACTTAAATAGTTATAAACATTGTTGAATGCTTCATAAAGTTAGTAAAAGTTTTTTTGAAAGAATAAGTTTTTAAAGTGACAAAACACTGTTCATTCAGTTAAATGTGGAAGAGAATTTATAAATTAAAGACAAAAATATTTGTGTTTGCATATCAGTCAGTCTTGTATTTTACAAATGGTAAACACAGCTAAAGAAAAGCACTATACATTTTGCTGCAATGGTGTTCTTAGTCTCCTTGTCCATACCTCTTTAGGTAAACAAATCACTAACATATGAGTTATCAGTCCTGATAAAATATCCACTAATGCCAGAACTGAGATACTTTCACCTCAATAGATTCAGAAGAAAGCTACAGTAATAATTCCTAGTCTAGAAGACTACATTAAGAGACAGACTAGAAGAACTCCATCCATTTTGTTTACCTGAGAGATAGTTGAACAGTTTTCACTTGTGTTGTATGTGTAGCTGAAGAGAACATTTCTGATGGAAGGGTCCTCCGTTTAGCTTTAAAAGGTATGATGGGATTTTTCAGCTGAAAGGTAAAGTGAAATAAATTCAGACAAGTGTGTATTTTTACTAGTGAGGACTGTTGTCAATCAGCACAACTTGTTAATTCTAGTGATGGCTTCTGCATTACTTAAAATCTTTAAATAAAGTTCTGTGACTGCACAGAAGACATGTTCTGATTAAATCAGGATATGTGGAATTCATGTAGGAATCCTTTAGGGAAAATCTTGGCCTTCAGGAAAATAATGGCATACTCTGATCTCTAAATTTCCTTCCTCTTTTTTTTTTGGCTAAGATTCAGGTTTCATTTCATTCATTCAGGTGCAAAGAATGAGGAGGTCTGCAGCTCCAGAGGGGTATACAGGATCCTAGATGATCATGTACAGACCCAAGAAATTTGAAGAATATGAACATATTGTTTTCTAGAATAGATTCTAACAAGAAAATGAAGGAAGGTAAGTCTGATAGACGAAACAGTTTGTAGGGAAATTTTGTTGCAGATAGCTATTTTGGACAAGGGTGTAGGCATACCAATATTAAATGTCATTAGAACTCTGAGAATTCACCATGCCATTGACCCATCAGCTTACTTTAGAGTTCCTGCTTTTCTTGCTTTAGTTTCTGAGTCACCTCATATCCACTGCACAAGAATAGAAGATCTGGGCTAAATATCTCCCACCAACTTTTAAAAATATCCAGTTAAATATGTTGATGTCTAAACAATGTCTGTATTCCATGTATAAGCTAGCAGTGCTAAACTAGGAGGAACAGTAAGCTAATGATTACACTTCCTGTACACTTAAGTATTTCATATTCAGTTGTTTTCCAGGTTATTAGCTTTTGAAAATTTGGACTTTACAGTATGCCTGTTGTAATTGATAGTTTAAAAACCACTGAGACAGTATTTGGGTTTGATTGA
This sequence comes from Actenoides hombroni, assembly GCA_024336885.1. Taxonomy (NCBI): domain Eukaryota; kingdom Metazoa; phylum Chordata; class Aves; order Coraciiformes; family Alcedinidae; genus Actenoides; species Actenoides hombroni. The sequence continues at coordinate 87,492,926 of WUAM01000431.1, read as the reverse complement.
ACAGGATTTTCTGAACTGAATATTTTTCTGTTTGGAATAATCTGCTCTTTTATTCTCTTGGATACTTGACTGGTGATAATCCTTGTATATTTGTAAAGTACTTTCTGGAGAACAGATAATTTTCAAGTGCTGTTGGAATGTGTTTTTAGCAATTGTATTTTCTAGTTTAGATTTATCACATGAAGATGACTTGGAAAAGGAGAACTGAGAGGCACTAGTAAAGCAAACTAACATTGCTGAAGTTAGGTCCTCCGTTTACCTTGTATTTATGAGTGATGTGAATGAAACTTGACAATGCATACTGGAAATTGTCATGGTCAGTCAGACCCTGTTATAATGGATTCAGAGCTGAAGATATATTGACAAAAAGGTATGCCAGAGCAAACCAAAAGCTTTCACTAAACTTGGTGGTTATTGTTTAATATTGACCATATTGTTGGAAGACAAACTGAAACTACAGTCTCATTGGGAAGTGCAGCAAACCATACAGAACATTTTCTCTTAGTATTTCTCAAAATATTTCTCAAAATATTTTCCCAGACCTTCCCTATTTGAAAGAAATTTCTCTGTATGTGCCCAGAAATTCTAGTTTGCTGCAATAACATACTGCTTCTGCTGATGCAGTATCTGGGGAAGCCTTTCGAAATATCTACTACTTTTTCCGAATGGCTGAAGTTTTGAATGCTAACAGTGATAGTGGCCTCAGCTGAGGTACAGTAGATTCACAGATTCTGACGTCTATGACCAGAAGTTCAAAATTTAAGGTAGTAGTCAAAAAGCATAAGGTATCAGTCACAGAGTACAAAGCACAGAGGAAAGTGAAGAACCATGACAGTGTCATAGTGTGATGAGAAGACACAAGGTATAGGAAAAAGGGGACAAAGTCATCCCCCCAAAAATCTCCTAACTACTTTCCTGCTGCATCAGGACATAGAGGTGCCTGAACTCCTTCGTTGTGTTACTCTAGTACATAGATCGTAACTTTACTGAGTGGCAGCTTAGACCAACTAAAGCTGTAATTTTTTCCTCCCTGTTCTTGACTAGAGTTTCTCTCCTCATGCCATGCTGCTTCTCTGCCAACGCAAGTCTTTGTGTGCCCACACAAGGTGAAATGGATTAAGAAACTGCTTTGGCTACTAGTTATGCATGAGGTCCTTATCTTGTTTACCATCTGATATACATTTGCATGAGCATGATGGAGTAGGCAGTATGGGGCAAGGACAAATGACCAAGGGTGGGAGTTGATGAGGCAAGAGAGAAAGTGTGGGGGTGAACAATGAGAACCAGCAGTTTTGTGACAGATTTTTTAATGATCTACATCCTAAGATGCTGTCACAGGACCACCACATCTTGATCTCATCAGGGTACTTGGAAGAAAATACTGCTGGCACTACGTGAGCTGTATGTTCCTCTGCTTGTCTCACTGTTGGGATCCAGTCAAACAGATGTCCTCTGAAAGTGCTGAGTGGACAAAGTATTACACAAAACAGTGCCAAGGGAGATGCTCACTGACTTTTACCTCACTTCAATAAACACTTAGTGAGATGTGGAGGACGAAGATGGAGATGTCCTCTGCTTAACACAGAGCGACTGGATAGAAGGGGTTCTGTGTTTCATATTATCTTTTTGCTACTACTGAAGAATAAATTAAATGTTGCCATACTGGGGACTTTAGCCTCATTCTCAAGTATGTATTCTAGTGACCTGACATACAGAGTCCATATGTTGCCTTGATCTCTGGCACAGACAATACATACTTTGTATACCAGACATCTGCTAAAGAAGGAGAGTGAATGAGTAGGTAGCCGTTTAGGCTTATGAGAGTTTCTGATACATGATGTGGATCAGAGGAGGTCAGATGTGGGTCAGATGTGCGAGCAACCTGGACCTTCCACATGCTACCTGTGACTTTGGTATGTACAGTAGGGAGGTGGTCCCCACACAATACTGTCTGTATGAGAAATCTTTTCACAATTGCAACTGTCAAGGAAATAAATTAAATTAAGGCTCTAGATCTGAAGTCTTCCTTAGTGACTGGCTTAGCTGGCTGCTCCAGCTGCACTGTGCCAGCTGAAGTTGAGTGTACCACCCAACTCAGACTTTACAGTTGGGAGCCTGGGGTTCAAATCAAGAGTGAAATACAGGCACAGTGAGACTGTGCCACAAAACCTGAAAGCTGGATGCCTAGCTCTAGGGCAGTAGTTCACAGTTGTGAAAGAGAGAAAGGGGAAGTCTAGCTCTCCTAAGCTGGGATTTGTACTACCCTGCACACTTAGTACAGTTTTTCCAAAACAGCCAAAATGGAATGTTGGGTTTTCAGTCCACCCTCTCTTGGCTGCGTCAGTTATATATCCAGCATATGATGTGTAGAATGCAAAGGAAGACCAAGGAGCAATTTCTGTGGAGTTTTGGTTGTTTGTGGGGTTTTGGTTTTTTTTGTTGTCGTTGTTTGTTGTTGTTTGTTTGTTTTGTGTTTTTTGTTTTTGTGGTTTTGGTTTTTTTTTTGTTTTATTTGTTTTGTTTTCTTTTGCTTTGTTTGTTTTTCTAGGTGTGTTCTGAAATGAACTTCTCATTCTTGTTTCTTCTTGTCTATCCTGGCAAATCAAATCCTTCAGTAGACATTGTGGCAGGCTTACCTCGGTACAGGCATGCCTAGGCACAGCATCTTGTACTATACTGGTGTGCACACCAGGCCACAGGCATTTAGAAATTGTAATGTTAAACACAATTCTACATCCACCTGATATGCGTGGTAGCAATACAAACCCCTGAAATCAGTTCTAAAGAACCCGTCCTAAATTTCACCTTTCTGTGCCCATTCTTGCCTCATTCCCACTCTTACACTAGATAGTGTAGCTGAGGTAGAGGTATCTCTATGCTTTACACTACAGGAGACTGATATCACAAGAGTAAGTGGTCCTTAACGTCGATAATAGTTGCCAAAGCGAGATCTAAATTTACAAATGTACAGTAAGATGCCAATTTCTTGATCTGTTCAGCTTTGCATGAGAGCTCCAGGAAGTACACAGTAAATAGAGCTTGTTAGTAATATCCTGCTGAAAAGTTTTACCATTGGAAAATCAATTATTTTTTTTTATTTTTTATACACTCTGATACAAAACATTTTATACACCCTGATACAAAAATGACAGTTACTTGATCTTCCCAAGAAGATACTTGTCAATGTTCTTGTAGATGAGCTGGACCATGGGCAGAAGGCAGAAGATCCCAATCACCAGCTTCTGACATATCTTTCCTCCTCCAAGTCTGTCTGTAGGAGGAACAAGATACCTGTGTTATCCGTGTTTTTTTGGTGTCCTGACTCAATATGTGCTTTTTTCCTTCTAGAAAATATAACACTTTTCACAGGCTAGGATTTCCATTTTATATCCAGCTTTAGTGTCTGCAATATCTCACACAGTAGCAAAAAGGAATATTTCTGTTGTAGCACTTGTTACTATAATGATCATTTAGGTTGAAATGATATGCAGGATTCACATGCTTTACCTAATATTGTAGAAATTAATAAACTGGTCATCTTGACTGTGACCTTAGCTTTAGTTACCCATGCTCAACTCAACAAGCCTAGATCAGGTCAGAAAATTTGAACAGTAGAAAGGCACTTCAACTTGATAGGTATATTAACATTACAGAATCATCAATTCTCCCACTGAATAATTAGTTTCAGTCCTTCTTATGGTTCCGTCCATACTTGTCAGAGTTAAAGCCCTACTTACCATGATTACAAATGTTTTCCTGTGCAGGGGAATCAGGTAGTTACAATGTCCAGTTAAAATTCAACATACTGTTGGAAAGAAGACAAAACCTAGAGAAGGAAAAGGAAAATAAAAAATAAAAAAATTAAAAAAAAAAAAAAAGGGAAAAAGAAAGAAAGAAAAATGGTTTGCAGAGTCAGAAGATTGAAAAAAATGCTCTTTCCTGCTTATTTTAGCATGAGCTGGCATATGAAAGTTGAATGGCATTTTATTGATTCTAGCCTTTAGTTTCAAATGGAATCATTGATATTATATTGATATTCTCAGATGTAACTACTGTTTAATGCCATGATCCTAATTATTAAATGTACTTGTTACAAGACAGAATTTTTAAAGGAAAGAATTATTTATCTAAGTAAGGAAAGGTAAGCTAAAACCTATGCAGCTACTCACCTTTTGATCTTTAAGAACCGTATTTTCTAAAGAGAATATGTGAGTGTTGTTTAGCTTTTCGTTCAGCTAAATTCAAACCTTTGAAAGAGATGCTACGCATAAATAAAACAAATAAACAATAGACTGGCTGATTTTTCAAAGGAGTGGAATTTTGTCAACTTACAGAAGCTTAGTGTTATTAAACAATAGTTAAGCACTTGAAACATAGTCTTTTGCACTTGCTAATCTTGGTGACTGTTTACATGCTACAGTTTGTTAAATGGCAAAGTTTATTGATTTGGCAAATTCAGTACCACATTGTATATTTTTATTGTCTGTGTTTCTACATGCAGTTCAGCATTTTTAAATGTCAGCTGCAAAGTATTATTGATCTGTAATTAAAAGTGCAGGGAAATATTAGCACAGTAGAAGTTTATGGTCATTAGTACAAGTTCTGTTAGGCAATTATTTAGCTTGCTTCAACATCTCTTTTTTTTTTTAGTTATTGACATACAATATAATACTCATCTGAACACTTTTATTTTGTTAAAAAGGCAAGCTGAATAGTTACCAAACAGTGGCCCTTTACAGGGTTTTTGATATCAGCACTCTGTGGAATTATCTAAAAATTGTTTCTCTGAAGAGTTTTATTAAATGGAAGAATATTAAAGAAAAAAATAGCAAGTACTACATGTATACTTACTATCTAGAAATACTCATTGTCTAAAATTAGAAATTGCTTTTCCTGTATGAATAAAGCTAAGACAAAAATGGGCTTGGACTTTTCTTTCTAGTTTGAGATGTTTATGCATTCATGAAGTACATACTATGTAGCTCACATGTATTTTTTTTCTCTAATAATACTTTTTTCTTCCTTAGGTACAGCATGCATCCTTTGAAAATCTTATGACATGGATTATTGTTTTGTTTTTTTTTTTTCATCTCAAGATCAACTGAATAATGACTGGAGGTGACTGGCAACTCTTCAGTCCCCTGAACAAAAGGCCTTCCACATCCAAGTTTGGTTTCTTGTAATTAGCACAAATTGGTGACCTGGCTGGTGCTTTGACAGAGGGGCTGAGTAACTTGAAAAGAGGACTTACTAGGATGAGGGGAGGAAGTGTGAGCAGCAGATGCTGCTGTAATGGTGCCTGATACATGAGCATATGAGAAATGGGCTCACAGGTTTTTGCTCCACCTCCTTCTATCAATATTTCTTTACTAGTATACACACAGTACAATATCAGCTCGTTGATGTTTAAGAACAATGTGGAGAATATGTAGACACTTGAAAAGTTGCCTGATGTTTTTTTGTTTCATTTTGTTTGTTTTGTTTTCTTCAGGTACATATTTCATAGTGCTCAGATACTGACAACAACCCATTTTATATGCATTTTAAATCACCAGGTGTTAGCAAGATAGTACTATCTTTGCTCAATTGCAGAATTTCCTAAAGACTTTTCCCTTCCCCCCCCCCCACCCCTTCCCATTACTCTAAACTATGGGTAATGTTGTAGTACTTTTTGGAAAAAATAGAAATTAGTTTGGGTTTTTTTGAGACCATTTCACTGAGATGAGAAGACTCTTCATATTTTTTGAAAGTTCAGAGGTGTAAAGAATCAAAATAATATGCCATGCCTATTTCTTGCTTTGTACTAGGATTTTGATGCAGGGGTTATCTGTAGTTGATTAATTTACAGAAGTTGGTTAGTACTGTATAGTGCTTATAATATAGCTCTTTCTGTCCTTTTTCTCCATCAGAATTGTGGCCAGATATTATATAAGTTTTAGAGTGTGATATTTACAGTGAGTTATGCTAAATAAAAATGTATTTTGTGATTGAAAATTAAAGGCGATAAAACCCAAAGTTCCATGACAAACCATTAGAGTGAACTCAGAATCTCTGAAACAAAATAATTAAGTCAATACAACTATATGTAATACCAACACTGAACTTTTACTTTTTTCTTTTCCAATAGCTATAGAAAAATATTAGAAAATATGTTTATCTTGAAGGTTTAGTTTTGAGACAAAAGATTATGCTATTTATGGAGTTATTTTATTGAAATGTAATGTCTTATTCATCCAGGAATCAGAGCCTTTTTTTGGTTCTAGTGTAGAATCAGCTAAAGTGTAAATGTCTTGCCTTGACAGGAACATTTTCCAAGTGAAATAAGTATTGTTTTAAATACAAATTTTGGTCAAAGAGAGATTTTAAATTCCTTGCTGAAAACATAAAGAAGGAAAAAAAATCCAGTTTCATTAATGTGAAGATAGTGGTTGCTTGTCTCTCTCTATTGACAATATTGAAAGTAGCAGAGCAATTTCTGTAACAGGCATCACACCTTGTCATCCTTTTTTTGGTGATTGGTAATTTCAACATTAAATCAGTTGGGTTTGTGTGAAACTCAATCAGGGCAAGAATCTCTGTGAAATATTCACACAACTTTTGCATTTGTGTTTTTTCCTCTGACACACATAGTAAATCTAATATGCTACACAAGTACTGTGGTTGAATATGGGCCAGGGTCACCAAAAGAGATTCCTGATCCATGGCACAGAGCCCTGAAGATCTTTCATACTTAGCTTTAAAATAACACAATGTCTGGAAAAGGTACCATTTCACTTAACCATTCAGTGGTAATACCATATGGAAGAGAACTGGAAAACAACGTTGGAGTAGAACCCCTAGGCCAAACCAGATTCACCTATGTAACCCAGTTCTTTGGTTGAGACACCTCTTTAGGACACCAGGACTTCATGCAGGAAGTGACATTCCCTACACAAGCTTTTTAACTTGTGTGCTGAAAGCTTACTTCTTCAGTAGCCTCAGATGGTGAGAAAACATTTTCCCTTTAGTTAATGTAATTTTGCTGACTTTTTTTCTCTGCTCTTTTGTCATTTCATCTGTAAAGTATCGAAACATGGTGCTTTGTTTTTCTTTCCATCTCATCAGTGCATAATATACTGCCCTTTTTTAATATGCAGATCTTTGAAATACTGTAAAATAATACTAAAATATGACATCGTAATATTTTCTAGGGCTTGGAATTCAGAAGTAATTTTCCAACTTTTGTAGCACTAGTGAAGTAACATTCAGTGGTAAGACACGTACAACAAAATACTGCTCCAAAATCCAAAAGTGCCTAAATATTTTATTTTTTTTTTGTAACCCACAATATGCTAACTGTACAATATGACTATGTAGCAGATCATTTCAGATCACATTATACTCTATTTCCTTTCCTTGAGTGTCTTTATAAAAAGAAAATACCTCACCATTGTAATGCTAGAGGCTTTTGTAAAACCTTTTGAACAGTACTCTGTTACTTTGGTAAAATACACACATGCACATACACACAACATACACACAGAGAGAAAATATAATCATAAGCATTTCCACTGTCATAGTAACCTTTCCATAGACTTTCCAACTTGTCTGGTCTTCCTTGAAGGTCGATTGGGTTTTCAACTCTGTTATCTGCTAGGTGTTTGATGGAGTGGTCCAGATAACAGAGGAGAGAGCAAAGGAAAAAGAATTTTTTGAAGATCAAAAGTGTCTGTTCATTTTGTTATCTGACCCTATCTGTTGTCATAGTAACAGGTTTCTTTTAAACTCTGCCATCAGATGATTTGTCTCTATCTGCTATGAATTCTGCTTTGACTGAGTAGCTACTGGTAAGGTATAAAGTGGGTACCATGTTTTCCAGTTTCCTACTGCAATATTAAGAAGTGAAAGATAGAAGATGAATTCTATTTTCCTATTGGATTGTTCCATATTCCCTTTTTCAGAAATATTGAATTGTCATCCTAATTTGACCAAATAGATAAAACTTCCAAATTGGTCATATAGTAGTCTCAGTTCTAGGGCTGATAGGACAGAAATGAAAACCCAGGACCAAATCCCAAGAGGAACAGCACAATTCCTGTTTAAGGCTGCAGACCCCTAAGTTACTCATTAAATGCTCATTGCCTCCTCACAAAAGCAGGAGCAGGTTGTAAATGGCTGTCACAAAGGGGTCCAGAAGAACCTTATTCTGGGACGGATGTGCATAATGGCAGGTCACTGTAGTAGTTCCTATTTGCATGGACTATTAATTCTCTTCTCCCTTGGGTGACTTAATCATCATCCAACATATGGAAGGAGAACACAAGATTATAGAACTTGAACTGAGTCATCAAACCTGGTTGTCTGCCATTGCAGAAATCACAATGTATTGCTCCTTTCAAAAATATAACAAACCGATCATCTCCACCTAAAAATTACAAGCTTCTTTTTCTCTCTCCCCTCCTGCCTCCCACCAATTTTCTCTATCAAAAGGCTGTTTCAGAATCTCATGTCCATATCAACAGACAGCCCCTCATCACCTCTTTTTTATTAGGTTATCTGCCAAGTCGTTTCAGCCACCTCTTGTAAGATGGACTCTGAAGATAAAATAGAGAACTGTGATACTTAGAAATTGTAACTGTATTAAGTATGTAATTAATAATGGTTAGTTAAATAGAAACATACTAAAATAGTTTGAACAATAACAGCATACAAATATTTTACAAAATGGTGATGGCATAGCCAGACAATGTACAAGCATTTTACAATGTCACCATCAAAAGGGAAAAGATGTGTGTAGTTGCAAGTAAGAAACATATAACAAAAAGTTGGAAGACAAAGAACAAGCACATGGGCTAGCTGAGGACAACCCCTTAAAAATTAGGCAAAAGCAAGGAATATTGGAGAAGACAGAAAACTAGTCCATTTCTGTTCCAGCTTCTCTCCCAAAAGAGCTCTTAAGCCTGATCACCTTGTAGTTATGCATACAGCTAATTTGTATACTCACAGCTAAGGGTTTAAGTGTTAAGAATTAACAGGTTTCCATATGTAATGAAAATAATTAAATTTGTGTAAAACTTGTTAGTAAAAAGTGTGGTTTTAATAAAAGCATTTGGTAAAGTTTTATTCTAGCTTTGTTTATTTATCATGGCAAAGTGATCTCTAATACACTCATAAATAGATATATAGATATTCAGTTGCAATAACTCTCCATTTTTTCAGTCATTATAGAAAAGCTTTTGCCTCAGCTGACTTTATCTTTCTATAGCACATGTGACTAAAGTATTTTCTGCAATTGTCCCATCAGTTTATAGACATAATTTCTAAGACTTATCTCCATCTCCATAAAGTTTCAAGACCCTGGATTTACATTCCATGCTCCAAGTCTCAAATTCTCAGTTGGTCTGAAAGGCTGAAAGTTTTGAACGTTTTTTTCTCTGTAGGCTATGATACGAGCAAAAGAGGTGTCATTCTTTAATAATCAGATGCATGTACTTAATACTCCTCTGGTAAGAAATCATTGTCTATATTGCTCAGTTCTGAGAGCATGAAATCTTGAATAGGAAGAACTCATCTTTATATAAAAAATATAAATACTTTGAAAGATGGCTAAAATGTCTACTAGAGTAAATTGTAATTTGACAATTTATTAATGGTTGTTAAACTCAATTAATTCAATTGATCTAAACAATCTGTACTCAAATGACTTGTCAAAGCACATGGCAATGATAAATGAGCCAGGCAAGATGAGATCTACTATTCACAGTGATGTTTTTAGTACTATTTAAACAACAGATTTATCAGACCCGTTTCCTACAGAACTATGTTTTATAAAGTCAGGGCATCTAAACTTCTGTCTAATGTCTTTTGAAATTGCTATCAAATTTCTAGCAAGTTTGGTACCTGAAAAGAGATTTCCAAAGATAAGGAGTTTCCACAGGCTTTGAGGTAGTTGAATGGAGAAAGGTCTGCAGTCATTAAAGATATACCATGATTTCACAGAGTGGTAGTAGTTAGAAGGGACATCTGGGGATCATCTAGTCCAAACCCCTTGCTAAAGCAGGTTCACATAGAGCAGGTTGCTCAGGATCACGTCCAGGCAGGTTTTGAAAGTCTCCAGAGAAAGAGATCCACAATCTCTCTGGGCATCCTGTTCCAGTGCTCCATCACCCTCAAAGGAAAGAAGATTTTCCTCATACTTAGGTGGAACTTTCCATGTTCTAGTTTGTGCCCTTTTCTCCTTGTCCTGTCACCGGGCACCACTGAAAAAAGACTGACCCCATCCTCTTGACACCTGCCCTTCAGACACTTATAAGCATTGATAAGATCCTCTCAGTCTTCTCTTCTCCAGCTTAAATAGACCCAGGTCTCTCAGCCTTTCCTCATAAAAGAGATGTTCCAGTCCCTTCATCTTCTTTGTAGCTCTCTGCTGGATTCTGTCCAGTAATTCCTTGTCTCTCTTGAACTGGGGTACTCAGAACTGGACACAGTACACTAGATGTGGTCTCACTAGGGAAGAGGAGACAGGGAGGAGAACCTCCCTCAACCTGCTGGGCACACCCTTCTTAATGCATCTCAGAATACCATTGGTGTTCATGGCCACAAAAGTACAATGCTGGGTCATGGCTAACTTGTCCACCAGGACTCCCAGATCCTTCCCTGTGGAGCTGTTTTCTAGCAGGTCAGCATCTAACCTGTACTGGTGCATGGTGTTATTCCTCCCCAGGTGCAGGACTCTACACTTGCCCTTGTTGAACTTCATTAGGTTCCCTGCCATCCAACTCTCTAGCCTGTCTAGGTCAATCATTCTGGCAAGACTTAATTTTTAATATTAGAATCAGAAAATCCATGTGGAAATCTGTTATGAAGGTATTAATCCATTAGATATGGAGCAATTCAACCACAAAACAATATTCACAAGAAATCAGGTTTCCTAACTTCTGTAGTTCCTATGACAATTACAGCTGCTATTGATATATGCAGTTGTGAAAAATTCCTGATTTAGGATTCCTGAAGTGAAACACCCCTGGGCTGTTAGATGGCTGGGCTGTGATTGTGCTATGTGCAGCTGACTACTGAGAGGCTCCTGAGGGATGTGCAGCAGGAAGGAGGCTTGCGGATCTGCTAAGAATAATTGACAGAAGTGAGAAATTCATTCTGTTATGCAATACATATATGGCAAGAGAAAGGTTTTTAGAACCTCAGATTGGTTATTCTGCAGAGAGGAATTTCTTGAGCTAGATATGGATTTGAGTGGGACTTTTTGTCAGTGGGGTCTTTTTGTCAGTGGGGTCTTTGTTATCAAGCTGAGCTGAAAGGCAACCTGTGGCTAGATCTTCAGTAGCACCAGTTCTCTCAAACACAGGATCATTGTCATTTAACATTTCACAAAACTCTGACCAGAATTGTCAAATTAGATTTTTTTTAATCACTGGATATGATGATGTAGTTGATTAACAATACTATTATTTTAAACTATCAGGAAATTTGTAATGAGAAATGACTTATTTGAGTGGGTTTACAATAATTACTAGGAATTCACATGGAAAACTTGTCAGAGAAGCTGTTCTTCATTTGCTAAGAGTAGATTTTAAATAGTTAAGTGATAGGCTTTCTTAAGACCCATGTATTATGTATGCCAGGAATTAACGGGTGAATTTCAACTTGACTCCCATTAATGTTAAAAAGGATTTTACATCTGTGTTTATATGATGGCTACTCTCTCAGTATTAGCCTGGGTGTCTGATTTTACTTTGATAATTGATCCAAATAGTAATTTTGATAGTTTTTTCTTAGAATTCTGGTATTTCATTGAATATTTGCTCTTTAGTAAAGCAGTACCAATTTCTACTGTAGGTGAGATACCTGTAGTTTTGTGGTGAGTGACTGCTCTAGTTGAAGAGCAGACTTATTTCAGGCTGCCTGTAAATCCCATTTGGTCTTGTGATACATGATGCCGTGAGCTTTCTGGAAGACCTTGATCTACATTATTTGCCTGACATCAGCCACATGACAATGTGACATGTACAGTTGAGATATACAATAACAGTTGGAGTGCACACTCAGTCACGAACTGCTGTAGGTAGGTGTGCAGATAGGACTGTCCTGAGATGCAGCAGAAACCCAGATTTTCCTGTGACTTACCTAAGATCCTGACTTGCCATGGGGATAGAAGGTGAGATTAGGTTCTAGCAAGTATCGTGGAGAAACATTCTTTTAGATGAAGGTGAAACATCTACATCTTACTGCTCATACCTCCAATTTTCTACCCCACCAGTGTAATTATTGCTGGCAGATAAAGTTTTGATTTAGGGCTATGGATCTCAGTTCTGCAAATGCTTATACATGTGTTTAACTTTAAGAATGCAGATAGTTCCATTGTGGTTTATGAAACTAGCCATGTGCTTGGAGTTATGCATGTGCATAAATGTCAGGATTGCTGCCTAAGGACATAATTTACCAGTAATCTGTAGGAAAAAGAAATGTCTTCTACAGAGGGCAGTTATTTCTTTCAGAAATGCCTACATGGGATATTGTTTTTACAATCATTTTTAGATGAATTACTTTCTAAAAATCCTGGTTCATGGGATTTTCTTTTGAATGTTTTATGGATATATCTTCCTTTTTTATTGAGGTATTTTCTGGCAAGAATTTTAAAGTAGTTTTCAAAAGATAGTCAGACCCAGCTTCTTCTCTTTAGAGCAGGCACGGGTGGGCCTGGTTCCTTTAGATCTGCAAACTGGGGAATCTACAGGCAGGTCAGATCTCAGGAGAGGAGTTTGTCATATGGAAATGTTTAACGGTCCAGCTTACATTCTGTATAGTCTCTCTTTTATCTTTTCAGGGTTTGAACATGATCCTTTCAAAGCCAGATAACCCAGAAAAATCCTCACGACTGCTTTACTCACTCCCTGATTCCTATAATCACAGTCCAGGAGGAATAGGTTACTATGACAATATCATTGCAATAGTTTTGTAAAGTGTTTTTTACTTTTTTCAGGTCCCTCTCAGTGCTAAAGTCCTTTTCTGTTCTGCAAAATGATACTTTCTGTCATTTTACTTATGTTACAATCAAGAAACAAAGGAACTAGAAAAATATTTTGCTATATGAACAAGCATTACCTCTCAATATTTATGTAAGCAGAGGAACATGGACACAGACACTCATTTAGAAAATCTTTTCAGATGCATGTCCAGCTATACATTGCTGAAATATCTTTAGACAGCTTTTGTTTGTTCCCAAATGTCTAATGTAACATGAGGATCATGTTGTTATGTCCTTTTGTTGTATTGATAAAATCTTCATCATGGACTGCAAATAACTGATCCTCTTTTCCAGTTAATTTGTGCTTTTGAAAATATTATGCTTACGAGCAAACATCTTCAATAATCATGAGGCAGAAGAGACAGAACCACCAGGCAACAAATGCCAGAAGTCAGGGCCAAAACTTTGATGACATCTTAGATCTATATCATTGATGTTCCCTTATTATATATTTTTGAGAAATGTGTTAATGTGATCACATGTGAGAAGTAAGACCACGGATAAATTCATGCAATTTAAAGTTTTGATTTTTTAATTTTATCATCCTTATGTTTATAAGGTCATAGGATACTTAGTTGTAGGGTTGTAAAAACCATCAGGAGGTCTACAGTCCAACCTCATGATCAAAGCAGAGTAAGCTACAAGGCCAGACCAGGTTTCTCAGGGCTTAATCCACTCTGGTCTTGAAATCCTTCATAGATGGAGACTGATCAACCTCTCTGGGCAACCTGCTGCAATACTTCCCTCATGTCCTGAAAGCCTCATCAAATTTGCACAACTCTGTGGGACCAAGATTCCTCACCCTACCCTGAATTTCATCCCTAGATTTTTACCCTGATCTTGACTTAGTTACTGATGTGAAGTTGCAAGTTCTGATTCAGAAAAACTCTTGAGCACCAGTTCATTGAAGTAAATGGAACTTCTGTCATGCCTGAAATTATGCATGTGCTCTATTCTTTGCTATCTCAGGGTCTAATCCTCAACTGTATAGTCGAATGGGACATTTTCCAAATGCTGTCTACAGTGGTTAATTATTTTTAAACATTTCACTCATGTAGGTGGTTGCATTACTCAGGTAGCTACAGATTTCTCAACCTAGGTAATATTCCAGAACAAAAGGTGTGATTATGCATTAAAGTAAGATTGATGTAATGAGAGAATAATATGCCTATCTGCAAGTAAACAAAGGACTGTTCTGAGATAACTTTCAAGTCCATGTGTATTTTTAAAAATATTTTGCAAATAGTTCTTCTCCAGTAATAAATGCTGCTAAGAAGCTAGTGGAGTGTTGCCCTGGCAAAAGTGTGGCTTTTTTAGTTCTCAAGGCATGTTATTCAGAGATCAGATCTGGACAATGCTGTAAAACTCTTGTTTCTACCTTGATCATAATCAAGTGAAATAGACATACTAAAGTTGTCTCATAGTGAAGACATTTTATTTTCCATACTCATGACTGATTACAATAAGTAAAAAAATGCAATATATAATCCAGTTTTAGACTGAATGTTAGGGAAAAAATTTTCACAGAAAGAGTAGTCAGACACTGGAATAGGATTCCCAGGGAGGTGGTTGAGTCACCATCCCTGGGTGTGTTTAAGGGTTGTTTAGATGTGGTGTTGGGGGACATGGTTTAGGGGTGAACTTTGTAGAGTAGGGTTAATGGTTGGACTTGATTATCCCAAAGGTCTTTTCCAACCTGAATGATTCTATGATTCTAAGTGTTTGGAAACAGTACAGTATATTTTAGTTTACATTACTAGATAAAAATTAGATAATCATAAAGCCTTTGAAAAAGAATGATAGGATAAATGAATTTAAAGTCACATGGATAGAATCCGATACAAGATTATGTTGGATTATTTATTATAATACTAAGATTATAATAAAGACTGCATTCTAAGAGCAGAGAGCGAGACACGCTCATCTACAGAGACCTCAACATCACTGATGAAGAATCAGAGAGAAAAAGGTAAAGGACTCACTCTACCTGGTGACCAACAGGCAGAATTTTGATTTGTAGAAAGACAGTCACTGGCCGTTAGAGATCATATATTCCCCTATCTTTTTCCAGGCAACCAGTACATTATCAGGATGATCACAACTCCTCTATCCTCCGATTTTTTTCATCTTTTGCACTTTTTCCTTTGATTTATTTTACTGAGCAACACAGAAAGTTTCCAGAAATGTTACTTTTGCTGTAATGACATGTCGATCTGACACTAAGGTTGTCCAGATACCTGTGAAGGATAAAATAGAGGTGGAAACCACCATTTGTACCATGCCCAGATAACTTGTAAGGTAAGTAAGGGAGCTGGAATCTGGGTATCTGGTAGATACAGGGAGATCAAGGCATGTGGGAAAAAGGGCCGGAAACATATGGGGTGCAGAGACCACATGGGGAGTGGGAGAGCTGGCAGGACAGCTGGTCCCCAGATGATACTGAGATCAAATGGCTGAGTACTTCAGCATGGCTTAAATAGCTAGGAAGTGTGGAGATGGAACTCTCCCTCATACACGATAATGTGTGTGTATTGCTGCTCTAATTAAGTCTCCCTCCCTGAGCCTGAATATCAGAAAAAACCCAAAGTCATTGAGATGGTTTTTCCATAATGATCAGGATTTCCTCAACCAACCTATAAAAGTCTCTGAAGTGAAATCTCCTAATCCTCAGAGAAACCATGCAGTTTACAGTCTATGAACGTCTAGCTTGTATTGGACTTATTCACCCTAACAAAACAAGTTTATCTATAGTATCTGTTGTATCACTGAAGACACGCAACATTGTGGACTTTATTGCACTCTAGTAAGCCAGCGTTATTCTCAGGGACTTTGCAGAAGCTGTGCACTAATAGCTAATGCTGCTGCTATTTCATTTATCTTGCTCTGGTTTGTGACCTGTGGCTGTGATGTTCACTGTGAATATGATTGCTTCTATTTGCTTACATATTCTATGATCACATCTTTATTATGTTATGGAGACAATAGAGGAGGTACAATAGAGTGAGCTACTCTGTTTCAGACCATGGTGTCTTATAGAATTTGTTGCTTTTAATAGAAATTGTTGCAGCTTATTTATGCTTAAATATTGACTATCTGGATTTTTTTTTCAAAGTCAAACATATTCAGAAATTATGAAAAGAAAATCACACTCTACATGAGACAGAAATCTCACTTTCCTCCTCCTCCTAGTACAGTCTTTTAAAATCTGCTGTTAATATTTGGAGCATCAGAATAATTCCTGTACTTAATGTACTCAGTGAAAAAGACAATCAGATATTGCTGATAAGGGAAAACCAGAGCTCACACAGTGACAAAGCTGGAGATTTGCTTATCAAACATATAATAGATGACTCTTTGTTCCCTCTTAAACTTACTATTATTAGTCATCTAATACTTTGTAGGCATCATAGTTACTGGAAATGAGCATTTCAGAAAAATGTGAAATTACTTTGTAGATTAGGTGTCCTTCTAAGCATCTACAGACTGAAATTAAGGTCCAGAGGGGAAGTGACTTTCCCAGATCACATGGCAACCTAAAGAAAACTAGAGATAGATCACAAGGCATCTGGATTGCTTTGTTAGGGCCTGTCCACTGGCTCATGCTGTTTCCTTCAGGAAGCCTGTCTCATGCAAATCTTAGCTGCTCCATATCCAGGCCTGTGCTAGTTAAATGCATCTGAGCAGATCTCATGCTTGCACGTTCCTTACTCCTCATCAGCCTTTCCCTCCATTCAGAAAACAAAGTCCATTGCAAAGCTGTAATTCACACATCTCCAAGTGTCAATAAAGCAATCCTGGTAACTTACCTGTGGATGTGTGGAAAATTTCTTCTACAAAATGTATCAGAAGCTTAGATATCACCAGAGAAGAAGGAGTTGAAAAGAAAACAGAGAAATGCAAGTATGAGATCCTCTGTCTTATCACTGCTCTAACTGCTATAAAAATATTGCCCGTGGGGTGTTGAGATCAGTCTGGCCACAGCTGTCATTGTCTTTTCACCTTGCTGCTTTGCTATAAAAAATTACTTTAAATCATAGTCCTCAAGTGAGAACAGTGGGTGGAGGGGCTCTTACTTAAAAACAAAACAGTATCTGTAATAAGAGGATTATGAACAAACCTTTTTTATTCCATTATTCTTAGCCTCATCAGTGAAGGCGATTTCATGCTCTAACAATATTCATTCTAGTATCTTCACAGCTCGTAACACCCAGGTGACTAGTCTTTCCAGAAGATTTCACATGCTATCCAGTTACAACGTATTTATTTGCCCTCTTGAAACCATGTACTTAGTTGGTGGGATTCAACTCCCCCGGGAGAAGATGTGCCTGACCAGCCAACATAGACAGGGCTTAGTCTGCAGGGAGGGTTGAATTTCCTTAGCATGACAATGGCCTGGGTTTTATTGGCACAGACGGTTTGTGTCAAGCATGTGAACATATGTTCCTGGGGTCTGCAGGAGAAGCAGTTACAGATCTCTTAATACTCATCTTGGGTTTTATGTAGGCCTGCTCCTCTGGCTCAGGAATGATTCACTATGGGTTTGAGCTTACTGAGGGGTATCTAGTCCAAAGAACTGGTAACCTGGCTGATTACACACTGAAGTGTTTGCCCATAGCTTCATACTTCATGGTTTAATGTCCCAATTTATAGTGAGCTTAAAATTTCAACACAACCCTGAAACCCTCTAAACTTAGAAAAGAAAAAAACGTGTACATATTTTCAGTACAATATGGAGGTCAAACTACTTCCACCTGATTCCTAGTTTGATTTCGGCCCAAACAAATCTTACATTTTAGGCCAAATCCAATAAAACATCTGAACTTCTAAAGGTAGAAATCAAAATACCTATCATTAGGTATCAGCTTTCTGAGTTAAACTTAAAGGCTCCCAAGTAAGCAGACTACTCAGGATGGTTGACAGCTGAAAATACAAAGAAACTGTATGCCTGAAATCCTGCCCAGTTCAGCCTTAAAGGACACAGACACCATCATCTGCTCTGGATCTGCAGCCTAAAGCTGTCTGAGTGACTGAAGTTGGGATTCATTTATCTTAACCTGGATATCTAAAAATAGGATAGATATCTCAGCCTAAGCCAGGAGTTCTGGATTCCTCTTGTAGTTAATAGAAAGAAACAGACATCTTCAGAGGATGATACATCTCCTGCTAAAAGAGGTAGCTGAATATGTCAAATATCAATCTTATTTTATCTCTATTCTGTCTTTTCACATCTTACCTTCATGAACCTTTAGACATGGGAGTAACTTTGGGTTCATGAGAAGTTCTGACTCAGAGAAGCTGTCTTCATATATATTTTCTGATCACAGGTGTAGTATTGCCAGGGTTGAGACTTTGGGAAATTTAATAAAAAAAATAAAATCAAAAAAATCAAAGGAAATAGTTCATAGAACCATAGAATCATAGAATGGTAGGGGTAGAAAGGATCCTCCAGTGATCATTGAGTCCAACCCCCCTGCCAGCGCAGGAACACCTAGGGCAAGTCACACAGGAACAGATCCAAGAGGGTCTTGAAAGTCTCTAGAGAAGGAAACTCCACAACTTCTCTGGGCAGCCTAGTTACTTCTGATAAAGAAAATGAAATTTTTGCATCTGGTTTACTGGGAAGAGGATCAGAGCTTTTGTTTTACAGTAGAAATAATAAGGCTATTAACAAATATAAACTAATACAGCCATGTTTCCTCTTAAAGTTTCCCATTGACTTCCATCCTGTTTTCTGCAATTTAAGTTTCAAAATGTTGCAAATAAACCTGATTTTCTGTATAATTTCTTAGGAACAGCCTTTGTCTTGCACTCCAAAAACCTTCAAAAATGTATTTAGGACTGTCATGAGAGAGTTAATAAAAGCTTGAAGTTTAAAGATGTAGGAGAGAGACAGGATTTATAATGGCACTTGATTACTGTAGTATTTTCCTACAGATGAATGGAGTCTTCTGGAGTAAGGATAAATACTCTTGATTTTTTCTGAGGGGTGTTTGAATTATTGATATTTTCCATGAAAACACAGGGCTGTGCAATGAGGACAAAATGCTTTTACCAGTGTTGAAATAATGTGAACTAATGCAGCTTATTTCTAGGTAATTCAAAACAATAACAATCCTGTTAAAGCATTTCATCATAGCTAGTGTGGCAGTTATAAGAATATTTCTTTCCTCAGACCTTCACTGCTGCTGTTTTGTGCTTCTGACTTAACAATATCACTGAAAGAGAATACTTGTTTATGATACCTGCATGTCTAGAAAACCTGGCCACTGCACACTTGCTGAGACTAAGAGATATTTCTCATTAAGTCTACTGGATATATTAGACTCCTATCCAGGAAAGGATATGACTCATATCCAGAAAAGGATCCTAAAAAAGGTTTGGGATTTAATGCATAGATAGAACCATAAAGTGATATTTTTTTCATATTGCTAGCAGAAGTGATTAAATAATTATTTTATTAACAAAATAAAAAAAAAAAGGAGAAATAATATGGTCCTTTAATACTAAAATAAAATAAAATATACAAAATGTGTTTTAGTAATTTCTTAAAAAAAAAAGAACAGAAGACAAAACCAACAAATATTGTTGCTGGGCTAATATTAATATAATTTTGTAGCATTTGAAAAACTGTCAGGGTACTTTTTGTTTTGTCCTTTTTTCAAAGCATCCTAACGCCATTTTGGCAAGTTTGATATTTCATTCAAAGGGAAAATATTGATTGAAGAAATATAGTGCTTATTTTTTGCTTGGTTTTCTAGTAGTTATTCAATAGGTTAAAGGGCAATACCATCTGTTTCCTAACAGGACATTTTGTGTAAGATTTGCAAGTCCTACAGGTACCTTTAAGCATGGATAAATATGCACTCATGGTTTCAGCTGGATAGTTTTTCACCACCAAAGGATGATTATGTTGTGTGCCTTGAGACATAGGCTATAATATATTTCCTGTCCCTTTATTGCATTTTGGAATCATAAACAATGACTGTTTGGCTCAAAGCCATTTATTCAGCCCAAAAAGACATTATTTGCACAACAAAAATCAATAAAAATGTTACTAGGTCTGGCTGGATACTTTGCTTAACTGTGATATTTGTCTGTCACTGATGGCATGCCATCTCTCGTAGGAGACTGGGGCCAAAACAGAGCTATTGATCCAGTCATCAGTGATGGATACTGGCATTTGGAACGGGCTGCTGCAGAGAATCTCGATTAAAAAAAATTTTTCTATGTTTTGCCTGCAGCAGAGTCAAGATAACCTGAATGAGGAGATTTTCTCTTTTATATTGGGTTTCTCCTCTTGTGGTTGTTAAATGCTCTGGACCAAAGTTCATTATTGAAAGAATTAAGTCAATCTATGTTTAGCCAAAGGCTTTGACATCATATCAAGCTCTCCTGATTTAGACACAAGCTAGTTGTCCTTTTCATCACCTTAAAAGTGTAGGGGAAGCATTTTATACGCACCAGCGATAGAAGTGATATGCTGGGGTGTGCTTACACTTTTTTTTCTATTGTAAAACATCAAATTATGTCTAAGAAAAACAAGACAAAAACTGATTCTCACACATTGTTATATAAACACTGACCTATCCTTTGAGGCACTGAGTACTCTCTGATCTTGCTTTATCAAAAGTTTAAGGTACTCAACACCTAGAAACTCTCAGTGTTTAACCCTAGGTTATCTAATTATGAAACATCACTGTGGCTGCTTAAGAAAATATATTGCAACTGAAATATAGGAATGTTTTAGCCTACTATCATTGAACAGTTTTTAAAAATGCTACCTGACATTTACACATGCTTTTAAAAAAAATTAAATCAGTTTTCTTTCACCAAATTTACTGATTTTAAAAACTGTAATATTTCATGATAGAAAGAAAAGAATAAATTGGCCTCTTAAATCAGTCTTTTAGAAACATACTCAAATTAAAGGTGTTCAGATCCTCCTCATTTATTTCCTTTTCCTCTCAGAAGCCAGAACTTTCACACAAAGTATGGTTATACAAATATTCCAAGAGTGACTGAAAGTAGGTACACTTCCTAGAAATAATATTGTCATTCACAGAATTGATGGGGATTTAGGAGTAAAAGATCACTTACTCAAGTCAGCTGATTTATGTTATGACTTTAGTTCTGAATAATTTACAGGCATCAGAGTGTGACTCTGATTTTGACAGGACTATTTGAACTGCATAAAGTCAAGCACACATGAAAGTCTTCTTAGGATCACGATCACCAGAATGATGGCCAAACATATGTAGGCAATGTAATTTTCAAAGCAGTGAATGCATTTTGAAGCCTTACCCTTCCATCATGCACATAATTAAGAAAATGAAACATTTATTTAGAGTAAACTATATTCCTATAATATCAAAGTTGCGGCTACCACTATCACTCCAACAACTGTAACATGAGAATCCTGTTGATGTTTAGAGTGGTTACCAAGGTAGCTAACTTTGGTTGTTTCGAAAGGAGTTGGTAGCGGCTATGTGGGTTTTGTTTAATTTCTTTTAATTACAGTTCTCGGTCTAAAGATGAAATACTGGGAAGAACTATACAAACCTAAACAACTTCTTCAAAGGTGTAATTTTAAACCAAGACTATATGGAAGGGAAAGTCATGAGTAATACCATGTTTGGAAAATATTCTTCATATGTAATGTGAATCATGAATTTGTAACTGAAGAACTTGTGTGCCACTCTGATGAGAGAACTAGCAAGAGTGTATTGGCAACTGGGTATATCTAAACAGGAGAAAGCATACTGTTTTGAAGAAAGAAAAGGCTCAGAGCACTTCCAGTGAAGGAAGTTAATGACCACTACATTGTGCCTCATGCAAGTTATAAGATATATTTGCTAATCAATATTAGTTCTGAAGAAATGATAACTTATGAAGGAACAAATGTTCCTTCAGACAATGTTACATTGTCTTTGCAATGTGCTTAGGAATGAAACATCTTAATCTTCATATTTATATTTACTATTGTAGCTTATCATTGGGTCTGTCCTTTTAAGTTGTTAGAAACTCTGAGAGAAATTAAACATTTAATTCAGGTAGGAGGGAAATGGGAAAAACCTAAAAAAATAGGAGTCCCCTGATTGAGCTTTTAATGTGGCCATCCAGTGACTGATGGCCTGCATTACCTAGTTTACTAGGTACTGAGTCATGACTGCAGAGGGCAATTTTTATGAAGTCCAGATTGCATTATGACTTGTTATATAGGTTTGCCTTCCATATCTGCTCAAAAGAAGCAGCATCAAAAAGAGATGATATGCAACTGGGACTCTATGACATCATCTATCTCCCTTACCACCTGAAACCACTTGCTCTTATCCTGTAACAAATAATAAAAAAGAAAACAAGACTCTCAATTAGCATAATTGTATAAATGATAAACACTTCTCTTCCACATCAGAGAACTTTCTATATATACAGGGCTTTTACCACATTGAGTGCCTCATAATTTAAATGAAAAAGAACAACAGTAAAGATCTTCTCTTTGTTTTTTCTCTGAAGAAGCAGTTTAAAAGTAGTAATTTGTTTAGCTTTTCTGTTTCTGGAACAAAATTAATAATAATATCATTAATCTCAGCAATAATGTGCTGCTTTGTCTCCTGATACTTTTGCATACTACTACAACACTGTTAAGGTAAAACAATCTGTATCATCTGAAGATCTGACACATTTTGAAGAGACGCAATCTGGCTTTCATGAAAACTCCAGGTTTAAACATGAAGTGTGTTGGGAATGCACTTTCATGCTTACCATTGTGCTAGAATTTTTAAAGTATACCTCATACTTTGAAAATTAGATTGTATGCATTCTGCTCGACACCATTTTGATAGGCTTTCCAGGACTGGAATGTTAGATGAAATGGCATCAAAGTGCTAGAGCTTTTTCATTCTTTCTTAGATGAAAACTAAAAATGACTAGCAATAAGGTTCTATGTTTTAAACATAGAAAATTATATGTATTTGTGTGCTTAGAATGAAAAGTTTTCCATATTCACTTATATCAATAATAAAAAAGTATATAAATTGTGAGTATGACACTATAGATATCTACACATATGTTTTTATATTAGTTGTCTGTAGAAATATCCTATTATTATTTACATTTTTTTCTCAATTAAGATTGTGTGCTGTGAAGACTAATGTAAAAATCATGTACATTAACAGAGTTCTTCAAATGGAAATCTATCTTAACATAATAAGGTAGGTGAATTAGCCTTATCTGAACTAGCATGTTCAGTGAACTGAAATTCTTTTTGTAAAACAATGAGACTGTTGATGCCATCCGATTTTTCTGAGGTACAGCTCTGCTTTTAGTGGCAGGAGAATTATTTTGCAAAAAATCCCCAATATTTATGACAAACATAAGAAATAGTGTCAAATCTCTGTCAAACTACAGAAATGCATTAAGTATTTTTCAAGTTATTCTCCTCAAGTAGTTGAAGTACTTTAAGCAGGTGTTACATACATATTATGCTTTAGGAATCTAAATAGGGATTGTAGCACATGGTAAAGATTTAGTAAATACTTTTCTAGTCCAAAATCAATGCCATCGATTGTCATTAAAGCAGCAAGCTAAAAACAATGAAGTGGTTTCTAATTTTCAGGCTCCTGCTGGAGTCTGCTCTATCTCTTCCTTTTTCCAGTTAAGAGCATCATTAAATGGTAAGAGCAAACAGCATATTGAGAGGCCAAGTGTTTTATTAATTCATCATCAGAATTATCTCAGCACATTAATATTAATAGCCTCAAATTGGATTTCATTTAGGAGGTGAAATAAATATGCTGATAGTAAAAGCCTACATAGCCAATGAATCTTTTGAAATGGCACTTATATAGAGCAATACTCAAAACAGAATTGACAAGTCATGTTGACTTCCTTTAGCATAGGGGCACATTCCAGCTAAAATTTCATTCTTGTCTGGAGCTCATGGTAATTTTAACTTCTATAAAAATGCTTAAATGACTGAGACAAATGTGGATATGTATCCTTCCCTTTATCTGACACCTTTTTTGCTTCCTTTTTTGTCTACGGTAGACAGTCACACTAAAAACTCTTCTGCTTTGGTTTTTACAACAGTGTGTGACTACATATTTAAGAGTATTATTTTGTGTTTACATTTACTTCGACTCACAGCTAGTGTATATTTTTTTTGTCTTTTTCATTATTAAATTCTGTAGACCCTTAGAGTCACAGACTTTGTGGCTGTTTTCAGGGAGAAGTACTATTCCAAAGTAAGTGCTGAAGAGTATGAAATGTCCCCTATTTGCAAGGTTACCATAAGTCCCAAGGAGGAGATGAGGGCAAGCGCATCTGCACATATACTTGGCTTAAGGCATAGTAAACATTTATTTATCTGGTGGGGCAGTGCTGATAGCTCAGGCCTTCCCTCTCCCTTCCCTTTTCCAATAAACCAGGCTGTTTCTAAACCTTCCTGTTACCAATGCTGACTCATCAGTTAATGCCAATGCTCCTATGCCAAATCATAAAAAATGGCTGCTCAGGAGAAAAATGCTTTCTCTTTTCTTTTTTTTTTTTTTTTTTTTTTTTTTTTTTTTTTAAATAAGGTTCCACAGCTGCATTCTGGCATCTCACCTAATACAACCTTTTTGTAGGAATTCCAGGTTCAGACAGATTTAATGATATAGAGAACTCCACAGCCACATTCATTTCACCACTCAGTTATTTCCTGCTGTTTGTGGCTTCAAGGGCACACCTACATTTGTGGAGGACCATTATCACATGTCGATGACCCATTCACAGTGTCACTCAGTCATTCAAGGAGCCTGCCCTGGGAGCCCAAAGCAGCCAGAAGACTTCCCGACTTCATGAAGCTTCTTATTGCAGGAGACACAGGTAAGTCAGATGCAGGCACAGCATATGCCTAGGGGTCTGGTTATTGGAGCCACTGGGTATTGAAGTACTAGTTCAATTTTTCTATTCTATGCTGCTTCTCAAGAGAAGCCTCAAAATGAAATAGCACCATGGAAAATGTAATGCTGCACGAAAAAATGAAGTCACATTCTGAGACAAAAAAAAGGAATCCATTCACTGCAGTGAATCCTTCACTTTGTAACCAGTATTTGGGGAGTGTAGAGACACCCCTGCAGAAATGTGGGAGACATTAAGCATGGATTGGAACCTGCTAATGTAGCCATACACACCTCTGTCTGTGTGGAGGATAGGGACAGGGAATATCTTCTCACTTATCCACTATATGTGAGAAAAGTGGAGAACACAGGCAGGGCACTAACTAGCTGCTCCTTCCTGCAGCCATAGTGTGACAGCAGGATTGTGACACTGAGTGAAAGGGCTTACCTTTGCCTTGGCAAGTGAAGCAACTAATGCAAACTGGAGAATGTGGCTCAATTCATGTGTTTCTGTCCTGGACTCTCAGTTCTCTGTGGTAGCTGGACTTCATAAAAATGTAAACACAAAGCAAATATGCTCTTTTGATGTTATTATATTTTTCAAATATATTTAAATAGTTCAGGGGAGGAAAGTGACAGTGATCAGAAGAAAGCAAAACTAACCACATACTTTGACTTCTCCCAGGCAAACTATGGTAAACCTGCCCTGAACAGGAGCATTGTGATCAGGAAAAATTAATTTGAGTATTCTGACTTCATTGCACAAGCTCCTCTACCATAATGGCCATGCATGAGTACTGAGGTGTAACTGGATAGATTTGGGCACAGGTGAACAGTGGAGAGGCAGCTCTGGCAGCTACAAAGTGCCGGTGACAAGGTGTGTCTGCCTAGCTACCTTTTTGTTAAACTAACAGAAAAAAATAGTTTGAGGAAGGGTTTGCTCTCTGTTCATAACTGACTAAGTTACTTTTATAGCTATGGATCACCCTCCTGTGGCTGAAGGTACTACAATACTGACTGTCGCTCCCAACAAATGAGAGAGAGACATGAAGACATGTTAGCGCTGGAGGCACAGCTGCAAGTAAGAGACAGTCTGCATTTTGAATTGGCCTAAGTCTGACTCACTTGTTTCAAACAGCCCAGCTTTACATGTTGTATAAGCATTTCGTTGGGAGCTTAGTTCAACAGCCCACTACAGGCTACATGAGAAAATAAAACGGTTGTTTCCATGCATGATAAAAATGCATGTTAAACAAGAATGAAGAGGCTTCTGTGAGGGACTTTTTTTTCTTCCCCTCTCTTTTGCTACCAGAAACATACAAGGAGATTTCTCTTGTGGTGTGACTGTGGACTGAGAATTACAACATGATTTCCTGGCACTGCCACAGATTTGTTGTCTGTTCACTTAATTTGTCCATGTTTTGGATCCCAACTGACCTCACAGAAGGATTCTTTCCTTAATGCAACCACAATGAAGATGCTTTCTTTAATGTTTGTGAGGGGCTTGAAGTGCCTGGTGAGCAGAGACGTGCAAGGCCCTTGAGACATTGAGATTATATAAGTTTTATGTAAGTCATTCCTGTCACTTCAGAATATCTGGGCTCTTCCCCACCAGTGAACAAGACTTGCAGTCTACAGACTTCCAGAAGCGATAATGAAATTGTGGATTTAAAGCATTTATCTGCCAGTCTGTGCTGGCATAAGCCTCAAACATTGTTCTCAAGCTAGCACTCCTGAAATTTATTATGAACTAAAAGAAGTTCCCAACAGCCTGCCACTATTACTGGAGAAAGAATGTACAACAGGGACAGCCATTTAGGCCACCATTTGGAACAGCATTGAGGAACTGCTGCCTGGAGTTGACGTCCAGAATAATGAGGCTGACATTCAGAGGACCCACCCAGCAAGCAGAGGCAGAAGTGATCTAATTGTTACTGCTTTCTTTCAGACTTACCCCCCCCCCTATCTTTTCCTGGCTTTTCCCCAAAATAAATTACTCTAATTGAGCAAAAGCCTGGAATGGAGAAGAGTTATTCTGTTTAGTTTGTGAACTGGTATTTTCAAGTTTCCTTAATGACTAATATAATGGAGAGGTTATTATCAAAATATGCTGGGTTGAGAGTGCATTAAAGCTCTCTTAGGACCCAGTTTAGTATCTACTACAGTTGATCCAAACCAAACAGAGAATATTCACTTTGGTCTTTACTTTTTCAGTGACTGTTTCCCATAGCTTAACAGGGAACCATACACCCGCTAAGACTGTATTGACAGTCTTCATTCCTGCTGATCAGAGCAACAGCAAAACATTCATATGTCACACCAGGAAAATCAGAAGGCTTCTTCTCATCTGTTCATCACTCCTTTCCCAAGGCAGACTGCAAGTGACCAGTTCTTTATGAAGCCATATATATCACTGGATACAGCTTGTCCTTTCTTCTGTCCCATGAGCTCTTCTGTTGTATGGCAGTGTCCTTCTCACTTCCATTCCTCATTTCTTCAGTGTGGTGACGCAACATCTACACAGTTACGAGGCAAGTCCATGATAATATCTACACAAAAGCTGATGCTGTGGGGAAGATTCTCAGGGCTGCCATTTTTCATTTTACGCAAACAACTCTACTCGTACCCTTAATGCAAAATGATAAGTTTCTGTCCCTCATTCTTCATGAAAAATTGTGCATCTTTCCCACACATTTTTAAATTGAAAATTCAATCCCTTTTACAAGAGAAGGTTTTACGAACAATGAGAACAGATCAGGATTACAATTTCATAAATATTGAGGAAAATAAACCTGATTGACAAGGGAAATGATTCTCATTCAGATAATTCAGAAGATCTTTGAAATATATTTGTCTGTATGAACACCTATTTAAACTGAAGAATAAAGGTAGAAGTTTCCCTCTGAAACACCCAAAATTTAGTGCTCCAGTAGTGGCCTTCCACCTGAAATGGATGTTGAGATTTCTCTTCAAAATAAGAGTACTTGCCAAATTTACTGATGCTGCTGCAGACAGGGCTAAACTTCTTTGCAGGCCCCTTTTACTCTAGGGGACAAGACCCTGGGTTCACACTTGCTCATATTCATTCTGTTTCTCATTACCATGTTGAAAGTTTGATATATTTTGTCCATCAAGCAGATATTTATGACCTAGATGCATGGTGGATGAGAAGCTGGACATGAGCCAACAGTGCATGCTTGCAGCCAAGAAAGCCAATTGTGTCCTGGGCTGCATCAAAAGAAGTGTGGCCAGCAGATCGAGGGAGGTGATTCTGCCCCTCTACTCTGCTCTGGTGAGACCGCACCTGGAGTACTG